>CM053792.1:846873079-847203079 GCA_028749045.1 Cupressus sempervirens
GCCAAAGAATCCCACCTACTAATAGATACATCATTTTCTTCATATTTGTAGCAACATTAAAAGGAATAGTCGTATGTACCTTAGGGTGTGATTTTGTAACAACAGGTTGTACTTGTTGTTGTTGCTCTATACTGGTATTTGGAAGAGTTACTGGTGAAACTTGCTAGTTTGTTGGCTTAAATGATATGGCAATAGTTACATTACTTGGACTATTGACATTGTTGATATTTTGGTTGTCAAGAGCTCTCTTTTTATTTATGGAATAAATAAATTTTTTAGGATCATCACCATTTAGACCATATAACTTGTTCCATTGCCAATTTAAGAAAGAAGCATATGTAAGAGCTATATCTCGTTGCCACACTATTTCAGTGTCATGTGCATGCTACATACTCGTAGCATGTTGCACCATTAAATCTTGATTAATCATGACATTTGAACATGTACCTGGGCTATGGGGCTGATTGCATGGAAAACACAACTCATAATCGACAACCATATTATTTTGCATAGGTACTATATCCTATACTGGATTCACAACATTAAAGGGTGGTATATTGTAAGGTCTATATGGCCTCTGATTTGCATTTTGCCTATTTCGAGCATTATACCCTTGAATATTTTGGCTATTCTAAGATTGACGTTGGTTTTGCTACTGATAGCCTTGATTCTACTACTAATAACCTTGATTCTACTATTGATAGCCTTGATTTGTCAAAAAATTATGTGCTTGAAAGGGTTGCCTTGGCTGGAGCTACCGCTTTCTTAGGTCAACCAATTCATTCCCAAATGTTTGCACGAAGCTTTTAATCTTTTGCTAACTTTTCTTAATCTCTTCCAGCTCCTAAGAAGGTCCTACAATCACTATTTATTGGCTGGAAAAAACTAGCAATGGATTGAATGATGACATTTGTAAAGGCATATTAGGCTATTTATTTGGAAAAATAGGCATAGGAGGCTTAGGAACAATTTTACCTACCTAAATAAGATTTCTTTCTACCCTTACTAATGTAGAAAATGATTGTGGTGGAGTAGTACCTCCCATAAATTGAATCATAACAAAGATATCATTGTTTAAACTCTTTACATAATACAAAAATGTGTGGTCAACACTTGATCTAACAACAACAATTATCCCATCCTACGTTTTTTAAAAATGTGTGTCAAAATCAATCACCAACTCTTGTGGAGCCCTTTTTATAGTTGTCAGCTACTCTACCAATGACAAGTGATCAGATTTATCTTCAAAAAATTGAGGGAATGCATCACCCACTACATCCCATATGCTTATTGAAGCCACCAATAAGCTTCTGAACCATTCCAATGCTTTTCCTTTGGATGAAGCTACCAATAATTTGACTGCTGCATATTCCTATGTTACATGATGAACATTGTAGAGAGTTGCTACATCTCTAAGATGTTCAAAAGATTTGGTTTGGCCCTCTCCAATGAAATATGCTACCCCTTTTAGGGCTACTAAAGGGATGTCATTTTATTGTCGAAGATTTAATGGACTCCCTTAATTAAAGGGCAAAAAAGAAAAAGCTCTTGGTAATGTCACAAATGGTGGTTGATAATTCATTTGTTGTTGTTGTATTAAAACTACAACTGGCTTTGGAAAAAAATAATTGAGTTTGATGTTGTATTGGTGAAAGTAACAAAAAATTTTGATTTAAAAGGTTGGGTTCTATAAGTTGGGCTTGTTGAATGCCTATTATTTCTTTTACCTACATGGCTTTTCCTTTGATAAACTCAAGTATTTGGTGTTGATTGCTAATACCTATTTGCTAGTTTTGTCCTAGCAAGAGTTGTCCCATGCCTTTTAGGTGTCTCAAGTTGTAGATATTCAAATGTATTTTCACTTCTAGTGTATACCTTTTACATTAATAGCACTAATCTGCACTTTTCTTGCTCATCTACACTTTTCTTTACCACAAAGTCACTAGATGTGTAGATTTTAAACTCTTTGAGAAAACAATAATTAAACCTTGTTGTTTGCATATCAAAAACAACTACAACTTCCTTAAAAAATAAGGAAAGTATCCCACTGGGCATGCCAAAAATTATTATCTCCAAAATCTGCACCATAATTGCTTTAAGTCTTGAAACCCTTAGTGATTTTGGACAAACATTGGATCAACTAGAGGTTATGGGTAACCTATGACCTGATTGAACCTCTAGATTCTAAGTTAGTTCCTATCTGATATCTCACCTATGTTAATTAAGATGTAGAATTTATATGGAAAAGGGTAAAGAGGTTAACTTGAAAATGGAAACCAAAATGATGAAAACTAAGGTGACACACCATAATTAATAATGCAAATAACTATTATACTTGTAACACAATGAATGATTTCAATAGATAATCACGAAAACATAGCTTGAAAGAACTATTAATTCATATCAATATTTTAAGAGAAGGTTAAAATATGAATATACGAAAGGAAATCAATCACAATCAAATATATCACTTAAGGAAAACACAACTCAAAACCTATGAAAAATAGATATCAAACATAGAAGATGTAGACAAGTCATTACCCAACTAACCCTTTCTATTACTTGTTGCATTTAAAAATAATATTTATTAAATATTTGATTTATATTTCATCAACTAAAATAATAATATTTATAATAAATCAAAAAATACAATAATAATATTGTATGTTAAATTAAAATAATAAAATGGACTTTTCAACTTAAGTCTCATATTATAACTTTTAATTAAAAGATTTGCATTCCCTTGTATGAAGTTGCGTACCCAAAATTTTATAAAATATAAGCAAGGAATGTTCAAAGGTAACAAAAGTCATATTTTTGGCATTCAAATGCTCATTTTGAAGAATAGAGAAAGTCATAGGGTTAAAAACCTAAACTGCAAATGGAAAAGAATAGGATTTTTGCTTTACTATTTGGATTTTTTGTGCTATTTTGGCTGTCAGTCTCCTTCTTGCCTAGTTTGATTGGTTACATTCTCTATTTCTTGGCTCTGGGTCTTGTCTATGTCGTGAATTTTTTATCTTCATTTCATGACTCCTTTTCCTCTTTGACTGCTTGTCATGAGCCATGACTTCTAGTTCTTCACTCATGATTAGTGGTTATTGGTGTTGTGCATTCCATGAAGGTATGTTTGGTAACAACTTCTTGGTGTTTGCTGGAGTATTTCTTTGTGGGTTATCTAGAGTATAATAGTATGTCATTTCTAGAAGTTTCTTCCATGACATGACTACTTATCCATGTCATCGTTCTTCATGGGTTTAGTTTGTGAGTGATGGGTTATTTATTCTTTGCCAGTATATGTCTTAGACTACGTAACTACTGGAGTTGACAATATTTTGTGGGTTATCAATAGTAGCCATCTATGATGCTATAAGTTACATCTCCATTGATAAAATTGAGGTTTTTTGCTATAAGTGATCTAAAAAGACCCTTTTATTTATTTGATTTGAATCTGCTACTACTAAATATTGGATGTCCTCATTTTCCATGTTGTGAGTGCTCTAATTATTTGTGTTCTTTTTTATTATGGTTACATTTTGTACATGGTTGGGTTGTTTGTTTCCATTTTGTGATTGTTGTGACTCGTTTCTCCTTGCTTATGGTTATCTTCAATTTTCACACAATCTACAAAAAATTTGATTATGGGATGTGAGTTTTCTAGGACCTATTTATTTTCTTGTAGATGGAAAATTCTTCATGGCTTAATGGCTAAGCTGGCCTACACTTCTTGTGCTTTTTGTACTTAGCAATGAAAACTTTGGTAACAATTTACCTTTGATGATTGATTTGGGAGCTTCACAAATAAAATTGATTTTTCATGAATCTTTAATATTCCTACCATATTCTTTTGATCTTGTCTATCCCAAAATCTGATGATCTTTTACAACCTATTCAAATTTTTCCTTCTAATGATTCAGCCCAACATAACTATCAAACTAGCCTAGATACCAAATAAAGAAAAATAATACATAGATTGATTGAATTTAAACATTCCTTGCCACTTAATCCCTACCATGTTTTCATGTGATTGTTCACCACTTCTATCAAGTATTGATTGACTCCAACATTTGCCTAGAAATCAGTAGTTCCATTTGCCTCTCCGTAGTAATAGAAAATCGAGAAAACTTCCAACTACTACAAGCACTCCTAAATCTTCTTTATCCAACACTATAATTTTTTTTTTGTTGTACACTTTAAAATCAAAGTATAACCAACAAATAATAAATCTAGAATATTAGCAATAGGTCTATATGATTTAATACATCCTTTTTTATTTTTATCTATTATGGAATCTAAGATTCAAACACCTTTTACTTCCTCCTGCACATGCTTAAATTCTTTGTTCATAACTATAGTTTTACTTTTCATTTCTAACTCATCCTATCAGCACCATGTATTGTTCTCATTCTGAAAATTGTTATTTACAACCTTATTACTCCATCTAAAACAAAAGGTTTCAAGCCAATTCAACTTGTCCCTTTAATGTTTCACATTTTTTAAAGTTTCCTAGTCATCAATATTAATTCATTATGTTATGATCTATTGTACAGGAAAAAACCATGTTAATACTGAAGTATTTATCATAATTGTCATCTTTCTTTATTGATGTATGTCGTTAGTTTGTTGAGATGAGTAGCATATTAGGACTATGAATGTGAGGTTAAGCGAGGTAATAGCATTCCTTAGATCCATTAGATCTAACCTATCTTTTTTCATGAATGTAGGGATCAAATGCATGGAAAGAACATGGTTCGGGGTAGCGAATAGATGAACGTGAATTGATGCAACTTGAGCAGTCATTATAGGCAATGACTGGTGCCCATGACCTTTCCTCTCTTTATCTTCTTTCATGTTATTCATTTTAGTAGAGTGGGAGTATATATCAGTAGATAGAGACTACTCTTATAGTTAAATGTGCAAGAGAAATTTACTTTTTAGTAAATTTATTCCATGCATGTAAACATCAATTGTACTATCATGGTGAATAACACAAAAAGATTGTATATTATTTCAATATGAATAGAAAATTCTTCTTTTTTGCAATTCTGAGTATAACTTGAAAGTGATAACATGTTTTCTTTACTCCATTTGAACATGTGTGAAAATTGAGTAACAGGCCTAAAAGATTAGAACCTTCCTACTAAAAAAAGTTTATATGAGGAATTGATGCTTTTAACCAAAGAGTTTGTGAGGAACATTTTAGGTCCCTCCAAACCCATAACCACCTTTGGGAGCTCACCCTTTGTATTAGTACCCCCACCCCACTATGATCTCATTCTATCATTTACCAATAGTTTGGAGAGTCACCTTCGATGAAGAAGACCCTATAAAAGAAAATCCATCACTCACACAACCTAACATAGGGCCAGGGCCAAGAGAGATGTCAATTTAGTTGGTAGAAACCAAGGGTTCCACTTGCGTTGCCCTATTATTAAGCACCAAGAACAAATTAGGGGGTTTTTGGTCAGAGCTCCCCATGGCCATCACCATTAAAGTACTTGAAACTGAAAAAGGCATGCAGGAAGGCATAAGTTGCAAAGAAAACTTTCTCTATCTGTCATATATAATTTGTTGCAATACAAAAAGAAATTACTTTCAATGAAAAAATATTTAAAATCAATAATATAGTAAATTAAAAAAAATTAACACTTTGATAATTTATTTTTAAATTTATTTGTAAAATTAGTAATAACAAACATATCTATTTCAATTATAATTTAATATTTTTATTACTTATATCTGATATTACTATTTGGTTATTTCATAGAATAATTAAATAAATATTTTAAAATATAAATATAGTACTTAATTATTTCATATAACTAGTTTTTTTTTTTTTATCAGTAAATAGCCAAGGCCTTGATTGATTGTTATTAAAATAAATAAAATTTACAATAGCTTTTCTCTACTCAAATGAGCACTGGTAGGAAAGAACAGAGAAGAAAACCTCTAGTCTAGCCAAGGACAGATGTCCTATATTATTACATATTAAAAGGGGCATACCCCAATAAAATATTCAAATGAGTTACATTGTGAACAGGGGCATACCCTAATAAAATATTCAAATGAGTTACATTGTGAATAGGGGCATACCCCAATAAAATTTTCAAAGGAGTTACCCCTGAACAAATAGCTAAGAAAATTGCCAAAACTAATAATGGAGGCCTACTGATGTAGGTACTTGCTTGAAACATACTCTTGTAATCCTACTCATATTAGAATAAATGTTAGATATGAATAAGAAAGAACCAATTGAAGCATCTTTCAAAATGATATATTCGAGGAAGACTAACTACCCATATCATATGCATCATGGTTACCTTCAATAAAAGTTAGTAACCTAAGAGATAGAAAATAATATACATTATTGATAATAAAACGAAAACACAAAATTAAAACTAAACAAAGAAATAAATAAAACAAATCTAAATGAATTAAGGGAAAAGATCAAAAAGAACAATTATCAAGTAATGCTACTGAGAGAATGTGAATTATGTAACCAGAAAGATTAAAAAAAAGACCCCACTTGGGCCCATACCTCAAATATCTTCAAGGCATCATAGAGTACTATTAGAAATACTAAAATATAGTCATATGATAGGATTAACCAAAATGAGTCGTAGATCTTGTTGGCTCATGTGGACATAACTCTAATCAAAAACACAAAAAACCATGAATTCACCAAATACCCAATCCTAATAATCCTCACAATTCTATAGAAACCCATTACATAGAATATACTCATAGAGCGTACCAGAATAGGAGAAACGTCTTGTTAAAAACATTACATGCCCTAGGTTTTAAAATAAAGATAAGGCTAAGGAAGGAATTACCAGATTAATTAAAAATTATGGCTAAAATGTGCAAAGGTTACTACTTTTGAAGAAAAAAGTTTCATATCAAACTAAAAATATTAAGAGTTAATCTGAAAAACAGTGTTCTTCTAGAAGGAATCCACATCTCAATCTTTCCACCATAAAGCTTGTCTGAAGGCACGATCGGGGTGGACTAAGATCACAAGGGTGATCTTAGAGATCCATCAGCATAACCTCACATGGAGATTTGTTAAAAAAATTACTTTAAGTCCATAAACCACAATGATAGAGAAAGCGTAAAGAAAGGTAATAAATCGAGAGATACACAACATGATGAAAGAAACCACTTACTAAAAGTGACATATACAAGTAGAGTAAAAATGAAACCAAATTCATATAGATATTCTAAACATGTAGATAGTCAAATTGAAACTCAATACCCTAATCGAATCTTCATCATATAGCTAATCCTAAAATTAAGTAAAAGCGAGAAAACCTAAAATAGAAATTAGAACATGAAACACAAAACAGTCGTAATGGAAATAGAGCATAGAGAAAATACCATGTATATTATATTTCATAAAGTCCTTAGTACAACATAAGGTAGTGTTAGGTTTTAATAACCAAGAGCTACAAAAATACATATTGTTTTAAAATGAAGGTCTTTACATGTCATAAGTGCACTTATAAAATTGTTGGCTGAATATAAACTATGAAAGGTTCCGTATAATATTAAACCTAAATAGAGTAGACTACCTATGATCAAGTTGGACCCCTGCCTTCCTTCCAGAGAACCATAATCACTTATGTGATGTCATTGGTTGCTCCATCTTGAAGTTGGGAGGAAACTCGAAGTCAAATTTTGCTCTGCTGGTTTTTTCTACATTTGGGGTGCAAAAGTCCAAATCATCAAGATTGTCAAATGTCACCCCCGATTGGATGTACACAATGGAGAGATTGAGATAATTGAGCAGCCACTATTGGTTTTTCTTCCGTGATGATACCCCACTAGTGAAGGAGAAAATGTAGAATGGCCTCCATTTTTGGCCACTCCCGATAAAAGGCTAGGCTTTCTCAGATGACCAAGGATGGTCGTCAGTAAGCCATGACTAAATCTGGATGCCCCAAAGGTAAATTCATATAATTTTCTAGAAGAGGGATCTTGAATTTCTTGTTGATATTGTACATAGCTTGTTCCAATCCCTTCCTCCGCGTAGAGACAAACAGGTCATGGCAAAGCTTGACAATGTCATCCGCTTCCACTTTGGCTCTTACCAGACAACCGATGGATGACCCAATAATGTTACTGTTCATCCTCCAAGTGTATTGATATTCAAAAGTTCCTTCTCCAAGAGCTCTACTAATAGCAAGATGAGTCATGTTGTCCACTGGATAGAGAATCTAGTTCCACCTCTCAGGTTTCATCGACCCACAGAATGTCATAGTGCGATTCTCGGAAGCATGAAACAAATGAATGTTTGACTCCATGCTTGCATCTGGAATGAAAGTAAAAGTAAAAAATGTAGAGGGAAACACCCAGAAATAACAAGAAGAAGCACCTTGATGCAATCATGGGAGTCACAAAATTGATGCCACAAAGGGATTACATCAGATAGAAGTTGATGCAAAGTACCAATGCATGGGATACACCATAAGGGAAGGAATAATTGCACGATACTCTAGACTGCCTAAAAACTATGACTAGAAATACCATAATTAGTAGAGTGTAGCATCTCACTCAAATGCAATATATATTATGTACTTATAGGAAAAGCTAAGAAAAGCCGATATGAATGGCATAAAGGAAATAATGAGACTATGATCAAATCAAATAAAAGTCATGAGAATAAACCATAGCTATAAAATGAACAATAGGAGTATATGTTAATTAGAATAATTCAAGTATCGAGACTAAGGACAAAATCAAATTTATATAGGGTCAGAGAACCCCTCATTAAATGATGAGTTAACTCCATCTTCTCCTATATTAGCTAGCTAATCCACTAGTAGATTACCTTCCCTATATATATGGTAGATTCTATAATCGTCTAGCTTATCTAACAGTAGGAGAACCACCTCTAACTATGAATTAAGAACCCAGTTAGGAGTGAACCTATTTCTGATGGCATTTCAAATAATTTGTGAATCTCCTTCAATAATGGCTTTAGTTAATTTGAGCTTGATACATAAATGGATACCTTGATAGAGAGCTTCAAGTTCTACTAAATTATTAGAGGTAGGAGGGATCAACATCACATTTTTAGCTATCCAACACCCAGCCTCATTATTTATTATACATTCAATGCCAGCTATACCCGAGTTGCCATGGGCTGCTCCATCGAAATTTAGTTTGACCCATCCCAAAGGCGAAGGCTCCCATTTACAACTTTTCATAGCCTCTTTATTGCTCTACAAATAGAATAGAGGGGGATTAATCAAATTGGGCCAATTTTTCTTCATTAGGCCATCCCAATTTGAGAATGATCCCTCCTCTAACTGTGAGTTCCTAAGAAAAGAATTGATAGTTTCTACAATACTAGCTTCTATTTTAGTAATAAGATCTTCAAATTTGAATTCCAAATTTCAAAAATTATTATGGTTCCTTTCTTTCTAGATTTCTCATAACAAAATAGAAGGGGAGATGTTCCAAAGTTTACTATAAATCCCCTTAACAAGATTTATAGGCCACCCTTTGAGAAAATTGACCAGCAATTTAGGGAAGGGGGTCGACCATCCCAACATCTTCCTGAGCCACTCCTAGAAACTTTGAGAGTAAGGCCACTTCAGCAAAAGATGGTCATTGTCTTCAGTGCTAAGTTTGCATAGAGCACACCTAGAGGGACCCTGAATGCCAAAATGTTTAATCTATCCATAGTAAGATTCCTATTTTGAATAGCTAGACAAAGAAAGAAGCCTACTTTTGGAAGGCAAGCGGAATCCCAGCAAAGCTTTAATGGGATGTCCACCAATTCAGGTTTTTGAGCTTCTAAAATGGCCTTATATCCATTTCTAACATTGTAACTCCCATCATTAGAAGCAACCCATATTAAGGAGTCAATTCTAATTGTTTTCTTGAGAGAACTACCTTCCAGAATCTTTTCAAATTCATTAATTAGATCATCCTCAAAACCCAAACCCTTAAGAGATTTCCATGTCCATTTAGGAGTTCCTTCTGAATCTATCAGAGTCTTATAGTCCTTGACTCTATTACCCTAGAGAGAAGATAATCTATTTTTGAGGAGCGAAGAGACATTGCTGAGAATAAGAGGGGGTTTACCATCCCAAGAATCCTCCCAAAATAGGGCCTCATCATCCAAACCAACATCCTATGTTAAGAATTTACAAATCAGCTTACAACATCTTGGCATGAAATTCCAACATTCTGACCCTTTAGGAGGAGCTATAATCCTACAAATTGAAAGTGGTTAGTCAGCATTAAGATATTTATTATAGAGAATCTGGGCCCATTTAAGATTTCTTTCTTAGTAGAGGCACTAGATAAGTTTTTCCCCTAGGGCTTCATTTTTCCACTGAAGCTTCTTGATCCCTAAACCCCCTATTTCTTTAGGTTTATAAATGTTGTCCCCTTTAATGAGGGCCAGTTTTTTTTCATCATCCCTATCCTTCCATAGGAAATTCCTCATCTTGGATTCAAACTTTTTGAGGTTATGTTTAGAGAGCGGAAGGCACGATAATGGATAGGTTGGAATAGCCAAGAGAACAACACAAATCTTAGTACATTTACCAGCATTTGTTAGCCACCTATCTTTGTAAGAGCATACCTTAGAATCCATTTTTTCTAACGTGTTATACCAGACCTTACTTGATTTAGTTCCTTTTTCTAGGGAAATGCCTGGATATTTTCAAGGAAGGGTTCCTTTCTTGAAGCCCATTAACTTGGAAATTTGCTACTCTATTTGAGGCTTGGTGTTAATGAAGAAAATTTCAGACTTGACAACATTAACCTTTTGACCCAAAGCTTCCATGTACATATTAATAATGCTTTTGAGAGAGTGAGCCTTTGCAACCGTAAGGAGAATAGTATCATTAGCAAATTGTTGGTGAGTTATATTAAGCATATTTTTGGAGATAGTAATCCCCAAAATTCTTTGTTTATTATATGCATTTGTCATGGCTCTCCCAAAGGCTTTTGCCATAATAATAAAAAGCAATGGGGATAAAGGATCCCTCTGTGTAATTCCTCTAGATATATCAAAGAAACCTTCTGGCGTGCCATTAATAAGAATAGAGATCTTAGGTGTGGATATAGATTTGAAGACTAGATTGATCCACTAGTGGGAAAACCCAAAAGCTTCTAATTTCTTACAAAAGAATCTCTAATTCACCATTTCATATGCTTTTTGGATATCTAGTTTCATGAGCATACAAGCTTCTTTGTTTGAGTACGTAGAATCGATGGTCTCTTGAATGGTGATGATACCATCAAGGATGGATCTACCCAACATAAAGCCAGTCCGTTCCTCAAAGATAATCTTGGGAAGGATCTCTTTAAGCTTGTTTGCTAGAACCTTGGAAAATATTTTATAAAATGTATTAGACAAGGCTATCAACCTATAGTCTCCTAGTGATTCAGGATCAGATTTCTTTGGAATCAATGTGATGAATGAGTGGTTGATTTCAGCTAGTAGAGAGCCTCCATATTTGGAGGCTTCAATCACCCTCCAGAGGTCAATACCTATTATGTCCCAACACTTTTGGAAGAAGAAAGATTGGAATTCATCTGCTCCCAAAGATTTATCTAGATTCATATTGAAGACCACTTTCTTAACTTCTTCTAAGGTGATGGGTTTGATTAGATTTTTGTTATCTTCTTGAGTGACAACTTTAGGGATAAATTTTAGAAGACTGAATTGCGCAATATAATTTGAGCCTTTATGGTTATTCAATACATCCTGAAAATATTTAATGAAGGTGTCTACTATTTCCCTTGGGTTTTTAGTTAAGACAACTTGCTGATTTTTAAAATGTGTGATTTTTCTCTTAGCTCTATTGTATAGGGTGGAGTTATGAAAAGATTTTGTATTACGGTCACCTTCTACCAGCTATCTTTCTCTTGATTTCTGTCTCCAGAATATCTCTTCTTTGAAAAGTATAATTTCTTGCTTAGCTAGTAGTTCCTTTTTGAGAAGGTAGCTCTTATTACCCATGCCCTTGTTAATTACTTCAGAGTTCAAATCTTTAAGTTGGTTTTCTGCCCAATTTTTCTTTGAAGATGTTGTTAAAATGTTCTCTATGCCCAATTTTTCTATGCCTTAAGCATCTTTAATTTGTTAATGAAGACACACATTTTAGACCCTTCACAACTATCTTGAGCCCACCATAGTTTGATGTTATTGAGAAAGTTTGGGTCTAGGAACCACATTTTCTCACACTTGAATGGGTTTCTAGCCAGGTTGAACGGCTCAATGAATTCAAATCTGACAAGGAAGTGATTAGATCTAGCTATGGGTAAAATAGAAGACTAAATATTTAAATTTTTGATATCCAACTCACCCTTTATCATATATCCATCAAGTTTTTTTGCTATATAAGAAAAGTCCTTTCTCCAATTATTCCAAGTATAAATTCCATTATTGGTAGGAGTGTCAATTAGATTATGCATAGCACACCACTCTTTAAAGTCTTTAGATGCCTGTGATAGCACCTAAGTACCTCCTATATATAGAATTGTATTAAAGTCACCTCCTAATAGAAAAAAAACCATTCTTTTAACTATCAAGGAAATGACCAATTTCTTCGCATACTAATTTTTCATCAGAATTATTAACTGGACCATACACATTTATGAATATGAAATTAAGATCTAATTTTAGACTTTGAACCTTGTTGCTTATCCAATTATTAGAACAATTAAGAATACTAATACTAACCTTCCTTGGATCCCAAAGGATGCCTAGACCCCTGGAGGCTCCTGAAGATTTCTGAAATACAGAACACCATACTCCAAGCAACCTACTTAGTTTATCTATTTCTAATAAATTTAATTTAGTTTCTTGGATTAAAAAAATGTCATAATTAAAAGATTTGAGGTTATGTTTTAATAACATCCTTTTGCTAGGGGCATTAAGACCCCTAGCATTCCAAGTAGTGAGCTTCATACCTGATCGGGAAGGCACTTCCCCTTCCCATTGTAGAAAATTTGATCTATCTTCTATTGTTCCTTACTGAGACCCTCTGCTTCTCTAAGTTCCTTCAGAAACTTCCTTCCTCTTTTTCCTTTTATCTTGCCACAATGTGGGGACGTAGGCCCTTCTTGAGACATGTAAATGGCTAGCTAGTCTAGGTTAATTTTTGCTCTTTGTACTGTATCAATCTTTCCTAATACGCATACCAGGTGCTTATGTGGGTTGGGAAGGCACCAAGGAGATTTGAACCCATGACCAAGCCAAAACTAGGCTCTGATACAAATTGTAGGACCCATTTGCCATTGCACCAAAAGCCATGACTATTAGTGAACATGGAAAACCACATAATTAACCACCTATGGACAGGGGAGTGCGTTGCATCACCCAACATTCCATTTTAGTGTTTAACATGTCTCTTCTAAGATCTACACATGAATAGTTTTCCCCTCCTAATTGGAGGATCCTCTAGATAAGTTCTTCCTTCTGGGCTGCCAAAGTTTTGTCAAATTTGTCAGGATCAATATTGACTCTTTCAATCTCTGTCATATCTAGTTTAGCATTTGAAGGATCCATGATGTGAGGCCTCGCCCTGACCCTTCGTAACCTTAGTTATTAATTTATCATTTTGCTACTCACGACTCGAGATGTCGAGACATTATCTAATGCTAGAACAAACTATATTATTTCATGCTGTGTGATGTTATTTTAAGATATTTGATGTTTTTCATTTAATGTTTTATGTATATGTATGTTGATGAATTAAGAAAAAGGTAGGATTAACATTTTGGTTTAAGATATTATAAATGGTTAAGAGTTGAATAGGATGAGAGGAAGCCTGATTTTTGCTAATAGATGGATGTTTTAATTTATGTGATTCCTGATACGTATATATACATATGTACATGTGATTTTTGGGACTACTAATATGTGCAATGAGTGTGCAGAGATTTTAGCCGAGGAAACTGACGGAGGAACATAATTAATCCCTATGTGCTAATTTTGGAAACCTTGTTGCTCGTAATTCAAGTATTCTAACTGTGAGATGTATGTATGTATCCTTATGTGATCAGTAAAGATTAATGTTCGTAACTATGTTTCTTTTGTTAGAATTCTTTTAGAATAATTGAGAGGGGGGGTGAACCAGTTATTCAAGGTCCAAATTCCCTATTAATACCTTTTTTTTTTAAGGAAAGCATACCCTTTTCATATGTTCAAACTTAAATCAGTCATATAAAAAAATGACTGTAAATCAACATGCAAAGATAAAAAATTCAAGATCAACACATAACACAATGATTTACGTGGAAACCCAATTTGGGAAAAACCACCAGTAACATGCTAGTCGATTTTCACTCTTCTGAAGTGATGCCTTGTTAAAAGCCTGCCCTATTAAAGGCTTACAACACACTGTTAAATGTGATCTTTTTAGAGGATTTCACCAAACTATTAGGAATGGGCCTGGTTAAAGGTCTTTAGAACATTCACTAGGAATGCCACCCTGTTAAAGGATTTATCTAATGGTTGTTAAACCAACCTAAGTCCATAGGATTTATCTTAGTGTTACAATTGCTAGAAAGTAACGATATTGGTCTTTTGATCTGACATAACTTACAACATACTTTGCAGATTTTAGATCACTCTTTCAGTTCAATCCTTATGCTTGGCTTCAATTACTTCAGCTCTAGCTGCTTGTTTCCTTCTCAAGCTTCATCTCCTTGAGTCTTATTACTCATTCTGCCAATGCAATCATTCTTGTGATCATCTATTTAAATAGAGTTCTTGTGCTTTCTTCTCCTTAGCACATTCTTCAGCACTTCATGCTTTTATGCTTGACCACGGCTCTCTCTCACACTATCCCCACTTTTTTTTACTTATGTCTTCTTATATAGAAGTCTGATTTTCCTTTTGCCACTCAATTTTTCTTTTCCAATCTTAGGGTTTCAAAATGGATTAGGTAGGATACAATGTATCTACCCCATATCTTGTTCTCTTCTAGAAACTTTGCCAGTTGTATCTTAAAAATTTTCTACATGGTGTTCTGTGCCACCAACTCATCATTCTTATCTTCCTTTTAATTCACAGATTTCTAGATAACAACTTTGTCAGCTTAGATCTGACGAATCTTCGATTTCTGAAATAATGCAGCAACTCGGCATTATTGAGTTACTGGTGCTCGGCACCTCTGTGTTACTCGACATTATTGAGTTACTGGTGCTCGACACCTCTGTGTTTCTCGACACCTATACTTGCTCGACACTTGGTTTTGCTCGGCACTTGATTCTACTCGGTACTTGGTTTTGCTCGACACTTGATTTTGCTCGGCACCTGAACTTGCTCGACACTTAATAGCTTGCTCGGCTCCTTCTCTCTAATGAACTTAGTTTGAGCTTTACAAAAGACTTAACTAAAACCTTAGATCTTTGATATGTTTCAGTGTGCTCATTCTTTGTATCTTTTAGTATGTCATCCAATACATTGTTTCATCAATGGCTTAACTGATCCTTGTACTTCATTACAACATCATAACTTCAACCTTTCTCTAGGTGTTCTAGTTACATATTATTGATTGCCTCCACCTTGACAATCAACTAATTGATAGTATTTGGATCACTACAGCAATTGTCATCTCTGCAAGTAGCTAGTTTGACATCAATGACAAAACAATGATTGAGGACATTCTTTACTAGTTCCATAAATTATTCTAACAACTTTTCTTATGATGATTTCAATCATTTCCAACAATCTCCCTCTTTGGCATTGATGGAAAACCAAACTGATCAAGTAATCAATTTAGTTACCACCAAGATTGGATTGGCTTGTTGCATTTTCACTACTGATCACATATATCTCCCTTTTTCATATATGTCTCCCTCTTTCTTTTCATTGATTAGTTTCATGCATATTTCTCCCTCTTTGACATAAATTCTAAAGATGTAGCATCTTTATCATGCAAAATATAAGCTTTGGCTTCTTGTTGTTTTTCTCCCTCTGTCACCATGCTTGTGACTAATTTGGAGTTTCTGTTCCTGCTATCATCCTTTGCATCAACCTGTTAATATTTCAATGATTTATTTCTATTGATGCAAGGAAGCTTCCTTGTTGCCTTAAATTGCTTGACTTAGGGGTATAACCCCCAACTTGCCTCTAAGATATTCATAGGCATCCTTGGGCAATGGTTTGGTGAAGATATCTGCAGTTTGTTCCTTTGTGTGAATGTATTCCAACTTCACTTGTTTGTCTTCTACCAATTCTCTGACATAATGATACTTGATTGCAATATGCTTAGTTTTTGCATGCATTATTGGATTTTTTGATATATTTATAGCACTTGTATTATCACAATACAATCTCACCGGTTTTGTTACTACTTCTTTTATTCCAGTCAATAGATGTGTGAGCCATACAATGTTTGTACAATTGACTGCAACTGCCACATATTCTGATTCTGCAGTGGACTGGGATATACATGTTTGTTTTTTGCTAGTCCAGGTAACCAGCCTTTTGCCTAGAAATAATGCACCTCCACTTGTGTTTTTTCTGTCATCAATGTTTTCTCCCCAGTCTGCATCTGTATATGCATTAAGTTCAAATCTTCCATTCCTTTTGTAGTATAGACCAAAGTCATCAGTCCCTTTGAGATATCTCATTATTCTTTTTACTGCTATGAGATGATTTTCTTTAGGATTAGTAGAGAACCTAGCCACTATTCCAACTACTAATGCTATGTTTGGTCTACTATGTACAACATATTGTAGTTTTTCAATCATGGATCTGTACATTGTTTGATTGACTTCGGCTGACTCATCATTTTTGGATAGCTTATTCCCTATGGCCATTGGTGTGCTGACTGGTTTAGATTCTTCCAATCCAAATGTTTTAAGAATTTCTTTGATGTATTTTGATTGTGTAATAAATATTCCATGTTTGACTTGATGTACTTGCAATCCAACAAAAAATTTGATTTCTCCAAACATAGACATCTCAAATTCATGTTTCATTTTGTCAGCAAAGCATTTTCAAAGTACTTCCTTACCACCAAATACTATGTCATCCAAAAAAAATTTAGATACAATAATGTTTTTACCTTCTTCAGCTTTGATGTACATGTTGTTGTTATCATCAGTTCTTTCAAATCCAATTTGCACTAGATACTTGTGATGTCTCTCATACCATGCTCTAGGTGCTTGTTTCAAACCATAGAGTGCTTTGTGTAACTTACACACCATATCCCTATTGTTTTCATCAACAAATCCTTTTGGTTGTTCAATGTAGACTTCTTCTTCTAGTATACCATTTAAGAAGGTAGATTTTACATCCATCTGATAGAATTTAAAATCTTTGTAGGCAACATATGCAAGTAAAGTTCTTACTCCTTCCATTCTAGCAACAGGAGAAAATGTTTCTCCATAGTCTATTCCTTCTTCTTGAGCATAACCCTTGCATACTAATCTGGCTTTGTTTCTGGTAATCTCACCATTCTCATCTAGTTTGTTTCTGAATACCCATTTGGTGCCAATCACATTTTTGTCATTTGGTCTGGGAACCAAACTCCAAGTTTCATTTTTTCTTATTTGATCAATTTCTTCTTCCATAGCTCTATACCAGTTATCATCTTGTAATGCACCATGTACTATCTTGGGTTCAGATTGGCTAATCAAACATGATTCATGTCTTAGTCTGTTCCTTGTCATTGGTCTTGCATCTTTGTCACCAATTATTTTTTCAGTAGGGTGATGTCTTTTCACATATTTGGATAATCTTGGCTCTGTCCTTGTTTCCATGTTTGATCTTTCGGATTCAGGATCACTATGTACTTCATTGTTAGATTGTTCTTCATCATGTATGCTATCTTCAGAATCAGATTGTGCATTTTCTTCATTCTATAACTCGACTTTTGAATGCAACTCGACATTCACTGGTTGTGAATCGGCTGAAACTGACACTTGTTGTTGATTTTTAATTTGATTGACATCATCCTCATCAGCAGTCATTCCTTCATAAGAATATACAAAGGTTCTGTATTCTTCCATTTTCTTTGGTATTTCAGCTTGGACTTCTGTGTGCTCATCAAAATTTACATTTGCATTTTTCACAATTTTGTTAGAGTTAATATTCAAACACTTATATGCCTTACTTCTAGTGGAGTAACCAAGAAATATACCTTAATCACTTTTTGCATCAAATTTTCCATTTCTAACATCTTTAAGGATAAAACATTTTACAACCAAAGACTTTGAAATGTTTTACATTTGGTGAGTAACCATACCATAATTCAAAAGGTGTTGTATTTGTACCTTTCTTAACTTGTACTCAGTTTAGTGTATGAATAGCTACACTTACAGCTTCTCTCCAATATTTTAGAGCATCATTCTTTTCCATCATTAATGTTCTAGCATAGTCAATTACATATCTGTTTCTTCTCTCAGCAATTCCATTCTATGGGGGAGTTCTAGGGGCTAACATTTGTCTTTTGATTCCATTGTCATTACAAAATATCTCAAATTCATTTGATGTAAATTCACCACCTCTATCTGATCTTAGGCATTTCAAACTTTTTCCAGTTTCCTTTTCAACTCTAGCCACATACCACTTAAACATTTGGAAAGCATCAGATTTTTGTTTTAGGAACATAACAATCATCATCCTAGAATAGTCATCAATAAATAACATTATGTATTTATCTCCTCTATAGCTTTGTATTTCCATTGGACCACATAAGTCAGTGTGAACTAACTCAAGTATCTCTTTAGATGTATAGTTTTTTCTTTTGAAACTTGATTTTGTCATCTTTCCTAGCTGACATTTTTTGCACATGATATTATCAGGCTTCTTTAATTTTGGTAAACCTCTGACTTTCTTTATTCTACTGATGTTGACTAGATTGTCAAAGTTGACATGACATAATCTTCTATGCCATAACCATTCATCATCAAATTTTGCAAGTAGACAAGAAACATCATCCATATCAAGGTAAAATAAATTACTCTTTGTTTGTTCTCCTTTTCCTATCAGTTTACCATCATTGTCGTAGATTTTTGCAATTTTGTTTTCAAATTCCACTTTGCAACCTATATTGCCTAGTTGTGAGACACTCAGTAAATTGTACTTTAATCCTTCAACATAATATGCATTTTCACATGAAATCTGTTCTATGAGCTTAATGGAACCTTTTCCTTTGATTTGACATGGAGCATCATTACCAAATCTAACACTATTTCCATCATACTAAGTAAAGTTAACAAACTTACTTTTGTCTCCTGTCATGTGATGTGAGCAACCACTGTCTATGATCCATCTGTCATTTTTATTTATACATGTCACCAGTGATATGGCTTCTTCTTCATCAGATTGGTCCTTCATGGCTACATAAACAACTTCATCATCATTGTCATCAGAATTTTCTTCAACAATATAACACTTCTTACCTTTTTCTTTGTAATCTCTCTTGTCATCATCTCTTCTGTTCTTGCATTTGTTGCCTTCCTTGGAATCATTTTTCTATGGACATCTTGCGGCAATATGACCTACTTCATTGCAATTGAAACAAATGATAGGCATCTTACCTTTGAATTTTCCTTTGCCCCTGTGAAATCTTATAGCGAGAAATGCTTCCAATTGTTCCACATCTTCCTCATCAGTGCTACTGTCACTAGATACATACTTCATTTTTCTTTCTTTCCTTGACTTTACCTGTTCAGCATCTTTCAGTGATAAATTGGCCTTAAACGAAGATTCAACATTTTCTGGTTTGTAGTTGTCAAAGTTAGATAACTCAAATGTAGTGAGTCTACCTATTATACCTTCGAAGCTTAGATTATTTCCTGGTATACATCTTAGCTCTTGTATTGTTGATACTCTAACATCATAGATAGGGAGCAAGGTTCTTAAGAACTTGCTATTAGCAGTATCTTCATCCAGTTGACCATTCAAGCATCTTATTGCACTTACCACTTCCTTTATTCTTGCACCATACTAAGCAGCATTCTCATTTTCTTCCATTTCATGTCATCAAATTTTCCTCTGAGACTTTCTCTTTTTGCTCTTTGTACATTCTGATCTCCTCCATAGATGTCTAATAGGGCTTTCCACATTTTGAATGTAGTGTCACATCCTTTGATATCATCAAATTCAGCATAGCTGAGTGCAGAAGCAATTTCCAGCATTGTCTGGTTGTGTTCTTGCTTTTTTTTCATGTCTTCAACAGTAGGAACACCTAATGGATCTACATGTTTAGTGACAATTGAATTTTGAGCATAATCTCCTATGGATCCAAGATGTAGCTTCATCAAACTTTTCCATGCAACAAATTTGTCTTTGTTGAGCTTGGGAGCTTCTCTCTTTGGCATTTTGATCTTTTTTGCTAGTAGTCCCTTTAAACTAAATCAGCAGTCAGGCTCTGATACCAATTGTTAGAATTCTTTTAGAATAACTGAGAGGGAGGGTGAATTAGTTATTCAAGGTCCAAATGCCTTATTAATACCTTCTTCTTTTTTAATGAATCCA
Source organism: Cupressus sempervirens (assembly GCA_028749045.1). Lineage (NCBI taxonomy): Eukaryota > Viridiplantae > Streptophyta > Pinopsida > Cupressales > Cupressaceae > Cupressus > Cupressus sempervirens. The sequence continues at coordinate 846,893,544 of CM053792.1, forward strand.
TACCCTTTTCATCTGTTCAAACTTAAATCAGTCATATAAGAAAATTACTGTAAATCAACATGCAAAGATAAAACATTCAAGATCAACACATAACATAATGATTTACGTGGAAACCCAATTTGGGAAAAACCACCAGTAACATGCTACTTGATTTTCACTCTTCTAAAGTGATGCCCTGTTAAAAGCCTACCGTGTTAAAGGCTTACAACACACTGTTAAATGTGACGTTGTTAGAGGATTTCACCAAACTGTTAGGAATGGGCCTGGTTAAAGGTCTTTAGAACATTCACTAGGAATGCCACCCTATTAAAGGATTTATCTAATGGCTGTTAAACCAACCTAAGTCCACAGGATTTATCTTACTGTTACAATTTCTAGAAAGTAACGATATTGGTCTTTTGATTTGACATAACTTACAACATACTTTGCAGATTTCAGATCAGTCTTTCAGTTCAGTCCTTATGCTTGGCTTTAATTACTTCAGCTCTGGCTGCTTGTTTCCTTCTCAAGCTTCGTCTCCTTGAATCTTATTACTCGTTCTGCCAATGCAATCATTCTTGTGATCATCTATTTAAACAGAGTTCCTATGCTTTCTTCTCCTTAGCACATTCTTTAGCACTTCATGCTTTTATGCTTGACCACGGCTCTCTCTCACACTATCCCCACTTTTTTTAACTTATGTCTTCTTATATAGAAGTCTAATTTACCTTTTGCCGCTCAATTTTTCTTTTCCAATCTTATGGTTTCAAAATGGATTAGGTAGGATACAATGTATCTACCCCATATCTTGTTCTCTTTTAGAAACTTTGCTAGTTGTATCTTAAAAATGTTCTACATGGTGCTCTGTGCCACCAACTCATCATTCTTATCTTCCTTTTAATTCACAGATTTCTAGATAACAACTTTATCAGCTTAGATCTGATGAATCTTCGATTTCCAAAATAATGCAGCAACTCAGCATTATTGACTTACTGGTGCTCAGCAACTCTGTGTTGCTCGACACCTATACCTACTCGACACTTGGTTTTTCTCGACACTTGTTTTTGCTCGACACTTGATTTTTCTTGGCACTTGGTTTTGCTCGGCACTTGATTTTGCTCAGCACTTAGTGCTCAGCACCTGAACTTGCTTGGAACTTACTAGCTTGCACGGCTCCTTCTCTCTAATGAACTTAGTTTGAGCTTTACAAAAGACTTAGCTAAAACCTTAGATCTTTGATATGTTTCAGTGTGCTCATTCTTTGTATCTTTTAGTATGTCATCCAATACACTATTTCATCAATGGCTTAACTGATCCTTGTACTTCATTACAACATCATAACTTCAACCTTTCTCTAGGTGTTCTAGTTACATCTTATTGATTGCCTCCACCTTGACAATCAACTAATTGATAGTATTTGGATCACTAAAGCAATTGTCATCCCTGAAAGTAGCTAGTTTGACATCAATGATAAAACAATGATTGAGGAAATTCTTTACCAGTTCCATAAATTATTCCAACAACTTTTCTTATGATCATTTCAATCATTTCCAACATCTTTAGTGTCGCTTGACACTCGTGAATTTTTTATGTTCTTCTGCATGTTTGTTAGGGTTAGCTATGTAACCCTTGGACCTAAGTTGGATTAAGTTAGTCTCAGTTTTCTTATTGGGTCCTTAATCGAGTTTAGTCATCCCTAATTTGGATTAGTGCTTAATCTACTTTTTAGAGTTGTTGGTTGGTCCTAATTATTTCCTAAGTTTTTTTTGGCTCCAAACCTATTCCTAAGGCTTTAAAACTTGAAATATTTATACCCAAACTTGAAATATTTTGAATCCTATTGTGTAAACCATGTATGAATATGTATGTTTGATTGTCTCTTGGTTATGTTTGGTTGTCACCCGATCAGATTTTGTTCCCTCTGTGGTTCTAGAAATGTGTTGCAGAAATTGTTATGAATCCCTTGATGAGGTTCATGAAGAAAATTCAAGTAAATTGTTGAAATTTGGGATTGATATCCTATGTATTTTGTATTTCAAACTTTTTTGTAATGGCAACAAAGCCGAGTTTTCTTCCTGGTTCTTTCTCGGCTGAGCCCTTGAATCAGGTTTGCCAATAAAATTGGTGTTTGAGTATAATTGCTTGTCATGTGATTTAATCATTATTTTAAATTGGATGGATGCACATCAAAATAGGATGGAATTGATGTTGATTTAATTTGGAAAAATTTCAAGTTTCCTTATATGTTCAAAAAGAAAATTATGTTAAGGAAAGAAAAATAATGACTATGGTTGATATATTGCAATTCAAGTTGTATGGGAGATCAAACAAATATGGTGTTGTTGTGCCACAAACTATTGTATCCATGTTTTAATTCTATTCAAAATATTCACCTTGGAAAAAAAAAAATATTACCATGTAAATCCATACTTAGAAAAATTTTGGCAAAAAAAAAATGTTTGCCCAAGAGCAAAAGCCCTCTGGATTTTGTATGGGCTTGAAATTAAATGTCTTCTTGCAACAGAGAATATTCTTAAGAATATTCTTATTTTTAAAAAAATTGGGAGTAAAACAAATAGAAAGAATACATAGAATGTTATAATAATAAAGATATTAAAATATATATATCTATATAACATACCATCACAATTATCCAAGTCTTACCAAATTAACTTTTGGCTTTAACTTCTCCTTGGTAGGTGTCAGTCTTGGTTTGTTTTCTTTTTGAAATTAATGGGTTCATCAAAGTCAAATTGCTTTGTAGGAGGGTGACATCATTCTGTCCCCACACCCATCTCCCATCTTTTCCCTATCATTTTGGGCACTCACCTCTTTATGGGATGGGAGTTATATTGTTTAAAGCATGGATAATTTTTTTTTGTCTTAATCCTAATTCCTCCCCCTTGAGTTTGGTCGCCACCCACATTTTGATGGGAGAGGGGGTGTTAGCGTACCACACTTGGGTCTATGCTTGCAGGTGTGGGGCAACACACCCTGCTTGGAAATTCACCCAAGCAAGTGGGGCATAGGGGGTAGAGTAGGGTTTGGTAGGTTAGTTTAGTTAGATTTACATTTAGTATTTTTTTTTATATAGTTTGTTTTTTTTTTATGTTATTTTAAAAGTTAGTAAAATTAAGTTAGTAGAATTTAAAGAATTAGTTTAAAATAATATTTGTTTCTTTTTAGTTAATTTTAGTATTAGATTTATTAGTATTATTAAAGTAGTAATTTAAAAAAATAAAATTTGTTTATTAATTTTTTTAGTTCTAGTTAAATTTGTTTAAGTAATTAGCATTATTTTATTTGAAGTATGTATAAGAATTATTTGAGTATTATTTAGTTTTATTTTTGGTAATTGTTATTATCAATGGAAATATCTTAATTAAGTTAGATTGTCAATTTAAATGTAATTATATTTTTATGACTAATTTATCATTTTGATAGACGTTGATCTTTAATAGTTAATTTCTTTAACTTTAAGAAGTTTTCTTTTAATCTCTAATGAAGTATAGTTTTACGAAATATTGTAATTAGTATGTTTTATTTCTTTATTTAGTAATGTTAGTATGGTTTGATTTTTTTAATAGATTACAAAGTTAATTGATATTTTTATTTAGAAATAAAGTTTAAGTTTGTTATGATATTTAAGAATAGATTTAAATAATATTGAAATCTTAATTTGAGTTAATGGTGGATGAAATGTTATTTTAATTAGATGATATCATTTTAGTGCAAAAGTTTTAAAATAGGTAGACATGGAATTATAATTGTTGTCCAATTGATTTAAGGGTATTAATCCTTATTTCTATTTTAATCATTAGTTTTATCCTTTAAAGTAAATGAAACATCAATGTGTTAAAACTTTCATAAATTCAATTTGGATTTGTTTAAATTAATTAATTGACTAAACTATGAAAGTTTTAATTTTGATGATCTAATCATACCCATTGATTTTAAACTCAACCTTATCGAACTTAGAGCATTTTTATTATTATTTAAAAAAAAAAAAAATTGTGTTCTTGCCTCGTAGTTTGGGCATGACACATGAAGCTATCCTTATTTAGAAATTCTTGAAGCTCTTCAGCTGGTAGATAAACTGCCTGTTCACTGTCTTTGTCTACATATTGAAGCCTACTAGTAGGAGTGAAAGGTGAACTGCTAGTAGCAGCTGGAGTCTGCCAAAACCTATTAAATTTGATAGGGGATTCCACTGTATTATCTTCTAACTAAGGCTGATTTGGTTGGGGAGGGATTGGATTATTTTGATGTCCTTTTTTGCTACTTTCCCTGCATGAAGTAAACAACATGAATTTTTCAAGCTCCTTTAAATTTCTTCCTTGAGTGTCCTTTGAGAAACTTTCTTGTAGAGGGGCAAAGATCTCTTCTGGATTCATCTCTTCATTTGTTTGATATACTATGTTTTATGAGCCCTTCTCATAAGATGTCTCTATTAGTCTTTCTTGAGAGGGATAATTAGCCCTTGGAGCTTCCTCCCTATTGTCAGAAGGTTCCTGGCCTTGAGATGCCTGAACTATCATGTCTCTAATTTTCCTTCTTTTGTTCTTCCTTTCATTTTTACTTTCTTTCCTATTATCCACAATGATGCTTAGTAACCTGGGCCTATTGGAAGTATTGGCATAATTATTGTCATGATTGTCCTTGTCCCTGGTAACAATCTCTTGGGAGGATATGTTCTTGATTTCCAAAGGATTTTTATCCAGAGGGGAACTATCATCCTTATTTGTTAATCTGTCTACCTTGTCTTTGTGGCACTTTACTCTTCGTCTTATCCTATAATTTTCCTTTAATGGAGTTGAGTCAAACAAATCTGAACCAATTCTTATGAGACATTCCTTAGGTGTCTAATCTCCTCGAAGCATCTTGAGATGTCTTCTTCTGATTAGAGGAAGGAACTCACAAAGATTTGAAGTTGTGTCCATCATGTTGAAAGACTAACTTATTTCATCATCAAGTCTGATGATATCCAAGATTCTCCCCTCATATTTGATGAATTCCAAATCATATTTAGATCTATTTATAATGAGTTTTAAGTGTTTGGTTTTGGATTCATTGATATGACCATTGATTAGTAGTTTTACATTATTGCTTGTTTCATATGCCAAATCCAATCCAACGAGGTTTCCTAAAAATCTACCAATCCTTTTTAAAATATTGATGTGCTTTAATTCTGGTGGTAATGAGTGAACTACATACCATGAAGGAATTGTAAAATCTAAAGCACTTTCATTATAGTTAGGAATCCAATCAAAAAAATGAACAACATGACCTTTGAACATGCATCCAGAGGCCTTCAGAAAATCTTTCTTAACTAAATCATCATAATGGTGAAAATAAAGAATTTTATCAGTGAATTTAGAAATACATACCTGGGTGCCATAGAACTCATCAAGCCATTTGATCAATCTCTGTAAATTAGAGGCAGGGCCATTCCAATAAGTGAAAAGGCCTACCTCTTGACATTCATCCCATTGATCTTTGCTAACTTGGTCACTGATGATGATAACTATGTCACCGAATGGCTTTGAGGAATGATGGATGGAAGTGGAGAAGTTAGGGTTTAGATGGATGCTTTTACTAGCTCTGCTATGCAGAGGGATGTAGGGTGGAGATGAAACCATAGGAGGGAAAATTGGAAAATGAGATGGCATGACTGATTTAAGAAGATGGGAAGAAACCTTGAACCCTAAATAAGGTGAAATCTGATTGATCCTGGCATACTTGGTTGAATTGAACATTGCAATCTGCTTGTCTAGGTTTGAAATCGAGAAGATTTTGGGAGGTATATCTTGACTGGTTTTAAATTTCTTGTGCTCCTCCTTCTTGAATTTCAGATCTACCAAGGGTACAAAATAATTCGAAGTGTGAACTTTCTCTGTGCTAGGATAGCCTTGATCTCCTTCCTTGCTTCAATCAAGATGGTTGGGTGAAGATTTGTTGGACGAATTGGATGTCTAACGATAGCACCCAAGGTGATTCCTTCCATTGATCCTAGCAAAGGACTTAGGGTTTTTAGCTACTTGTCTACAATTCACATTTTTCACAAAATGCTTTCTACTCACCATTTTAAAAATAAATCCATATAACCACTTATTACTCGTATAATTCTTTAATTTTATATCATATATATTTGTTCTTCTATATTTTGTAAGAGAAAACTAATGGAAAAAGAAAAGTTTTATATAAAAGTGGTCAAACTGAAAAGCATTTTACATAAGGCTTTAAAGTTTTATGCTCTATACTATTTCCTTCAACACACACACACACACACACACACACACACACACACATCAATCAATCAAAGGGATATTTTAATTTACTTTAAAACATGATTACAGCACATGGAAAAAAAACCTTCCATATAAAATAATAATATTCTACATGAAATTAAGTACACAACACTTCCTTGAGTGTTAAATTTTTTTTCTAGAGAATTGTACAATTTGAAACATATTTATGTATCAAGTATTTATATGATACTTCAGAACAGTTACAATTAGCAGAAAAAAAAGTAGAGTGTAGCAATTTGTTTGATTGTACATTTCTAAATAAGTATTCAACCTAACAAGAGATTTAACAAAAGTTTTAAAATTCTTTCACTGCTATTCAAAAAGAAGAAAATGCACTAGATTATAAGCTAATGAATATTGAGCAACATATATGTACCCCTCCCCATGTTTTTACTCTTACCTGCTTTAAACTCCCTCTATAAGAAGGTACATTTTGTGGCATCATAGATAGTGTTGTTAGATAGTTTACTATTTTTATATATTTTTAAAATTAAAAATAGTTGTTTATCTAAAGTTTTATTGGCTACCACTAAGAAGGTCAAAGAGAAAAATATATTTTTCAAATCAAAATTACAAATAAAATTTAAAAATTTGACAACATTGGTAAGCTTTTTCTATTTAATTTCACATTAATGGCAACTTTATCTGGATCATTCTCTAATTTCTTTAATCATTCTTTTGGTCGCTATTATATGCACCACCTCTCTGATCTCTCTTCTCAAGCCTTAACTATAACATTATGGAAATGGAATGTAGAATGGATTTTTTTAATAAAAATATTCTCTCTCTCTCTCTCTCTCTCTCTCTCTCTCTCTCTCTCACACACACACACACACACACACACACACACACACACACACACATTGAGTTTATTTCTATTTTATGAGTTATAGAAAATCTTTAACCTTATGAATTGTTTTAAAGATCTATATCTATGTTTTTACAGATTGGCTAAAGTAGGTTTTTCAAGTGGCTACTCTAGTTTAATAGTTTCTTATTTTCTCTTTTTTTTGGAGGACAAAAGGAGCTTTTCACACAAAGATCAATGACTAAAAATTTAGAGGGATGTGTAGAAAAGATAAAAAGATAGTCAAGTGTTCTGAGAAGATGCATGGCCTTAGCCCCTATTAAAGGGAAAAAATTATTTTTCCACTTTCCATATCCATGTATAAGAGACTTCCTTCATTTTGGTCATGTATTTTATTTCTCCAAGTTGAAGTTTGGTTTAACATATTATAGATTGAGAGGCAATAATTTTATATTCCCTCTAGCTTTTCACTACACTAGGATGCCCATAAAGGCTTGTGTCAAATCCTTATTCAAATAGCCAATTTATGGTAGTTAAAGCTTCAGAACACACAACATTAGCCCTCACATAAACTGTTATTTTTAAAGTGTAGGGTTTCTACAATAGTTTTTCTTTGTGGCTAATGATTTGAGTACAATAGTTTTCCAATATTTTTCTAGTGGGTGGGTTCTATAGTGTATCTCCTACTAATTTCTAAATAAAAATACAATTTTTTAAATAGAGTTTTTCACCATTTTCCCCTAAAAACAAGGATTTTATTGGACTGTGTAATTCTTTAGAAGCTTCACTTCCCCTCTCAAAAAGAAATTAATTTTTCGTGCAATATTTTTTGGGCAAAAATGACATAGAGAGTAGCAAAGTTAGGGTTTTCATCTGTGAAAAAGATGGAGTATGTGCTAATTTGAATTTGCACATACGTGTTTTGGAAAAGTGTAAGAATTTTTTTGTAAATTTGAACTTTTACAAACAGGTATTGCCAAAGCCACAGTTTCATAGTGAATGAAAACTTTGCATTCTCCTTCATTTAAAAATCTCAATATAGCCTTTTTCGAGTTTCTTCTCCATTAATTTCCTTTTTCTTATGCTTAATCAGCTTTGAAGTGCCAACTCATCATGAATCTGGTCTTTGCTCTTAAATGTTCTTTTTTTCTGAGGGAAGCACCAACCTTGCAAACTAAATCAGCCCATTTGAGCTGGGTCTTAAATGTTCTTTTCCTGAGGAAAGCATCAATTTGCAAAGTGTTTGGTCACGTCTTCTCAATGTAATATCAACTGTTAGTTATTTTGTACTGATTTGTTTTATATGATTTGAACGGGGTTGTCCTGAGTTTTTCAAAATTAATTCTTCTTCAGAGTAATCTATTTTTATTCTTCTCTATTATCCCTTCAACTTTCCTAAACCATCCTAAACTTTGACTCGTAGGCTCTCTTGTCACTACTTTAGATTTCCTGTTAAACAAATATACAAAACATTTTATTCATTGAATCTCGTGTTCAAGTATTTTGTCGGGCACCGAAGATTCGACTGATAGACTTGAGAATATGTTAAAAGACCGAGGAGCCTACGTATTAATGTCTTTTTGTCAAGTCACGCACACTTAAACAGTCACATGTCTGTACTATTTACAGAAAAAACGTTTTGCTTTCATACTTCCTAAGAGAAGTAAAGCTAAGAGAAATATGCACGCTATCATTTTCTGTATATTAAACAAACAAATAAAATGAACTCTTGTATATTGAATTCAGAAATAAGACAAAATTGGTATGAATGTCATGTTGCAGTTGAGATGTGGAGCCGCACTGAATAAAATGCACTTAAAATAGCTCAGTACGTGAGATAGCTGATTAACTTAATGATAATCCCAATTTGATATAAGAAATGCTTAGTTCGTAAATAGCACGTATGACAGAGTCAAATCATTTGTTTGTTCGATTCTTCACTGTTGAATATTGGGATGGGCAATAATGGGGGCTAGGTGTCCCATTGCAAAGTATCTCAGAAAAAAATTCAGAACTAATTTGCTCAGTAATGAGAGTTACAGCTTACCTGGATGCAGCGTTTGTTAACTATTTGTACTGAGAAATTACAGCTGTCATACTTCCGGAAATGGCGATCAAGTATTTGGTCCTAGCGATTTCTGTGCTTATTGCGCTGAACAGTTGCCCTTAATTAACATTGAATGGTGGGGATAGGCTGTTTAAACAACATTACATTAATGTTCAATTTTTTAACATTAATTTTCAAATTAAAAGTATTAAATGGGCAAAGTTGATTTACTTTTATCAAACTAATTTTATTTTTTCTGTATATAATATTTAAGAATAACCGTACACTTCTTTTATAGAAAGCTCCTGTGCTACAAATTCCAAGGTCTTTACAGGTGCTGTTAGATCAAGCAGAACAGAACAGCAGAGATACCTATACTGAACATGTTTCAATGTTAAGCTGTAATTATAATAGTGAAATATAAATGAAATACTTGTATGCTGTTGAATATGGATTTAATATATGAGTAAAGATATCAGATGTTATTCTAAGATGAAAATAACTATTAAATAGAAAATGTTGTGTCTAATCTGATTAATTTGACATTCATATTCTTGAATAAGAGAAATTATAGCATTTAAAAAAAATATCATCTAGCTTTTAGAAGAGTCATTCTATCAATAGTCATATAGATATGTTTCAATTAGAAGATCACAATTATTTTCTTTGAAACAAATTGTCTTCACAATTATAATTAGTAATATGTCTATTTTCCATGTAAGCCAAAATATTTGACTTAAATTCTTGTTATCACAAGTCAATGGATAGACCATATAAGGAAAGATGAGGAGTTCATACTATCTTTAAGCTTAGGTAAAAAAAAAATCTGTATAATAGTCAAATTGTATGTATGATACAGAAATGGAATTTTATAAGTATGGAAATAGGCATTATGTCATTGAAGAAAGTTCTTTAATCAATGCTACAGTCATTTATGTGACATCAATAACACTATTTGGGCCACATGATCATCCTTCAAGAGAAAAAATAATGCTTCAAAGATTATTTTATTTCACAAGCCACCTATATATTTATTCTAATTATTTTTATTCCATGTTTTTTTGACTTTCTTCACCTTTTACCAATCACTAAAAAATTTATTGGTGCTATTGCTTTACACTTAGCTATGACCCTCTTCACAATAATGATGCAATTCCCTATTCTTCCTTCAAAAGAATGATTGATTTTGGTTACATCATACCAAAAAAAATTAAGATGTTGATTTCGATTGCATCATACCTTTAAAAGATTTAAGATGTTAATTTGAGTTGACAAAGACAAACGATGAACATAAATAGAGACAATGGACAAACTTATTACAGAAATATACCCTAAAAAATTCATTGTGATAATTAAAATCAAATAGTGATGCACTTCAACATAGAAGTTTTCAACATATTTATTCACTTGCATTATGATAGAGTGGGAGCTTATCAACATCCATAATGGAATGGCGAATGTTCAATATTTTGGGTGAAGAATTTAGGCAAGTTTATAAAATATAGAAATGTTTAACATGGTTAATGAAATAAACAAAATTGTTAACTATAAAACAACCTTAAACAATGTAATTTATCTCATTTTCATGATCACATCCCCATCCACATGCCCCTCCCCCTTTTATAATGATCCTAAAAGCATCAAAATCACCTTTCTATATGGACCTCCTTTTAAGACTTACATTAAAAACTTTATTGATGACTTAATTGAATATATGTTTTAAGAAAATCTTATAATTGAAAAAGTAAATATAAATCAAGCAAGGCTCTATCAAGTTGTCTCTTGACCCATGGAATGGTGTATCTTTGATCTACCTTCTTAAGATACTAGTCTTGGACTCATGAAAAAATAAATTTTTAACTATCAACAACAATCTCTAAGAGAGATGATTGTCTAATAACTACAAAAGGGTATAATTATTGATCATATATATATATATATATATATTTTCGATGAATAGTCCTTTTCAATTAATAAAATTTACTAAGATTACAATTCACAAAAAAGGGCCAGGGGATATAGGATCACCCTGCGAATGAGTTCAATCGGCCAAAGCCGGAGCAAACAACATGGCTGCAGCCAGCAACTATAAACTATTCATCAAAAAAAAATATTTAGAACAACCTCATGCTACCAAGGCAGTTCTAGCAGAGGGAGGAGGATCATTTTTATCAAGAAATCCCCACGCATCAGTGGGATTGTGAGGTGGACTAGGAACAGTCCAGGCGTTAGCAGCATCTGTAGGATCTGGGGTAGTTATAGTCTCTGCATCCTTCTTGTCTGGCCGCAGACGAGAAATTGCCAAGGCCAGCCAGGGAAACTTGCCAGAGTGTGCTCGTCCAAGGGGAGGAGCTAGAGACCAGCCAGAAGCCTGCCCAGGTGGGGAGCTGGGGACCAGCCAGAACCACCACGTGGTGCAGAAGCGGAGCAGTGCCTCCAAACGCCATGACTACCGCTAGGAGAGTGATGGCGGGGACCCTGGGAGTGCAGCGTGTGTGAATGGCGGCCAGAGGACTAGCATCTAGAATGGCGACCACAGGATGAAGAAGCATCAGCTGAGGTATCTGGAGGCACTTTGGCAATGGTACAAGGAGCATTGCCCTAGTGGTTTAACAATTCTTGTAAGTGGGCAACCTCCAGTGCAACTTTATTAGCTTGCACTTGTATCTGCATAATGACATTGTTACAAATGCATGCCTTAGTGTACATTGCAATGTTAACATCCAAAAAACTGTGAGTGAATAAAACTGCATTCCTATCTTTCCATAGAGAAAACAAAATTTCCATCCTGAAGGTATGCCAAATCTAGGAAAACTTTCGAGGAAATCTGGGGGAATCACCCAGAAGGATCATGTGCCATGAAAAAGGTTCAGGCCTGAAAGGCTTGAAAAAATCATGGATCCAGTGCCAATAATTCTGAGCATGTTTGCAAAACCAAAAAAATGCAAAAAGGACTCAGGTTGGCCATAGAAGAGGCATCTGGGGTCAGGAACCCCAATGTGCTTGAGCCGAGGCCCCAGAGGAAGACCTTGGAAAGAAAGGCACCAAGAAAAGTGAGCAATCTTAGGTTCTGTAATGGCACTCCAAATGGTGTCGAACCGTTTTCTCCATTGAGAAAGCAAAGAATGCAAATCCCACTGTTGATTAAGCGTGTCCACCATCAAAAGGTGGGGAAAAAGCCATCTATATCCCATATTGGGCTTATAATTGGTAAATGGAGTGGTAGGAAACCACTTCCAATCATACCACCAAGGTCGAACAGACTGAATCCCCACTACAGAAGCTCATAAGTTTGAGGATCGGCACGAACAAGGCAGTATTGAACTTCTATATCCTCCCAAGACTTGAAATTCATGGTGACTCTTGAAAAAATATACTTAGTAGTGCGAATGCCACGTTTATAAAAATGCAGAGCAGTGGCACCTTGAGTCTTGGCAAGAGGAATACCCTGGAAGGTAAACAGGGGAGACCACCAAATGTTCTGCTGATTTAAGGACAACCCATTGTGGAACTCATTACCAGCCCAATAAAGCCAAGGTTTAACAGCTTCGCAGGCTTTCCAGATGCTCTTTATAATGAAAGAGCCCTGTATGACCACTGGTTCTCGCATAGTGAGAATGTTCTAAAAACCATTTCCCTTAAAAGCCAGTCTGTTAGCAGGGAAGCCTGAAGAGATGCAATGTCTGACAAGAATTTTCTAGGCTTCATCTCTAGAAATAGCTCTGATAATCCATTTAGCACAGAGGGCAAGGCCCTACTTCTGAGTGGAAAATAGGCCGAGACCCCTAGATTCCCTCGGGAGACAATAGAAATCCGAAGCAACTCTGTGAAAACCATGATGGTCAGAACTAGAGGCCCAAAGAAAATCTCCGAGAAAACGTTCTAATTTGAGGTATGAAGCTTTGGAGGGAGCCCAACAAGAAGAATAAAACACATGGGTGGCAGCCAAAATCTTAGAACAAATCTGGAATTTACCAGCAAGAGAAAGTGGCTTAGTGATCCAATAATCAAGCTTTTTGGTAATCTTTGTAAGCACAACATTCCAAAGTTCCATAGGGGAAGCCTGGAAAGCAAAGGGAATGCCAAGAAAGCAAAAAATTTCTCCATGAGTAACCCATTTCCATCAGAATTGGCTAAGCCAAGGTGGAGCTAGCAAAAAAGACTATCAGTAACAAAGCATTTTATGCCATTGAATGGCAGAGCCAGAGGCTTGACAAAAAGTGTCAAGACAATCTAATGCATTTTTGATGTTTTCTTCATCTTCAAGAAGAGTGAGAAAAGAATCATTTAGCAAAATGACCATTGAATAACTGGGAGGAAGAATCAAGCAAGGAAATGCCACAGACCAGCCCAGAAGACACAAAGTGAGCAAGCAAATAACCAAAGCCTTCAGTAAAAAATACATAAAGTGCAGGAGTTAACAGACAACCTTGTCTGATGGAACAAAAAAGTCCAAAAGCTTCAGATTGTGAATTATTGATGGTGATGCAAGCATTAGCGTCACCAAAGAGCATCTCCACAGACTGAAGGAAATTGGGACCAAAACCCAGAGCCTGAAGCATAGCCAAAATGAAAGGCCATTTAATGCGATCATAGGCTTTAGAAAAATCTATCTTTGAAAAGATAGCCTGCTGCTTGGACTTACGGGCCCATTCCATACCTTCACAGATAGCAATGATGTTGTCAAGAATATACCTGGATTTGATGAAGCTAGTTTGTTCAGGCCGCACAATTAGAGGAAGCATATGGCAAATTTTGAGAGAGAGCACCTTAGCAATGATCTTATAAGACACATTGAGGAGGGTGATGGGCCTCCAGTTGCAGATGTCCTTAGGATCACCAGCTTTAGGTATGAATTTAATATTGCCTTTATTTATGATCGCTCCTAAGCTTTTAGAATGGTATGCTTCAAGATAGACTTTGTGCAGATCAGAACCAATTTGCTCCCAAAGATGTTTGTAAAATTCATAGGGAAATCCATCACACCCGGGGGATTTCTCATTTTTCATCCGCCATGGAGTAAGCTACCTCTTTAAGGTCTCGGAGGGAAAGAAGTTGCTCACAGAAAGCGCGTTGCTCAACTGTGAGGCAGTTTGGAGTAACAGAAATACACTTTCTGAGAGCCTCCTCCTGAGCAACCAAATGGCCCTGTGAAACAAAAACATTCTCATAGTGAAGAACAAAAGCTTGCAGGATGTTTGACAGATTGGAAAGAACATTAGTTCCTTGTTTTATCTTTTTAATCCCAATATTGGTATGACAGGCTTGAAGAGCCTAAAAGAACTCCTTTGAGGCTTTGTCACCAACCTCCAACTAGTGGAGATGGGCTTTGATTTGAGCTCCTCGGGCAGCATAGTTATTAGCAATTTGCTTTTCATGGTGAAGCTTGGCAAGTTGAAGTTGCAAATCCACATCAAAAGGGTTGAAGGTGAGCACTTCAGAGGCTTTTTTGAGGGCAAGGGTGTTGGCTTCATAAGATCATTTTTTGAAAATTGCCAGCTGACACCCGTAGATGCGCAAAAAATGAGCCATTCTGATAATGGCATCATTCCACCATTGAATCCAACCTCGATGGGAATGTGGATGTGGTTCCAAATTCCAGACACGTTGTATATGGGACATAGTGGAGGCATGCAATAGCACAAACGTGTTGAGGAAGAATTGAGACTTAACCACTTTGGGGATAGCTATTTGCCAAGAAATGCCAAAATAAATGGGATAGTGGTTTGACAACGTCACATCTATCAGGGGAATGACAGGTAGATCATGATCTTCAGAAAAATAAAAAAAAGATTGCGTCGAGATCATAGCACGATCAAGACGTTTCAATATGCGTTCAGGACTGGCTCGAAAATTGGACCAAGTATGCCAAGCCCCATTATCATGACAGCGGCTAGTATTGGGATCAAAGAGGCCCAATTTATGACGCATGTGAAACTAGGCTTGTCTTTCCCTAGTTGTCCAACAAAAAGGCAGAATGACATCTTTGTCAGAGTCCACTTCAACCATATTGAAGTCCCCACACAGGACCCAAGTAGCTAGCGACAGGTTGTCAGCAAGCCAAACCCACATATGTGCCCTTTCCATAGCATCATTGGAGGCATAAACATTAATGACTCCAAAAGAATGATTGTTGATAGAAAGCAAAAGCCAAATAATACGGTGTGTGGGGTCAAAACTGTGCGAAATAATAGCAGAATGAAGATGAGGTGATAGGAGAGTAACTACACCACCTCGGCCAGCTTCATGCTAAGAAGAAAACATAACGCTATCTTGCCAAATGATGCGACATGCAACAGAAAGCATGAAACCAAAAATCTTAACTTCTTGTAGGCAAAGAAAATCTAAATTCCCAAGTCTATGATGGGTATCTCAGACATAGAATTTTCTAGGGAGGTTTGTAAGACCTCGAACATTCCAAGAGAGGAAGTTCATGAAAACTCTTCCATATCATCGTTGTCCTTGAGAGAGGAGTAACTATTTTGCAAAAAGGTAGAAACCGGGTGAAAGTCAGACAAGAAATCGTCTGGACTTACAGCTTGCCATTTAACCCCTAATATCTTCGCACATCTAGGAGGACTGCGAGAATGCCTTTTTGCTGGTGGTACTATGGAAGAGACTGCAAGAGGAGAATGAGCCCCAGCCAAGGACAAGGTCCTGGTGGCTGCCTTAATCCCATGTGAGCCAGCAGGGTTTGAAACCTACGGAACCGAAACTGGTGCAATAGAAGCCACTGGCATCTCCACACTAGCAGGAGCTGATACTTCGATGGAAGCAGGAGGAATCATAGTTATGACCGCATAGGATGGCTTGGGGGCCAAAGGATTCAAGGGAGGCTTGCCTTTGCACCCAACAGTAACCCATTCTTCTTTTTTTCCTTCGACCTTCTTGACAGGCGTCGCTTTAGGCTAGGGTTTGACCCTAGGTGTGGCCAAAGGGCAGTCCTTGATCTTGTGTTCTGCAGACTGGCACCTATAACAGGTGTTAGGTAGGTTCAAGTAAAGCACCTTCTATGCGAAGGTTTGAGCGCCAATCTCAATTTCCACAGAATCTTTGAGATCTTTAGAAAGATCAACTTCAATGCAAACATGCCGCTGAGGGCAAGCATTAAAATTTTTTTTTGGCTCCTTGGTAACAACTTTGCCAAGGGCTTGAGCAATAGACTCAATAAAAGGCTAGTAGGGCAATCTTAGACCTGGGAATTCAACACAAACAGGAACCCTAAGCTTTTTGTCGTCCGAGATAGAGAAGTCTCAGGACCATTTCTGAAAAACAAGCAGAGAGGAACACACAGACCAAGGGCCGTTGGTAAAAACTGCATCAGCTTGCGATAGGTTAGCAAAGAAAAAAAAAAAAAAACCTTTGGTAAGGTTTTGGACAACGTCAAGGTGGACACCATGAGGGGTCCAGCTTTTGTTAACCCATTCTCTAAGTATAGCTTCAGGGGGGGTCCTACCAACAAAATACCCTATCAAGGTATGTTGTTCTAACTAGTCACATGCAACATCAAATTCTTGCAAAGGAAGGACAATATCAGGCTTACCTCGTGAAAAACCTTTAGGATGAACTTGCATGGGCGTTTGTTTGGTGGCGGCGCCATGGCAGTCCGAAGCAGCAGTGTGAACACCAGAAACAACTGGTTCACCACTGGCCAAAGCCATTATATCCTAACCTAAAGCTCCCACAGTAAATGCAGTATGACAAGTGCCGACAGAAGGGGAGTGCAAGCAAAAGGCCGTACGCAAAAAAAACTACAAGTTCGCATGAAGCAAGAAAACCCTAGCAGAGCGAAAAAAACTCAGTAGTCAATAAATTAATTTTGTCATCATATATAATTTGAAGAATTTACTAGAAAAATTCATATTCAGTTTAACAACAACCTCAAACTTGTCTCCAAAATAAAATTTTGTGATACATGCCTTATTTATCAAGAAAACTATTAGCTCATAAAATAAATCTAAACAAAAATATGAAACTTAACCCATAAACACTTATCATGTAGTTTAAACTATCTAGTAGTAAGAACACAGCCTGAAATAATGAAAATTCCTCCTCTCTCATGTTACCAACATCCTAAGTGACCTTGTTATGCCTCATCTATTTCTAGCTATAGAAAGCATACTACCATGTGTAAAAAGAACCACACTTGCTATACAAGCTATAAAACTAAGGGGTAAATGGACAAAGATGGGGGACAAGAAAGGGGACTCAAGTTGTCACTTTCATTTTTTTAGCAAACTCTAAACTTTGACAAGAAAATTAACATAGTTACACTCAAAAAATGAAGATGTTAGAAGATCAAGAGATGTATTACTTTGAATCTAGTTTACTTAAACTACTTACTTTCTTTCAAAATGGTGGATATCAAGGGCTTGAAATAAAGGTATCACATAATTTTTCCACATTTAAAAATAAAGATAATATAGTGTCTATTGTGCTCTCCCTAAAATATCAATCTTTTTTGAATTCTTTTAATAGCTCTGTTGACAAGTTGGCTAACAACAATTAGCCCATCTTTCATTTTTAGTTAATATTTTATCAATTTGTGATTTCTTACAAAATTTGAAAGTGGACACATCTTGGAAATGTTAAAACATGGAATTTATCCCTAGAAATTGAGGATAATTAATTAAAAACATAAAATTATTTGTCAAGGTGTGTAGAATGGAATCTAATTTATTTCATAATTTGATCAATGAGAAAAAATAAAAATGTGTGTAGTACTAAACTAATTTTATTTTATTTTGATAAAGATCAAACAGACATTAAAAAAAAAGATGGAAAGTTCAGCATAATGAAATTTTAAAATAAAATAAATTTTCAGATAGCTAACAAAAGGCTTAACAACATTATGGTGTCTAATTTTGTCTATGTTCAACTATGTATAAACTTGACATGGAGAACAAACAAAAATTTGAGAATATTTTGTATATGGAATTTGAAGCACGTGTCTTGGGCATGCTACACTCATGCAAGCCTTTGAATTAAATTCCCAAGGAAAATTAAGGCCCAAGGTTTGGTCTTTTCCAAGTCAGTTAATATGCTACACACCATATTTATGGTTTGTGTCATATATAACATGTATTGTAGGGTAAAAGCACAGTGGATTGTAGCACTTTGGGTTAATTCGGTCTGCTTGATTGAGTCAGACTCGGTCAAGTTGCACCTAACCAAGTCCACTTGGCCGCCATTTGGCACCAACGTGGCAAGGGAATCTTGTCTAACTCCTCCTTGACCAAGTGCATCGAGTACCTTGGACCTAATAAATTGGAGCCTAGCTTCTCTATGTAATGCCCTGCCAAGGGATCCAAAAGAACTAAAATAAAATTTTACTAAGTTTTGCCAAACATTTTTTTTTTAAAGAATAACATGTACAACAATCATAAAGTAGCAAAAGCAATAACATACAATCATAATAGATTACTTTCCTTAAGGATCCCAAAATGTTAAGTCACATTTAAATTTAAATAATACTAAGTTCAATAAATAACACATCCACATAAAAGAATAACTACAAGTCTAGTCCATTTAAATACTATACATTTGTTTTGAATTCCACTTGGCAATACAATTCAGAATGCACAATCATCCATTGTACATGTCACAAGGTATGAAAGGCTAAAAGAATACACAATTATAAAAATAAATTACATCATCCCTTTCAGTTCCATAAAACAAAGTACAATACAATAAGTAAAATCATCCATCATATAGAGATATAACCATCCCTTATAATTTACACAAAGATAGAATGAAAGGAAACGTAGACAAGGAACTTCAGCCACAACATCTACGGTCAGATCTCAATGACAAAAGTAAAAAGCACTACCACCCAACGTCGTGGTAACCTAAAAAAGTCCACTCCCACCGCACTAAGGAGATAGTCTCAAGTCCCAATCAGGATATCAATCCAAAAATCAAAAGTAATTTCTAAGTCAAGGAAAACCCTAAAAGTAATCTAACTCAAAGGTTCTAAGATAGATCAACATCTAGACCCAGAGACAAACATAGACACATAGGAAATCTATACTGCTAGTGGGCAAGTGTCATCACACAAACCAGTGGTAGGGTTACCTAGCTAGTCTTTTAATCCTCCAGTCCCCTAGTGACTCTATGTGGCACTAGTATCCTTTTTTACTAAGAAGGCATACTAACAATGCATGATTGCAACCAAGCATCCTCTCTACTCCCATCCTAGTCTATACTAGCACTCAAGGCATGGGAAAGGAAAGAGAAGACTCTTATTAGGTTAATTTTACTCTCATTTAGTATAGTGTTATCACTTATTATCTACTTATAATGGGTTACCTTAGCATCCACTTTGGGCCTCAACCTCCATTGCAAGCCACTTCCCAACTTAACATATAGATTACCTACCCTAGGCTCATAAAAGTACAAATCATAGAATCACAAGTTTCACCTCAGTCCTATACAAGTGACTAGAAAGCATCAAAAGATAATCTACAATAACACCTCAGATCTCTACAAGCAACTAGAAAGCATTCCAGAAATAACTGATCAAAGTCTCAAAAAGGTTAAGTCAAATATGTCATAACATTCATCTCGATATCCCACAAGAACACTGAAAGCAATAAAAAATAATATAACCAAACTCATCATAGAGCATACTAGACACATTACCATGGTTGAGTTTGAAAGATCAAGATCAAATCATCATAATATAACAAACATAGAGCTCCCAAGCCTTTGGTAGACATCCTAAAACTAGTCAACACTCTAGTCAACCCAAACCCAAAACATAGACAACATACAGAGAAAAATGTAGTTTCATAGCTTGGTTTGATTTTGAAAACACGTAGTTTGAGTTTAACACTAAGGTCAAGTTTTCATTTTATAGTAAGTTTCTGAGTACATGAGATTTGCAATTTTAACCCTTAATATTTAACCCATTTCTTGTTTTTGATCAATTTGCACAATTTATCTTGAATTTTATGAAGTTACAATATTCCCAATAAATATCACAAGATGAATTTTTTTGAAAATGATTATCTATTAAATCATTAAAATAATAAATCTTGATTATTGAATAAAATATTGATGATTCTATTAATAATCAATTTACTAAATAATAACAAAGTAAATATATTTTAACATTATTAATTGATACTAATCAATAATAATTTGAATTACAAAATTAGTAATTATTAATTAAAATTATTTAATAATTAAAATTTATTAATTATTAATTAATTTAATAAATATTAATAAAAACTATTAATAAAATTTATTAATAAATAATAATTTAAAATTATTAATAAATAATAATAATAATTTAAATAAAATTAAATTTATCAACTTTTAAACTAATTGTACAGTGGTTAAAGCCTATTGGCTAGCCTTTATAGGTGGTTGTCATATTGCTGTGAACTATCTACTACCGCACACAGTAGTATTAATATTGTTGTGGTGGCGACAATATAGACTCTGCTAAAGGCAATCATAAGGTACATGAAAAGATAAAATGGGGAGGTGGAATCGGTGGCCTCACCTCCTCCAACCCAATTTTTTAATATATATTTTTATTGTTTTACAAAAATTTTAATATAAAAAGAAAATTCTCAAAAAACAAGTTTCCCTATATATATATATATATAATTGAAGTTCTATCAATACTCTGATAGAGAAAATATGATCAACTATTAAAATTTCCAATCTAAAATTTCCATTACTTTCAAAACCCTTCCTAGTTTAATTTACAACTTCGAATCTATAGAACAAGGTTTTACTGATAGGGAGTTCTCTCCTAAATTCGGGATAATAATTGTGCGATCACCCAAGGGAACTCCTTGATCATAATCGTTTACTCTTTATTTACTTATCTTATATGTTTTACTATACACTTTATGCAATTTAAATTGTATTTATTAAATTTATTTTCTTTCTCTTTTTTAATTAATTTATTATATTTTAATCTCATGCATAAGCTTTATGCAATTTAATTAAAATAAACTTTATTAAATAATTACTTACTCTTGCTTACTCTCTCCTATTAATTTTCAAAGAATTTTTTATTATAATATTATTATTAAATTAAATTAATATTATTACGCTCTCAAATTAGAATTAGAATTTTCTCTTTAAATTTAATTCTTTTTATTTAATTACTTTCCCAATTAATTAAATATAATTAAATATTAAAATTATCTTAATAAT
Organism: Cupressus sempervirens; assembly: GCA_028749045.1. Classification (NCBI taxonomy): domain Eukaryota; kingdom Viridiplantae; phylum Streptophyta; class Pinopsida; order Cupressales; family Cupressaceae; genus Cupressus; species Cupressus sempervirens. Next base: position 846,914,860 of record CM053792.1, read on the forward strand.
TTTCCATTAAATTAAATCATTAAGTAATCTTTTAATTTGACTTAATGAACAGAAAAAATACCAAAGACCTAAAAGATGAAATATGAAAACCCATCATAAAATACCACATACAAGATCAAACTCAAGGGTTAAAATCATGAATTTACATCATATGAAAAATTTGGAAGGGTAATCATCTTAGATACTTGTCCTAATTTTCTAGAAAAATTCTTTTAAAGGTTAAGATGTGGACTCAAGAATTTATCTAGCCTCTCTTACCATTGAGATATTGCGATAAGGTACACTTATCTTGGCAATTCAGGGAAGTCGATACTTGGTACCTACAATCTACATAAAATCCATGTATGTACATATTGTAAACTAAATAGGCAATTGGAGCAAGTGGTACATCATGTAGATCCTGACTAGCAGGTGATTATGACTCCCTTTCTTAACCACATCAAAAATGTCATACATAAAGAAAACATACACGCACATCATACACATGTAGTATGGGGTAAATATCTATAGGAAACACATACAAATAATCCATTTAGCTAACATCGTCAAAAAATTGAAATCACTGTAAATAATCATCATCAAAGTATAATCATGCATGCATGAAGTAACTAGTACCAAGTAGTCTCATCATATAATCAACTGAGTCTAAATATAATATCTGATAATCTACAAAAACAATGCTACTAATCATCAAGTATAAACATAAAATAGCCTAAAAGAGTTCAACAATAATAACTAAATGTAAACTAGGGGCAGGCACTACACTCTAACCCGTCATTTGTGCATAGAGGCGTTATAAGATAGTGGAGGAGAGGGCTTAAGGGGCACTTGACCAAGTTAACCTGTAGGTGTTTTCAACAAAAAAGAAAATATTTTTTCTTTAATTCTGGTTTTGTTTGAATTCAGTAATATAACTATTAAGAATTAGTTCTTCAATTTGTACTTAATTAAATGTATTATATTGTAATTATATTATTTAGGAATTAGTTAGAATGTTAATTTTAATTTTGTATTAGTTAAGAAAATATGAAATTTTAAACATTAGTTGTTTTAAAGTGTGGAAAACTTGAAATTTTGAGCACCTCTATATAAAAAACTATCATCATTGTACAAAACTGAGCCTACAAATGCATGACAAAAACTTTTCTCTAACTATAAAAACACAAATACAAATAAAACATTGTGAAGAATCCTACTACCGAATTGACAAATTTAAATCTCAACAATATAATTAAATTTATTTCTCTTTAAATCAACAATATAATTACACTTATTTCTCTTCCAATCAACAATATAATTAAATTGATTTCTCTTCCAAATAGGAAATACAAACTCTACATTTTGGCCCATTCATGAGCTATCTAATTCCCATACAATCTCTCTATCAATTCTGAACATCTCTTTTATCAATAGTCACTCTTTGTCCATTTTCTTCTATAAGACCAAAGTGCGAGTCTGATAGTGTGGCATCTACTCACCATTAAATCAGTTCTATGTGTGATTCACGGGTTACCCATCTTTCACTCTAGAATTTTCTAGAAATCCTAATAACAATATCACAATTTGACTTGTTGTGGAAATTATCTCTTACTTATCAGTTTCTGAAAAGCTTTCGTTGCCTAATTTTTGGGAACCCACGGCTCTACTTTGGCCATTTTCCTTCATTCCCTAACACATTGCTATTAGTAAAAGTAAACTAATTGCATCTCCTTTCAGTTTCCTACTTATTGAAGACTTTTTATGCATATCGATCATTAGCAAAATTTGAAATTTCTTGATCACTATAAATAGAAATCATTTTATTTTTCAATTTAGTGTCTAACTATTTTGGCCAGTGCAAAAGATTTTACTTAAGACTTAAAATATATTAAAAATCTTCAATGGCTAATGTAATTAATGTATTTTTCTCAAAGTCATCTACACTCATTCACAGTCAAATATCTACATATCTGTACTATTTACATTTGAAAACTTATTTCCTTGCTATATGAGATAAAGTTTTTTTTGAAAATACACCCGCTATCATTTTTTGCCAACAAATTAACAAAAAATGGGCACTTCCTCAGGAATAAATTAATGAACAACAAATATAAATTTTTAAGAATTGAGAGAAATATCAAATTCTCTACATCTTTGCAGCACTTGTTTGAGATGAAAAATATAGTCTAAATTAGCCTCTTTTCTGAAAAAATAATATCATCTAAATTTACCATACCATCTTATACATTAAGTTTCCAAAAGCCATATCCATAGCTTTCTTAAGTGTACCTCCAACATTAGATAATCTAAAAGACATCCTTCTATAAGCCATAGTTCCCCATTTTGTAGTGAATGTTGTTTTAAGCTGGTCCTCATCTTTTACCAAAATCTGATTGTAACCAAAATATCCATCTAACAAAGGAAACCTTTTACAAGCTAAAACATTTTCTAAAATATGCTCCATAGAGGGTAAGGGGTGCCTATCTTTGAGTGAAGCCCTATTCAAGTCTCTAAAATCAACACACAAGCTTATCTCTCCATTTTTCTTCCTTATGGGAACTAGATTAGAATCCCAAGAAGTATGCTTAATAGGAAAAAAAATCACCCCTTCTAAAAGATTGGTCAACTCTTTCCACATCAAAGGTTCTCGCTTAGGATTCACAAGTCTCTATTTTTCTCTTATTGGTTTAGCATTAGGCTCAAGCTCTATAGCATGTTGGATTAACTTAGTATCAAAACCTTTCAAATTAGAATAATCCCATTGAAAAACATCATTAAATTCCATAAATAATTCGATAAAAGACTATTTTTCTTGCTTTGAGTTTATCTTACCAACCTTTAGTCATTTTCCTTCAAAAGTTTCTAGCTATTCATAATGTTCTTCCTTCACTATTAAATTGGTTTTATCCTTCTTTACCTAGTCACTAGTATATTTGGGTTCATTTTTTGACCTTTATTGGTTGAATTTTCGACCCAATTTTGGACCAAATTTGACCAACCCATTCATCGATATTTTTTTGGTCAAAATTTTGACCAACTCACTGGTTGGTCAAAATTTTGACCAATCTATTGGTCAAAAACCCAACAAAGCCATTGTGTAAGTTCATATAGGAATTGGTCAAAATTTCAACCAAGGTAGAAAAAAATTTACGTGTTGGTAGAAATTTTGATGAATAAAGGTAGAAAAAAATTTAGGTGTTGGTGGAAATTTTGACCAATGAAGGTACAAATTTTGACCAACAAAGGTAGAAAAAAATTTAGGCATTGATAGAAATTTTGACCAATAAAGGTAGAAAAAAATTTAGACATTGGTGGAAATTTTGACCAGTGAAGGTGGAAATTTTGACCAACAAAGGTAAAAAAAAATTTAAGTGTTGGTGGAAATTTCCACCAACAAAGGTAGAAAAAAATTTAGGTGTTGGGGGAAATTTTGATCAATGAAGGTGGATATTTTGACCAACAAAGGTAGAAAAAATTTAAGCGAAAGGTAGAAAAAAATTTAGGCATTGGTGGAAATTTCAACCAACAAAGGTCGAAAAAAACCAAGCGTTGGTGGAAATTTTGACCAATGAAGGTGGAAATTTCCACCAACACGTAGGTGTAAATTTTTTTCAGGAATTCTATAAAACAGCTCACATGTCTTGCCTATGATATGACATTTTGCATGCATCTTACACTCTCTCATCCGGCTGATGATGGATTACTCAGAGTGATCTGAAACCATGATTCTAAAAAACACACACAATCAAATCCAAAATGAACTTGCACTACAAATGGATTGTGGAAATCTGGTATTGTTAATTTTGCATGCATGTCTACTAGGACAAATATATGTTTAATTTGTGATTGTCCTAGTAGACATGCATGCAATTTTACCAATATCAAGCAATCACTGAACACTAAACCAATCAATCCACCTGGATCCCAAATGTAGTCATGAACTATACTATTTTTAATTAACACAGGCTCCCGCAATATCTTCTGCAATATAACCAAGAGAAATCCATAATCAAATTGACAATTACTACTCAACCAATCTCCAAAGTCACAACTTCCATAGTCAGAAACCCATGAGACACAAAATCTTAGAACATCAAAACCCAAGTAAAGTGGAAAAATCAAACTACCAACATAGTAAATACCATCAATGCATTCCACTGGCCTATACGGAATGTACAATCCAACTCTGCAACAATGGTGAATGCTCCCGAATGAAACTGTACCAAGTATGGAGAATCCACACACTATACAACTCCTGCATTCAACACAACTCTATAGATCATCGACTACTATCTCATAACCATAAGTCCCATGCAGCCCTGATGGTGAAAAGCCATCACAAGATAAACAACAAGAATTGGAACCCAAACCAAATTTTCCTACCATCAACTCCTCAATACAAGGATCAAATGCTAACTGATGTACATACCTTGCAATATAATGTTGATAAAAAAAACTAACCTCAGTCAACAGCTCACCATGAACAAGTGATACAACCCACTGTGACTAATCACCAGCTAAGTCAGGAGATGTCATAGCCAAAGGAGTAGAATCAATAACAACACTCGCTGAAGCATCACTTCGAAACTCCTGCTCTAAGTCATGTATTATCAAGCTATCAACTGCAGAACCTAGCACCATGTCATGCCCATCACAACTCTCATCCCGAGGCGGTAAACTATCCCATAACTGATGATAAGCACTAGGAACCAAAGTACATCTTTGTATCATCATCTCATCAACATGGTCATCAAAGGTAAATTGATGAGCATACATCACAATGTAATGCTGATAAAATGCACCAATCTTAGTCAATGGCTCAGACTATAATCCAGATGTAACTAACTGCAATTGGTCACTAACCAAGTTGGAACTGACTACTACCTCTAAAGACATCGCCGAGGGAGTATTATTACTAGTAGGAACCATGCCAACTATCGGCTCACCAACATCACACATGGTCTTTGATACAGCATCTCTAGTCTTCGCACCATTAGTGCTAGAGGTCACCACCGTGTCAGGCCTACCACAACAATATTCTGCAGCACCCAACTCAACTAAACCTAACTCTAGTGGGGATGAACCCGATATGCCAATGTTAGTATCAAGGATGGATGCATCCCCATCTCCACTATCTTTGAAAATCTTGACCATGGACATCCTTGGATCATTAGACACCATAGCTTGTGACTGTACAGAATCTAGTAAAGATTGTAGTTGCTCTAACTCCATGGTCACCTTAGCCAAATGAAATTGTGACTCCTTGAAAGCCAACTGTGTACTCTCAAGAATCTCAGAAGTCACCTCAAGCTGCTCAGTAAGCTCACTCACCTCATCTTCCTTGGCCAACAATGCATCATATGCTGTACTGCCCCACTCCATAAGATAATCTCTATCGGCTACCAATTGCATATAATCTTGTCTCAGAATCTGGATAGCCTCCCATAAAGAGTGGAACTCTATCAAGGAAAGATAATTGCCTCCCTGCTCATCACTAGTAGGAGAACCCCATCCATAAATTGCTAACAATTGACGAGCAACATCAAAATGTTGGCAAGTGATAGCAATGTCTCACTCACTAACTCTCAACTGATTAGACAGATGATGGCACTGGCTTGATTGTCTCCTACAAACCTCCTCTGATGCACTATCTAAAGGAGTATCCTCAAAGTTACTAGTCTCTAGATTATTACCATCCATATCTTGTGAATCAACTCTAAAGCTCATATCAACAAATGGATTATCAAAAATTGTAGCACTGCTGTTCAACTCCTTTGTACCCAAGGAAACTAATTCTTCAAAACTCCCACTGCATCCTCTTGGATGTCATCAATGCCAATATGATCCTGGGACTCATTTGTACACACTGCCAAATATGAAAGATCATCAACACACTCTAGCAAGTATGGTCGATTGGATATATGAACAAAGCCCAACACTGGTGTATAAAAACTAATACCAACATCGGACAAGCTACTAGCACAAGAAAAGACAACACCGTGCAATCTGCTAATCAAATCTATGATAGCACCCAAACAAACACTGCTACCAAAAAGTGTTAAAGATCTCCTGTCAACTGAATCCCAAATGCCAATATAACAATCTCGAGTTCATATCTGTAAACTAGAATCAGCTAGTAACTCAAGAAAAATCCTCACTTGAGTAATATGACCAATACCAACTAACTCCACATACCTGTCATGATGATATAATGAAGTCACAATACTATCTTTGTTCACTTTCAGCTGGCTGGACAAAACATGTGAAGTACTACCAGCCTCAACCTCATGTGACGAAGCATCTAACTGTGCCTGGTACTCTTTCTTAGCAAAGTCATCAATGCTCAATGTCTGCTCATCTCTACCAGGTATCTCACCATCATGCACAACAACATCCTCATAATCATCATCTGAACCCATTACATTGTAGTCACTGCCTGTTGTAACTATACCATCTTGAATACCTGTGATATCACCCTTTAATGACCTATATACGATTGTCTCAATTTGAGTATCAAGTTGACCATTACTATCAATCTGCGTAATATCCTTTCTCACTACCTCCTGTGGTGGAGTAGAATCTGAGACCTCTTCCTAGCTATAAGCTAGTTTCTCAAACTCCTCATGCAAGTTCTTGGTAATTGTGTCACCTGCTCTGTGAGAAAATCTATCAAATAGAAATTTGGTCAACTTATGCACCTTAGCTGGGTCAGAAAACATGTCATTCATCATATGGTGGTGCTCAACCAATTGTTCAGACATGTCATGGCTTATTTTCCTAAGTTTATCTCGAATGTCTAAATAACCATCCTTTCTACTGTTCTGACTCTAGATATCAATTGTCCAAGATTGTGTCCTCTGAGACTCTGTACTATACCTGCCCATTCTAGATAAAGTAGAGTGTAACCCCAATAGGTTATAACTTCTTCAAACACCAAGAACTAACATGCAAATGATTAGAAGTAGTATGCAACCATAGATTTTGACATGTAGCTAATTAGAAGCAACATGCAACCACCAAATTCACCAAGAACTAACATGCATATGATTAGAAGTAGCATGCAACCATAGATTTAGACATGAAGCTGATTACAAGCAACATGCAACCACAAAATTCACCAAGAACTAACATGCAAATGATTAGAAGTAGCATGCAACCATAAATTTTGACATGCAGCTGATTAGAAGCAACATGCAACCATAAATTATGACATGCAAGATTTGGGTAGTTGTCAAAACTGACATGCAAACTTCTACAAACTCTCAGGCTGGCAAGATCATAGCTTTGATACCACTAAAATTTCCCTTTTCTAATTTTATATTATATTTCAAGCCTCTAATCAGATCTTTAAGATCAAACAACCAATCTTTCAAAGATCCACCAATTTCTCAATAAACCCCAAATCGGGTATGCCGGAAATAGTGCCAAAAACTTCACAGCTTCACATATTATTAGTAAATCTGAAAGTGGAAATTTTTAAAAAAATTTGAGCAGAATAATAGACTATAAAATGATATTTCTAGATCTTTATAACATGCACACAATAGCTCCCAAACGAAGGAAAAAAATAATGCTCATCGGGCTCCCAAAAATTGCACAAAATAGCCCGAAATCACCACAAAAAATTAATAATATATCACAGAAGTATAATCATATCCAAATAAATATATTCAGCTCTATTTTAACATTTATAAGTCTGAAATACAGAAGCAACCCAAACTGATATGAAATACTCAACCGGAAACACCAAACTCTTACAAAAAACACACCTGAAAAACCACAAATCTGCATTGTTCAGCACAAAGGAAAACTCTGCATGAGCATGCACATGGAATGGCTTCAAACTCCCATCTTTAGCCTTCCTAGAAACCTAAAAACTCCCATTCTTGGGTCTCCTTCTCCACAGGTTTGGCAGCCTCTGAAGAATAACAAAGAAATGAGCAAAACTCAAGTTCTGGAATGAGCCCAAAATGCCTCCAAACTCCTTAAAAGAGGGCATAACCCTAACTCACGTCCAACAGGGGTTAATAAAACATATTTTAATAATAATTTTCATTTATTAGTCCATTAGCTTCCAAAAATTATCCCCTTTTTCTGAAACCACACCTTTTTGGGCCTGCCTGCCTTAGAAAAGATTATTATTTTTAATTATTTGAAAAGGGGACATGACAGACACTGGCTATGTCCTATGACCATACTGTGCTTGGGAAACCTTTTTCCTGATTCAATGCCCACAACTTTCTCAAATATTCTTGATGGGCCAAAGATGTGGAATTTGTTAACCTATAAGCTTCCTAATGTTCCTTGGATTCTTGATGGGCCAGAGATGTGGAATTTGTTAACCTATAAACTTCCTAAAGTTCCTTGGATTTTCGTAAGGACATCAATATGATAGGAAAATAAAGATACATCTTGTTGTAACAAAATACACTTACTTTTTAGACTAAAATGAAAAGGATCCTTAGCTTCTCTAACCCTCTTGAACATAATGAAAAAGGCTATAGGTAAATCAAGATTATTTTGTGTAGTAATAAAAAAGGGATATAAAAGGTTGTAATCTAGATTAGATAGGTCCTTTTAGGAGCTTCTTTTATGCTTGATCATATGTTGATAACAATTAGTAAGAGTGTCACCATGCACAATATGAATAGTGTCACCATACACAATATAAATAGCAGCTTACAAAAAAAATGGAGATTTGGAGGGATGAAAAATGCATCTTGAAGAAGATATTGAGTAATTCAGACTGAATATTCAGTCTTATAAACAAATTTGAAAAAAATAGTAATTGAGTAATTCAAACATACGAGTATATTTGGTCAAAAAAAGCCTAATAAGTAAGATGTAGAATCTTTGAGGAATAAATGGTGAGATTCGAACATAAATTACAATATAATCCAATTATAGCTTACTCTAAGGTTTCCTGGCCTTTGCTAAACATATGTAAAGATGCCATCAGAACTATATTTCTCAAAGAGAAAAAATAGATCCAAACTTCATTTGGATCAAATGTGGTGCTAAAAGGACTGAAGGATTTTTCAGCTTGCCAACACTTGAATTTATCTAGGATCATATAAGGCCAACTGATATTGCAAGGAATTGAACTAATAAAATAGGTGAAATAAGAACAATTATAAAGTTGTGACAATTATAAAGCTGAGAAACCTAGACTTATATGCAGCAGAATTATTTCCATGAACCTAAACAAATCCAGTGCCTCTAATCTTGAAAGAGGCATTTCTTTAGGAATAAATTTGGTCTATTGTGCAATCCCTCAAGTATGGTAAATCCCCACATATTGATGGTCTTCCTGTAGAGTTTTAAAAATCCAAACTTAACTAGATATATGCTAAACTTCTGGGTTTCTATATGGAAGCCATTCAAGTACGTTCCCTCTATAAAGAATTCAATAGAGAAGTTATCAAATTCTTCCCCAAAGATGGAGATGAATCTTTGATCAACCATTTCTATTAGAATGATATTGTAGTATTTACCCATAATGGTCATTTAAGTCACCTAATGCATAGTTCAGAATATCATTATTGACAACTATTACTAAGCGCAAAAAAAGAGGGTAAATATATAAAGGGAACAAAATGATCAAATATCAAACATTGTAGGTAGCAAAAAATAAATCCCATATCATATTTACATTGTATGTTATGGGCAACAGTAGTTGTGGATCATTTTAGACCTACAACATGCAAAGTGTCCATTTTATGTTAGTTTGAGCTTCACTTGGTTTCAAGAATACTATAATACTCTCTACTTAACAAGGTCAACCACATGAAGGTGAAAGCTCATCTGGCCTCACCACCCTCCTCCTAACATCAATCTAAAGTACCCATTATCATCTAATTACATACTTCATTCATTCATTCATCCATTTATGAACTATAACATTCAATCAATACAATCACATAACATTCATTAATACAATATAAAATTCATTAATACACAATACGAATCAAGACTTCATTAACACATAACAATATTCATTAACATAAAATAAAAATCTATATTGATACGCATCATTCATACATAAGTACTTAAAACAAGGTTCTTTCATTATCCAACAAGGTTTATCAAAGAAGATTTTTAAAACATCATTTTTGTTTTTTTTTTATGAGCTCTCTTAAGAAAAGTGCTCATAGGAGCATCCATATCTGCATCATTCTCCTCCTCTTTTGGCACATGTAAAGTGAAATTACGATGGCTCCTTCTCTTTGGAGGAGCAGGAGGTTGCTACACTAAAGGGGGCTCTATTGCAAGAACAAGTGAATGGGATAAATTGGCATACTCTTTTTCTTTTTCTAACTATTACAAGTCTGTAATTAAGTACGAGTACAACATAAAATGCATTTTTCTTACCTGACAATGCCACATCATATACATTAACATTTTCATCTGCCACTATGTCAATATGTTGAACACTTGGAACATGGTCCACTCCTTTAGTACGATGTTCAACATGCTCTGAAATATTCAAAAAAAGGACACACGTCAAATTCCAATTGAAGAAGTTAAATTGTATTCATAATTGCATAATTAATTTCCAATAGCAAATTAATACCTCCACCAAGTGCTATAATGCACATCATGGCCTTTGTCACGAGCAGGTTCTATGGTAGGATATGAAGGCTACAGTAAAATGTTATGCACATTGTTATGTAGTCAATTTACATTTAAAACTAATACCAAAAAAGAATCTTCTCAACTATTTAATTTCATTTACATTTCATCTGACCAATTTACCTGTGAGATATCATTTGGTGCACTGGATTCTTGGGTAAGGCTTACAGATTCTTCACGTAGGCATGTAGCCACAACTTTATAGCCTACCTTGAAGGCAAATTTTCTATCTTCATCTATGACCTCCACATTGAACTATGTGCCCTGTGTTTTTTGCTTGATAACATCAGTTTTCTATGTATGGTTTCATTAAACAAAATTGTTTGCAACATTATATTAAAAAAAAAATGAAATTTCATTGCTCTACTTACAAGTCAAGACTGGAGATTCATATAGCCACCAGAGCCAAGTTTGTGTTGGCCAACCTTTTTCTACTCTCACTTTTGTAGCCACGGATGTGTTCTGCAATCTATGAACAATTTCAAACATCTTAGATTATATATTTACAAATATCAATAATTAGTGCATGATTACAATGTACTTAATACTATAATGACATACCTCTTTTTTCCCTGTGCTACTTCATTATCTCTATCTTCACATAGCCTTTTCTCCTTTGCATCTTCTATTATTTCATTCTACTCCATCTGTGGAATCATAGGAGGATGGTCATACTTTGGGTTATCCTTAAGAGCCCTTCTATATTGATCCCTCACAGTCTTTATATTTTTTGCTACTCTTTTCAGAAATAGGCCAATGTCAAAAATGTTTTTCCCAAATTTCTCCTCAATAGATGCAATCAGTTGATTTTTTAATTCCACAGCTTGTAAATTCTACCTTTTTAAAAACAAATAGATTCTTAGATCAATAACTTTAATATGTTACAATAAATAGAAGAAAAGAAAAATTATGTAGCAATGATATGAAACTACACACCTTTTATGTATGGTGGGTCCAAATAGTCTCAATGTCATATGAAAAAGATGTTCAAAGAAAGCATTATTACCTACAAAAATATAAAGGATTTATCAATCCAAAATGAGTAATGTAAAAGTAAACTAAATTTACACTTTAAATAATAACAATTTTAAAGCACCTGGAAGCTTTCATTCTTTTAATGGAAATGTAGTGCTTGCCCCTAAGTCGCATTTCAGTCATCCTTGCCAAACTCTTTTAGGCCAATTTTATGTTTGATGATTAGTATTATTATTTTAGAGATTATCAGATGTTGTTTTACACTCAGTTTATTATATGATGAGATTACTTGGTACTCTATATTTCATGCATGTATGATGATTATTCAATGTTTTTAGTTATCGATAATGATTAGTTAGATGGTTTATTATCACATGTGCTTTCTTATGGATACTTACCCCATACTGCATGTGTATGGTGCACGTGTTTGTTTTCTTTATGAATGGTGTTTCTGATGTGGTTAAGGAAGGGAGTCATAGTCACCTGCTAGTCGGGATCTACACGATGCACCACTTCCTGCCATTGTCTGTTTAGCTTAGAATATTGTGTTTGTACATGCGTGGATTTTACGCAGGTTGTAGGTACCGGGTATCGACTTCCCTGAATTGCTAGGATGAGCGTACCCTATCGCATTATCTCAATGGTAAGAGAGGGGAGATAAACTCTTAAGTCCAATTCCTAAACCCTTTAACCAATTGTCCTAATTCATAATTAGGGCAAGTATCTAAGTTAAGTACCCTCTAAATACATCAAATGATGTAATTTCGTGATTATAACCCTTTTTGTTTGATTTAGTATAAATTTTTATATAATGGGTTTTCTTATGTCGTTATATGAGTCCTTGATGTGTTTCTATTTATTAAGTCTAATTAAAAAGATTAATTAATGACTTAATTTAATGTAGAATTAATATGATATCTTTAATATTTAATTAATTGAGAAATTAATTAAAATAAAAGAATTAAATTTGGAGATAAAAGTTCAAAGATAAATTTAGAACATGATAATATTTATTTAATTTAATAATAATATATTTAGAGTTCATTTTTAAATAAATGCTAAATATTATTGTTATTTAAATTAATTAAATATGTTATCAATTAAGTTTCTAAAATAAATTAGAAGTTGAAAGATATTAAATTATTAAAGGTTTCTAGATCGCATGATCTAAGCATGAGTTTAAATATGAGAAATAAATTAAAAGATTAAATAATAGAAAATAATAATGTTATTTTAATTTCATAAAGTGCACATGAGATTAAAGTAATAAATTAATTTAAAATAGAAGTCAAGTGGAATATTAAATAAAGTTATTTAATAATTCAACTTAATGTGCATGAAAAGATGAATGCAAAATAAAAGAAAAGATAATAAAGGTTAATTTGGAGTTAACTTAGTTGTGCAAAGAGTCTTCTCGGGTGAACACACAATTAGTGCCCCAATTTGAGGAGAAAACTTCTTATCACAACTTTGGGGGTTCATTTTTGAGGGACATGAATTTGGACGGGAATTTTTGGGAGACAACTTTTGGAAGCGAATTTCAGAAAGCTAATTCGAAGAAAGTTTTTCGGAAGAAGAATATTGAAGAGGAGCGAATTCTCTTACAGTTCTTGGGGATTGCATATTAGCGTCAAGATCAGGTTGGGTCTTGTGTTTTGATCATCGATTTAAATACACAATTATCCTTTCTTGTCTTCTTCGTGCCTGTGAATTGTATAACTGAATTCTCTATGATGAATGTTTAAACATTACAATATTGGAATTTATCAAATGGTTCTCAATTAACTTCTGAATACATAGGATTTAAATGGGGAGGGTTGAATCTAAGACTGAAATTCTAAATTAGAAGTTCGGATGGTTGACTATATTTTCTCTGTCAATATAAAGAAGGAGACAATTTTCAATATATTATATATATTAAGAAGAATTATTTTAGCATATTTATAAATAAATATATATATATATATATATATATCTTCAAACAGATTTATATATCAAAAAAAAAAAATTATTTCAAAATATATATATATATATACATATGTTAATAGTGGGGGGGAGGGAATTACCCCATACCCACCCCCACTTTCGGCTCTGCCGACAGTACCTGCATCGTAGGTATTGCGACGTCAGGTACAGGGTCCTTGCCACCGCAGGACTACGGCAGGCCGCAGGCTTGTACTAAGCCGACGGCTTAGTTAATACATGCATTTTTTTTATAATTATTTTAATTCTTTTTTTTTTTTAATTTGTATTATTTACAAATTTTTTTTTTTATTATTTAAAATTTTAATTAATAAATTTTTAATATATTTTATTTAATAATGTTTTAATAATAACTTTTATTAATATGTAATAATTAAATATTAATGCATAGTTAATTGAAATTAATAATTTATTAATAGTTTTGTTAAAAATTAATAAATTGATAGTTAATGAGGCATAAAAGGGAATGTCTTAGGGAGATAATTATTAATCAATTTAATTAAAATTAGTTTAATTAAACTTAATTAATAATGAGAATTGTTAATAGAATTGAAGATTTATATAGCATTGATTTAAGTTAAGTTGAAATGTATTATTTAAAAATATAGATTATATTTTAATAATTAAATAAATAATTAGCCTTTAATTATATTGATTAATTGACTTAGAGTCAAAAGTGAAGTAATTGTACAGTTTTATTCGAATATATATATATGGGATATATTTATATGTTAATTATGAGATGAATGGGTTAACATGTAGGTTAAACTGTGAACTTATTTTCTTGAAAACATACATTAAACTAGAAACAAAAATATTACACTTAACCTGATTACATATGTTCAAATCAATCTAGCAGTGAGAATATGAACTATATTGTTTTGTTATACTGTCAATGCTTGTGGGGTTTTGGGTGGTCGTAGAGTGTTGACCAATTTTAGGTTGTACCAGAGGCTCGGGATTGTGAATGTGATGTTATGATGATTGGATCTCAATTATTTTTACCCAACCATGGTAATGTGATGGTATGCTCTATGATATGGATGTTTTACTATTTGTTATTGCTTTCCAATTTCCTTGTGTGAAATTGAGGTGTATGTATTTGAGTTATCTGACTTGACCATTTTTGGAGTCTTTGATCGGTTTTGTGTTCTATTATTGGGATTCTTTCTGGTGGCTCGTTGGAGAACCATGGGATATTGTGATTTATTATTTATGCCTTTAGTTGCTGATAGAGAACTGTTGTGATCATTATGATTATCATTTGATATTTTTTATAGTCGCTTGTATAGGGCTGAGGTGATATTTGTGATTTGTGATTTCATGAGCCTAGGGTAGGTTATCTATGTGTAGTGTCGGGAAGTGGCTTGCGATGGGGGCCGGGGCCCTAAGTGGCTGCCAGGGTAACTCATTGTAAGTTGTTTTAATAAGTGAAAACATCTCATCTAAATACTGACTTAAATGAATCTAATAAGATAACTGTATGTTCTCTCCCATGCCTTGAGTGCTAGTACAGACTAGGATGGGGTAGAGAGAATGCTTGATTACGACCTTGCATTCCATAGTATGCCTCGTCAGTACAAGAGGATACTAGTGGTCGCAGGATCACAGGGGACCCGAGATTCCTAAGGGATTACTCGGGTAACTTTCGATGTGACTTTTGTGATGATGCTTTCCCACTTGCATAGCAAGTTTCCTATGTGTCTTTGTGGTGCCTCTGGGTCTAGATGTCTATCTATGTTGGAACCTTTGAGTTAGTGTACTTTTAGGATTTCCCAGACTTAGAGAGTACTTGTGTTTTGTGTTTTGATACCTTGTTTGGGACTTGAGACTATCTCCTCAGCATGGTGGGAGTGCACCATTTAGGTTCCACGCAGTCGGGTGGTAGTGCTTTTTACTCTTACCATTGAGATCCGTCCGTAGTCATCGTGGCTGGAGCTTTCTTGTTTGACTTTTACCTTCACTATGTTCTTGGATTATTATGATGGATGGTTAGATTTTATGATAGATGTTTTATCATTATGGATGTATCGATGTATCATGTATGGTGAATGGTTTCACTTATTTTACTGTACTTTGTATCATGGATTTGAGGATGATGTATCTTTATTTTACATATGTATACTCTTTTAAGCCTTTCATACCCTGTGACATATACAGTGGATGATTGAGAATTTCGAATTAATTTGCCAAGAGGCATTTGAAACAATTGTATATTTTACAAACATTGGACTTTCTTGTTATTCTTTCATATGGATGTGGTAGTCGTTAGACTTAGAATTAATTAAATTTAAAAGTGACTCAATGTCTTGGGATCCTTAAGGAATGTAATCTGTTATGTATGTTTGTTCATGATTACATGTTATTGCTTCCGCTACTATGTGTTTGATGTGTATGTTATACTTTATTACTTTAAAAAAAATTTAAAAAATGTGTTTAGCAAACTTAGTGAAACTTTAGGTTAATTCTTTTGGATCCCTTGGCAGGGCATTACAGGAAACATAGTTTTCTTATTTAGCAACAATGTCCCTTCATATGAACTAGTAGTAATCACATGAACTACTCTAGGAAATGGATCAGCTTCAATAGTACTGCTCTCTGTTGGTCTACCTCCCTACCTATGTCCATGTCTCTCTATGTGTTATATGTATGTATGTATGTATGTATGTATGTATGTATGTGTGGTGTGTGTATGCATGTGTTTGTGTGTATGCAGGCTTCTGTAGACATCATTTAAGCACTGATATGCTACTTCATTGTTCATCAACTTGTAGAAAGATATTAAAAAATATAGAAAAACAAGGTTTTACCAGTTCTAGTGGGCATAGACGATGATTTTTGCATGGTCATTGTTGTCGACAATGTAGTAGACAATACTAGACCACCGATCGAAGGAAGAGTCCACACTTCATCATGAGCTGAAGAATAGAATATTGTTAGCAAAGACATTTGCAATGGATAAAGATCAAATTGGATACTAGCAAGAAACGTCCACAAAAAAAAAGGTAAGTGTTATAATGTTGATCAAAAAAAAAAAAAAAAGTCTTACTTACACAAAGGTTGTGTGTGACAACCCTCACCATGTTCACCATATGATGTCGCAACTGGCACATGTGTCTATACAAGAACACATAAAATTAGAGATCATGAGCCATAAGATACTATAAAATATTAATATCTATTGAACTTCTATTACTGCTTTAGTCAAATTACTGCTTACCCTCAAAGATTGGATTCTATGGTCCAATTCTATTCTTAGTGCCTCTTTCTCCTCACTTCTGTCACCCTTGATGATAATGTTAACAAGTTCATCAGTGTATCTTTGCGTAATTTTTTGGGTGATGAATACAAGGTCAGTACTAAGGGCAATGTCATGTAGATATGATATCCATATTTCAGATTGCATTTAATCGACGATCATTGTAGCTTTTTCCTATCATTTGTGACATCAAATATTTGTATACTCTCATCAAAATAACTCCAAAGCCACAAAGAAAATAACATAATAATATGACATTTATTTCTATACTAACATTAAAATTTACAATAATTAATGTTTACCTCTATTGAAGGTGTCTGAGATGGTGCATCCATATCATCTTGTGAAAAAAATTAGTAAGTCTTAGAAATCAGCAATGAAATTAAAGTAATAGACTTACCAAAAAAAATATTAATAATAAAGTAGATTGTATATGTAAATCATTTGTCTTAAGTTAAAAATTTAGTGTAACTAATGTTTACATCTAAAAAAATATTTGACATGTTCTATTTATTGTTTATATGTGCACATATGGTTTGGAAAGGAAAATTTGGTCATACAAGACCCCATCATAGTTGACATTGATCCTACCTGGACATTTCATTGATCATCATGATCTTCATCCATGTCATCATCATCGTCATTTTCATCATCGTCATCACCATCATCAAACTTGTCACTTTGATCGTCGTTGTCACCACCACCATCTTCATCACCATCATCATCCTCTTGATCACTATCATCATCATGACCATCATCGCCATGATCATCACCATCTTCATTACCATGATCATGATCGTCATCAGCATCATCATCATCATTATCACCATTATCGTTAGCATGACCAAAATCATCACCATCTTCTTCTTCTTCATCACTTGGTAACTGTCGTTCCTGATAATCATTTACTTCCTCTTGTGCTTCTTCAATATCTTCTTCTTTGATCACATTAGACTTTACTGACCTTCCTCTTGGGTCATGTCTAACAACAAATGACCAACCTAATTTGTGTGGAACACCGAAGTAAAACACTTGCTCGCATTGGCTTGGAAGAATATAGGGCTCATCTCCAACTAGCTCAAATGACCTTGTATTAATCATCATAAATCCACTATCATGTTCAATAATAGTCCTATCGTGATCATTTTGATTTAGTTTTAACTTGAACTATTTGACAACAAATAGAACTATTTTGAATAAATTAAATTCACACTCAAGTATATCATCCAAAATGCCATAGTATTGATTTTTAGATTGTTGAGGATGTATGTCAGTTCTAGATGAAATATTGGTGACCGCGAAGACAACACTTATCCCATAATCACACATTTTCTTCATTTTGTCTAAAACTTTTATGCAAAATTTATAGCCATGTTAGTACATAGCTTTGCGGTGTTTGACCTGCATTTATTCAAACATGTCAAGAATCTTCTCATTGATCTATGAGTTGATATTAAACTTATATCTCATGATTAGTAATCTTATGCATACCTTTTTATCTCTTAAACCATATATTAGATCAAGTACCATTGGTGTAACATTGGGATATCCATTATAATTAGCTTCTTTAACCAACGATGCAATACCATCCCATGTTAATGAGTGACCATTTTCTTGAGACTATTCAATCCATACTGTCATCTAATCAAGATTTTTTGTTGACCAACTATAAAGAAGACAATTACACCAATTAGAAACAACTTATATATATTGATGATGGATAAGAATTGTTAAATTAAGAAAATAAACTTATAATTACCTCTCACCCTCCTCAATCTACCTTTTCCCATCAGGTACTCCCTTTTGAATTTGTCATTATAGTTGGGATCCCAAATGTGATCTACATGGATACCTATTGCAAACTTTGGAAGATATTCACTAATATACACCATGGCCTAGTATATCATATATCCCTCTCTCATGGAACCCTCATGATGTGCTCTTTGTTGAACCAAGCCTTTCATAAATTTCAAGTGCCTCTCAACCATCCACATTGATCTAGCTTGTACAAGTCCACACAATTCAATCTCCTCAACTTGATGTATGAGGTAGTGTTCTTGAGCATTGAAAAATATTGGAGGTAAACACTTTTGCATTTCACACATAAGCTATGAAATATTTCTCTTCCAATATTTTATATCTTTTTTATCAATTTTTTTAGATGATAACCACCTAAAAGATATTCAACACACAAAAACACATAAAGGAGATTTCAAATAAAATTATACAATAGATTTTAGATAAAAAGCTACAAATCTAAGAAAACCACTTCTAACCTCATGTATTTTCCATGATTATATATAACTTGTTTATTACTATTGTCAAACTGTTGTGGAAGGGATAGAGGTAGGACGAACTGCAATCATTCAAAAATGATCATTTCAATATATTATTAAATAATGCAATTGGTACTACATCCAATCTTGCAAATATACTGTAAATAGAAAACATGACTTACCTTGAGGAAGGTATGCCAATCATGTGTTTTCAACCCTGGCCCAAAACCACCTTTCTTTGATAGAAGAGTGTTTATATTTACAGCAAATCCTATTAGAAATTTTGTTTTTTTATGACTTCTTTTAATGCATCACTTTGTTGCTCCATTAATAACCAAGGAAGGGCACTTGTATTTATGAGGTCTCCATTGCTATTTGATTCAATGAAAACTTTTAGTGCATGATTGGATTCATGAATTTCAGTACAAATTTTAGCAATTTGTTCTCTATCATGCCTTCCATCCAACATTTTCCATAGTTTCTTTGTTACATTCTTTCCAATATGCATAGCATCAAAAAAATGTGTGATTGGGAGCTCCTTGTAGTATGGTAACCTACTAAATTGAGTAGGATAACTTTTTATTTTTCTAGAAATTTGGTCATTGATGCCTTAATGACCTTCACAACCATCAATTACAGCATTAGTAGATATAAGACAATATAAAAATACAAATTGTAAACTTTGGATGACAAATTGGACATTACCTTGACGATTTAGTCAATCGTATTCTAACTTCCATAAATGAGGTGTCATTCTTCGTGACCTTGATGATGTCTCTTCTTGTCCTTTGAAAAGATATTTTTTGGCAATTCAATACCTATGATTATTGTGGAGAAAGTGTCTAAACTCATCAAACACCTACTTTCCTAAACTTCTCTAATGATGGCATTTCATCTTCGGACCACAAACTGGACATGCAAATTTTTCCTTTATCTGAAGACCTAAAAGATCATGTATAATTGGATCATTTATAATTATCATGTGGAACTTAAGTATTCGATAGTAATGTGTAAGTATATAACAGACCAAAAATATGTGATCTTAACAATATAACATACCACAAAAATGAGTTCGCCCAAGGGCATCATTTATTGTCCATACAAGCATTGCATAGAATTGAAATTGTTGATGTCCTATCGGTCTAGAGATGTCATACATAATGATGTCATTCCATAACTTCAACAATTCATCAATTAGGGGCTCAATATACACATTTATATCTTTAACTTGGTATTTACCTAGCAATTGAATGAACATAAACATTACCTAATTATTATAACCATTTTCATGCACTATTTATAAATTAATTTAGATAACTATAAAATAAAAAAAATATCTGGCACAATCATTGACAACATTATGTGCTCCCTCTTTATGGACATCCAAGGAGGAATGTTATTGTTAATAACAAAAATAGGCCATACTGAGTAAACAGATCTCATATCTCCATATGGATTGACACCGTCTGTCGCCAATGAAAGTTTCAGATTATGAGGTTCTTCTTTAAAGTGTGACTATGTGTCTTCTATCTCTTTAAATGTAGAACCATTGGCAGGCATTCACATAATGTCATCCTGACTTCTATTGTATGCATGGTAATCCATAAATTGTGCCAAGCTAGCGCACCTGAATAACTATTCAAGATGTGGAATAATGGGAATGTATCGAAGAACCTTGTGAGACACTTTTTTTGTTATTTGATCTAATCGATATCTACTAACATGACAATCAAGGCATTCTCTTGCAAATTTATGTTTTTTATGATATAGAATATGATCATTGCGACATGCATGTATTGTCTGATACTTCATTCCAATCTAATCCATAATGTTAGATAATTCTTGGTATGAACAAGGAAAAATGTTTGATGGTGGTAACAAAAACTCACTAATCAACCTACAACAACAAATATGCATTGTTAATATAATGAATAGTAATTGTATGCTAACATTGAAGATGACAAAAATGACATACCTTAGCATATGTGACATTGCTACATTGGATATACTATTCATAACCTTTAAGTTCACCAACAACACTATAGCCGAGAGTAGAATTGTTTGGGAGGCTTCGTATAAGGGTTCGTGCGCCTTCTCAAGTAAAGGTATATAAAGACCATCTTCATCATTATTATCAGATTCACTAGTACCATCATTGTGAGCCTCTTCATCACCTGCCCCAATACCATCTTCTTCAATCATGTCCTCTAGTACATTATCTTCTTCTTCCATGGGAGTGTTATCCTCAACTTGGATATTCACACCTCCATGTTCCTCTAGTAGGAAATCCACATTCAACAATGGACAAAAATCATGGCCCCCTTCAACATGAACATATTGCCTACAATGACTCTGGGTTGTTGTTATTAGAATTCTTCAATTCTTTAAGCCCTTACACTTTTTGCAAGGACAATAACATTTATCATGTTTTCTTCAAAACTGAGCCCACAATGCAGCCATTATCTCATTATTTTGTTCTGGGTTCATATTGTCAGGCGTGGTCTTTCTTCACAAGAAAATATACCTGCAAATAAATTGGACATGTTGTAGTTAATGTTTATATCTGCACCTATAGAAATTGTTGATTAATGTTTTCAAATGTAACTAAAATGATCCTATAATTTCTAGAAGGCCTAGATGTTTGAAAAATGTGGATATATAGACAATGTATTTTAGTTATTTTCAAAATGCCTCAAAGAGATGTCACAAGCTAAAAGTTACTTAGGTGCTAACAACAACATGCCATGAATAATCCTGATAGCAATGACTAATCTGATTAATGCATCAACTAATGAAGATGACTAAAAGATTGAAACATATTAATGCAATCTTCAATCAAGAACATGTGAGCTCAAAAAATGGGTAAATCTCAAAAACTCATGAGCCTAAGATCATTGCAATTTTAGCCATGAAATAATTGCAATTGAAATTTGTTGAAAAATAGGCCTAAGTGTGTTGGCCTAAGGGTCAAAAGAAGAATTTAGATTTCACTTAATTACAAATCAATTAGCTTATGAAAGTTTTGCCTCATGGTGGTTGTACAATTTAGAAAAACTTAATCCTTAGACCATTTGGGCCTAACATCAAGGGACGTGAATTTAGGACCGAAATGTCTATAAAGGTTGGATGTTGAAATTCTTTGTAACATCAACCCTTCCAACCACTTCTTGATCCCCACAATGGATCCAACACCTTCTCTTGGTCAAATATTGACCTTCTATGCAAGAAAATATACCCCTCATGTGGATGGAATCTCCCAACTCATAACTGTCCCATTCACCTAGTGACCCTCAAATAGCACCCAGTCACATTCAAAGATCTTTGTCTCTAATCTCCCTACATATCTTTGCACAAAATAATATCAAATAGGTGCATAATACATTAACAACCCCTCTTCCATGACTTAGACATACAATAAAACTAGGGAGGAATCAAATTCATTGAGTTTGCCTCAGATAGTCAAGTTCTGTCACATGACAGTGACAGTCTCTTATTACCTATGCAAAATCCTTTACAAATGACTGTTCACAAATAAAAGCAAGTTACAAAATAACCGTCTCAATCATTTTCATATTCAAAGAAAAGCTTTAAAGTGAAAGAAATCTTGCACCAATTAAAAACAACCAAATTTCATAGTCATTGTTTTGTGATAGTTTTAACAGCAAAATATAGAGCTTTTTTTATTGATTTTCCAGGGCTATCACATTGAAATCACCTCAACACCTTTACACATTCATCTATCATGTTCATATAAGATTCTTTTTTTCCTTTTTAAAATTTCCTAACTCCCTAAAACCAACCAAACTCACTTTAACTGTCTTGGGATAGTTTAGAACAATTTCTAATATCTTTAATAACAGTCCTTTATGATAACCTCTAGCTTTAGGACTCAATTCTTGTGACATTTTTGAGACTAATTGACCTTTCTAATGCTTAAAAGACTCATAAACCTTCACTTAATACCATGACTCTACCATAGTGCCATATGTGGCTTGTTTGGCAATATTTTGACATATTCTCCAATTACATTGCATTTGATATGCATTTTATGACTCTTTGACCCCATTTATCAACCTAGTACATTCTAGGACGCGCTTTGCCCATGAAATTTTACTACATTACATAAATGACCCTTGTCCTTTAATCTTGATTCCAAGAATGGCTTACAATTTGAACTTTAATGATTACAAACATATCAAAAGGACCTTCACAGGGTCTTATTACATCAAATGTTCTAACATGGTCATGTTGGTTATCTTGAGACCTTAATGTCTTCTCATGCCTTCAACCTTGACCTTGATGCTCCTACATCATTTTCCCAAGAATCAAAGCAATCCAAGTAAAAGCATGATGGTTAGGGATCTCAATGTAAGAGTCTTGAAAAATCAATAAAATTCAGTATTTCACTATCACATTATAACTGTCACAAACAGTGACTGATGCAATTTGGTTTGTTTAAAGTTTGTAAGTATTTTGGAATAAAAAAGCTTTGTATTTTAATCCTAAATATTTATAATGCTTTTATCATGACTTATTAACATTTGGATAGTGAAAGTTGAAGAGAAAGAAGTCATTTTGTTTGTTGTAATAAGACAGTCGCGTGACAGATTTAACTCTGTTGTGTTGTTTTAATGAGTAAAAGCCCCTCCCACTTTATGTAGATGGTTGTTTCTTGTGTAAGGAGGGTTAAAAATTTATGATACTTCTTTTAGGTATTTTTTTCATGTAGGAATGTGCAATGAGATTGGAGAAGAAGGTCTCTAGTTGAGATAGAGTGTTGTTTGGGAACACTTGGTTGTTGGAACAGTCAAGGTCTGGAGATTCCATCCACACGAGGGGTTTATTTTATTGCATAGAAGGTCATGTTAGGATCAAGTGAAGGTGTTGGATCCATTGGGAGGGTCTAGAAATGTTTGGAGAGGTGAGTTTGGAAAAACCCTAGGCTTATGCACCTAGACAGGAGGGATTGATGATTGGACAAGAGATTTTTTATGCAATCTCCTGTGAATTTGAAAATCCTTTATTTTGAGTTAGGATACAACTCTATTTGAGGTCATATGGTTTGTGGAATGAGATCTATTAGTGGTTGCTTTGTAACAGGAGGGCTAAAAGAGGGCTAATTGTGGGCAGCAGTGTTGGTTTGGGCATTTGGTCCAAGGAAGTAGCATTAGAATTTGTAGTATGTTGTATAGTATCCAAAAGGGTATCAAGATATGGTCTTTTTTTTCTAAGTGTTTTTGGAAAGGTGAGAGAAAATAGTGAAAAACTGATTAGGCAGGGCTGATTGGGAATAGGCCTAGTGAAGGGCTAGAATTGTGTTTTGGTATTAGATGATGAGTTGAATATTTGGTAACCATGTGAATAGGTTAATTTAATTTGTATGAAGTGAGTGAAGGTGGAGAAAACACTTCGTTAAAGTGAAGACAAGATTGGAGCCTATTGGGCATTGTGAGTATTTGATAACTTGTTGACAAGATTGCTTAGATGAATCCAATGGATGGATTGAGGGATAGATATTATTTTTATAAGATGTAGAGCCTATGGTGGCACATGAGAATGATATGTGCACTCTAATACAGTTTGGAATTGATTGGATCAAGGACAGTGATCCTATGAAGAAACTTGTTTATGTTATGAGAACACTAGATAAGTCCCTCTAGATGAGAACAAAGGGACCAATGCATTAAAGATGACAAAGACTCCTAGATGATGAAACCTACAACTTATCAACTCCCAATTAGACCTTTCTGATGCTGTGATGCCACCTGATGGATTTATACAAAGTCATTTGTGGTGGCACATGATAAAACAGAGACTAAAAATTATATTCCTACCAGTTTCTTGCAAGTGAGCTTAGCTATTACTTTCACAATACCACGACAATGAATATTTGAGGCAAATTGTGTAGTAATAACTCTTCCTTTTGTAGAAGAAATCTTTCTCAATAATGCTTTGGTAACATCTATTTCACTGGTAGTTCTTCTAGGTGAAAGAATGTGGAGTTGCTCATCATCTGACAATAGAACAAATTTCAGCAAGGAGCATAATCTAACAACTATCAAGTACATTTGATATTCCAAGCACTTTGATGGACCATAGAGAAGATGATCAATTCTTGAGCATGGCAAATAAAATAGCAATTTTATAATTCACTGACATAGATTAAATAATAATTATCTAAGAAGTATTCAATTATATTAGACACAAAACCTTGATCCTTGGGAAACAACCATCTATTCATTGATTTTTTGCAAAGACACTGAGTCAAAGGTATTCTCTTTCCATTTTTCATTTGACACCCTACTAACAAACAAATAGAAAATATTTTTAAAACTATATCCACAAAAATCCTCATCAAATGGGTATATGAATCTTCAATAGAACAAAATGTTATGTGAATTGTAGTTAAATAATACGGCTCTAGTTTTTGATTAAGATTTGAAACTATTATGCCCCATTACAATTTTATTTTCAAGCTTCTTAATGAAAAAGGATTTGTTGGAAAATGGTCGGAGGTCATTCAATGAGCTAGAAATTGAAACCTTCCTGAAATCTAGTCAAAAGATTGATGTTGGATATTTTCTAGGAAAATTGAGGGATACAAATCCCTATAATCATCTCAATCCACATATATGATGTGGCTTTGAAGTTTTGAATGGTTAAGAAAGATACATATTTAATAAATAAGCTTCTCAAATACAGAGTAAAGAATTGTTTGGTTTGGCATCTCAAAATTCTCCCTTGATCACCTAAAATCAACAAAATTCTCATCCTCCAGGGAGCATATATGCTAGCAATCATATCAAGCCCTAAAACATAGAAAACAATAGCATAACATTGCTAAGATACATGTCGGTAAGGATAGATGGGAGAAGGTTGTGTGGAGATAGCAAGACCTTTTATTAGACTGAGATACAACACCCATCTAGAAAAATGCCACACTCTGAGAGTGGTGTAGGATATTTGTGGAGTTTTCTACTTGTATAAGATTCCCAAGCTTCACCATTCATGGATTTTGTTATCTTTTCATTGCTAAAACTCAGTTGCTTCTAAGATTTTAATTCCTTTTAGAAGAGTAACATGAAGAACAGGTTTCAAGACTTACATTTATAATGCTTCAATGAGTATTCTAATTTAGTTTTCAAAAACCTGCCGTTTGATTTTAAACTAGATTTAAGCAAGAGTGGGGCAAGGTTGTGAATTGAGTTGATGCCAAAAGATGTTATAAGAACTTTATCCAAATGTTGACAAAAAAAATTCCACTGCCTTGATACAGCTTGTAATTGTATGTTCATGTGTTTGTCAATAGTCCACAATCCAATATTCTTCTCCTATAGTTACTCCTTGATATATGAATATGATTAATATCAGAATTTGGAATGTATGAGGAAACCCATTTAGCAAATTTTTGTTTATCTACTTTTAGATCTTACACTGTCAAATGCTTTTGTGGTGTTTCTCTGCAATGATTTTGCTATGGATAAACTTAGCAAGCTTCTCTTTCTTGACACCTACCATTGAAAATAAAGATGCTTTTCCTTGTCAAAATCAGCTTTTTCCTTTCTTTTCCAGCAATCTCTAGCAGCTTTTACTTAAAATATGGTGGGTATGAAAGCATGGTAGCAAAACGAGTGCATTAGTTGTTAGGGATAATCAGATAACCATTGTTCTTTATAGTTACACTTAGAGAGCATTGATAGGATTGAATGACAATGAACATATAGACCTTTCTCAGTTGAGTATTATAAACATTAACCACCACCATGAGAATTCAGATAGGGCATCTTGAGTTTTGAAGCCTTCTTTGTTAATTTCATTCCTTGAGATTCTGAATGAGAAAATTTTCAATAAAGCAATAGAGTCTAACAATCTTGCTTGTTAGGCATGTAGGTAGGTAGTTAAATCAGCAATAGAAGAGGAAAATAATTTTGGATAGTACATAAATGGTCAAAAAAGCTATTAAATTATCAAATAAAACCTTAAATCTGTGTTTTTTCAATTGTTGAGAGTGATACAATTTGTATAACTTGTAGATATGATGCAAGAGAAAGTTATTCATATTTCAGATTTTTCACATCTATTTTTATATTTCTTTTATCCCATAGATCCTACACGCTCTTCAGATTTTGATGTTGATTGAATTATTTTCAAATATCCATATATGGATTCATTGATGATGGGCTTACAAACAAGAGTTTTTCCATGTTCACAGGAAACAAATGATGAATCCTCAATACCCAATGAGGATGATCAAGGAGCCTCATTTGAAAATAGCGATTGTGAGTCTCAAGCAAAGAAAGAAAAGGAAAATGTTGAGGAAACTGAGACAAGTGAATCAACAAATGGGAAAAAGAGCAGCTCAGGTAGCATTCCTGATAAAGTGATGCCCAAAAAACCTGACAAGCTTCTCCCATGTCCAAGGTGTGATAGTTTGGAGACCAATTTTTTCTATTACAACAACTACAATGTCAATCAATCAAGGCATTTGTGTAAGAATTTCCAAAGGTATTGGACTATTGGAGGAACTCTAAGAAATGTTCTTCTAGGGGCAGGTAGGAGGAAGAACAAGCACAACACAAATAAAACTACTGCTACATCAACCTTGATCAACTCTCATGGCTCTTTGTTAGTAGGTAAAGACTAAAAAATTAATTATTTTAAGCAAACCTTATAAGAAATTTACAATATGGGTCAGTATGTTCCTAGTACACAAGTCCAAATATGTACCAACTCTATATGTTTACCAAATTTTCTATTCAAGTCTAATACACTTCACATTAAATGTAAGTAAAGTGTGAGATGTCAAAAATGAAATCACTTTCTATTAAGGATGAAAACTTCAAGAGTGTTTGTATATATATCATTCTGCACTTGTCGGAATCTCAAACCATCTTCCAATCTACCTTAACCTTTTAATTGGAATGAAATCACCTTCCCCATTGTCCATTGTGACTAATCCATTGAATTGACTAAAATTCGTAAGGCTTAATTTAGTCAGTACATTTCTTTCAGCTCAATCCAGTCAATTCTACATCCTCTAGTACAACAGGGAACTCTATAGAAGGATATACTTTCACACTATTTTATATATTCAATGTATGAACAAACCATTTAAAAGTTGATCTTATCAGACAAATTAAATATTCATACATTTCTATAAGCTCAATATGTCACCCAATATATAGATAAACTAGAGAGCATTAAAATAGAGATGAGATTGTGAACATAAGCTCAGAATAAGTTCACATCAATGATCATTCTTCTAAATGGATCAATCTGCAATTTGGTATTAAACTTTGATGAATGAAAAGAAGACATTCAATATCATCAAAGAAAACTTATTCTCTTGTGAAGTTAATCAGTTATCAGGAAATCATCTGCCTTTTCTTTATTAAAAGCTAGTGAAAATGAATCACAACAAACCTGGTGTATATAATGAAAGTAAATATATCTCTAAGTAATAAATTTTTCTATTGAAGATTTGATCAATCATAATTTGAAAATTCCAAAAACACAATGTACAGCCCAGAATTGGTGACTTCATACAACACATTATAGGACAAAAAACTCATATGGTAACTAAGACTAATACAAACAACAATTGCCTTGACAAACCACATAAGATATAAACACAATAATTGGTGAAAAGTACTAGTGAAGAGACAAAATAGAGATGATACCTTCTATTTGGAAAAGAAGTAAATATCCCAAAGGAAATACCAAATTCAAACTCATGCTCAGGTTGCATGTGTCAACATTCCCCATCGACCTTAGTCACAAGGCTAACTAACTTATCAAGAGTGTGTATCCCACAAATGAAATTGATATAAATGTTACAACCTCTCACTGCAGCAGAATAAGAGATCAAATTTTTTTTTTTGCCAACAACTTTCTACTTTTACTCATTTTTGACGATTGAAGGATATCCAAAACACCTACTTTTCTCCCCAATCCACAAAGTTCACCTTCCCTTCTCAATAAAATACATCCCTCTACTTTTACTTATTTGATATTAATCACATCATATTATCTATAGTCTAGCCTTTCCAGGGATGCAATCTTGCAACAGCTCATTGTTTTGCAGTCTTCCTACCTTCATGTTCTGTATGGACTAATTTAACACTCACATCAGACAGATACAACTTGATTTAAATGAAACAAAGTACAATGAGAAATAACTTGAGAATATGAATGAAGTCTTAAGGGATGACAGAGCCAAAGCAAAGAAATTCAAGCATGAATTCAAATTGAGCACTGAAAAGCTTTATGAGCAGCTAAAAAAGAAAAAACTAGTCAGAGATAAGCAAGGATTGTGTTATGAACAAGGAGAATGTTCTAAGACAATAAATTTTAGAGCATATCAAATTGAGAAACCTAATGAGATGCCTACAAATCAGGCAAATGGATAGAAATTCAATGGCAAACATTTTACATGCAACAAGCTTGATCATAGGGCAAAGGAATGCCAAAGCAATTCAAATGCTATACCCTTTTCTAGATATTGTTCCCAAGCTGACAATATGGACATAGATCTAGAGAATGTAGATAAGATCTAGACCAGAGGTGAGACCTAATAGGAATGGAGGAAACCATACATGCTACAAGTATAACAACTTTGGACACATTGCAAGAAATTGCAAGTTGAGGACTGTTACCTCTGGTTTTACCGCCAAGGATTTAAATTTGAAAGTGTGGCTCATGCAACGGTTAGTCTTGAATTAGTATTTTAATGCTACGACCCGCAAGTTTCTGGCTGTCAGATCTAAGCGGTACCAATGGTTGGCGCCATCGTGCTATAAAGGAAATGCATGATATTTATGATAGTGTGATGACACCCTGTCGACACGTTGCAGGGGTAGGTCCGGTGTTCGGCAGGTCAAAAAAGTTCTTTGATGCCCTTGGCGCTATGTCACTATCGCATATTGGCTGAAAAATCTCCATAGCGACATAGCACCCGGCAGAAATATTCACGATGGCGAGTTTCAACGACTGGCAGAATCAGGTGTCACGGTGACAAATAAGAAGGAACCACGTGTGCCAAGTCAGAGTTTCTGTCAGCAAGGCTGACACAGTTAGGGTTTACGATCTCCACCGTCAGATCAGCTTGGATCAATGGTAAGTGCCATCGTGCCATGGAGGAGTTGCGCGAAGTTAACATCGGCGACATAGCGCCTCTGTGACGCATGTCAAGTGGGGCCGTGTTGCAAGGCGATGTCAGGTGTATCGACATGGAGGGCAGAAGCACAAGGTACGACGAGTCCTCACGATCATCGGATTGGGTCACATCAACGAATGGCGCCATCTTGCTATGGCAGAGATGCATGGATTTTATCATAGCGAAATAGCGACCATCCACCACATGGATCAACAGGACCAAGTCTCACCAAGGATTGCTAGTTGTCATCTAGAGTGCGGTGCATTTGTGGACATGGCGCCAAGTGGGATGGGTTCGATCACAGATCACAGAGTACGACAAGTCAGAAGCTTCATGATGGTGGGCAAACAGGTTTCACGGCCCGGAGGTTTCAAAAAATGGCGAGGTGCCATGGTACCAATGGAAAACCAATGCATTTTTCGATGGTGACATAGCTCCCAAACGAAAAGTTCACCGTGGCAAGGAAAGATCAGGCAGATGGGTCCCGTCGGTACTCTACAGTGCAATTTGTCAGCCCAGCATTAGGATAGCGAATTGGATGGGGACACGTTTAAATCTTAGGGCACACTATCAGTGGGCACTATGGCGCTATGGGAATTTGGTCTCAATTTCCGCATAGCGACATGACACCTAGCTGACACGTGGTCACTCTGCGGATCAAGTCTTGGGTTGCCAGCTGATGTTTCGTTGAACCAAATAGGGAAGTGCCATGTGTTTATGAGTCAGTGCACAGTGTATAGTGGGCCGAGTAGTCTCAGAAGGAATGTCGAGTCTTCACGATCGTCGGATCCGCAAGGATCTATGACTGGCATTGTCTTGCTATCGAGAACTGCCCGAAAGTTAACAT
The DNA here is from genome assembly GCA_028749045.1 of Cupressus sempervirens. Taxonomy (NCBI): domain Eukaryota; kingdom Viridiplantae; phylum Streptophyta; class Pinopsida; order Cupressales; family Cupressaceae; genus Cupressus; species Cupressus sempervirens. The sequence continues at coordinate 846,945,966 of CM053792.1, forward strand.
CGGCGACATAGCGCCCGTGCGCCACGTGTCCTAGCGGGGCCACATTTCATGCCGCCGATGCAGTTAGATTTAAGTAACCAACAGACCAACAAGGAGACGCCACGTATCAGCGGGACTGGTGAATCAATAGAGAAGGATTGGGTCGAAGGAGGTCAAGTTTTGTGACCGTCAGATTGGAAATGGATCGGCGGCAGGCGCCATCTCACCATGGTGAAGCTGTAGGGTTTTTAGCATAGCGACTTGGTGCCCTTGCACCACGTGTCCTCATGGGTCCAATTTCTGAAGCACAGTAATTAGGACAGTTGGTGGTTGGCGGTCATTGCGATCGTCGCAATCGACATAGCAATTAGCGCGTGGTTGCGGTTAGATGGTAAAGGTGGCGCAGTCAGCTTGAAACCCTTAAGCACTATGGCGCTATCGAGATCTTCGAAGACTTTTTCAATAGCGCCCAGTTGCACGGAAAGGGTGGTAAGCACCCAGTCAAATGTAAAGAGACTACTAGGGTGGCAAGATCGAAGGTGTGATTGGCCTGCATGGCCCAGTTGGCTCGTCGAGCCTGTTGACTGATCGATTCGATGGATGCACGAATCATGAATGATGAGAAATCTGGGTTTTGCCACAATCTGATGGTGTGATTAATTGCCACCAACTCGAAATGAATGCCAAGCGCAGGAAGACACTCCATCCATCCGGTCGATCCATCTACCATGTCAGGGAATGTTGTGGCATCGTTCCTATCTTCTCCAGGCTCTTTCTCAGAGGAATATCAGATTTCTTGGTATGCAAGACATGTTCAATCAGATCTTTGATTGGATTCTCAGGATGGAAAGTTAATGCCAGTAGGCTAGAAGTGAATGTAATGCAGAAATCTTCAGTCATGCCTAATCTATAAAGGCAAGTTGGTGATCTGTTCTTAGGGTCAACTCTTCCTGATTTTCTCTACTACTGCTTGCAGACTTGCAGTGTAAAAATCCCTTTGTCTCTGAGCTAGATAAGCGTTTTGTATCATATCTTTCAGCCATCAACGTGTATGTGTATTGTTTTGCCTCTCATTGATGTATTGTTGAGATCAGCAGTCTGCATACTGTATCTATCTTTGGCCTATTGAATAATATACAAGTGAAATCTTCTGTTCTTGGTGTTATTCAGTTGCTCTCCTAATCTGTATGAGGTTGTTGATCAATATAAGTCTAAATGAATGTATGACTTTGGATGTTACACTAGTTCTGTAGTGCATATATGGGTAGAAATGAGTCTAAACACTCTGTTTTGGTGCATCACCGCCTTAGATTAGACTAGGTAGATTTGCTTTAGTGCTCTCTTTCTCCCTTTTCCTTCTGAGAATAGATAGGTGCGCCCTGACAGTAAGAGGAAGCCGGCCTTCTCCGGAGACTCAACCTCACAATTCAAGTCCCACAGCTTGGAGGTTGTTTCCATGTTTCACTAGGTTGTCCTCGCGCATAGGCCATGGACAAGGGTGCAAACCTAAGTGACAACAAGGACTAATCTGAATAATCAAAGGTATGTAAATTAGAATGTTGTTTATTACAAATGCAATATTTATGGACATATTGCTAAGAATTGTAGAGATAGAGGTAATGAAACAAGAATAAATGATTTAGTTAAGAAGAGCAATGCAAAGAGTGATGATAGAGGAAAGAAAATTGATGTAAGTGAAGTTAAGGATGAAACAGAGATGACATGGGTAAAGAGAGAGTAGATAGACTCTACAGGATAGATCACACTAGTCCTTGATGTGAATTCTTCATCAACAACCTAATTATGTCAAAGACCTAAATGGGGAGAATATAGCTTAAAATCTAAAGACCCTTAGAGATGGCATCAGTTTTTGATGTGGCATTAAGTATAGTTGGAGATTGATCCTAGAATGCTACATCTTGGATTTTAGGAAGAGATATTGTTATAGGTAGGCCTCCCTACATCAACGAGATTCACCTTTTGTGCTGGTATATGGTAGGGAGGCCAGACTTCCAATCTCATTGGAATTCCCATCCTTGGAGTTGGCTCATTAGCTGGAATTGGTTGAAAATAGTTCCATGTCAGTAAGAATGGCAGAGTTGATTGAACTGGAAGAAAAGAGAAACAAAGCTATGCAAACCCTGGAGATACACCAACAGCAGATGAAGAAGAGTTTTGATAAGAAAGCAAGGGCCAGAATCTTCAGAGAAGGAGATTTAGTTCTCAAGTGGGACTCAGACAGAGAAAAACCAAGAAGGCACTCCAAATTTGATCCACTATGGAGTGGCCCTTATCTGATCTCCAGTTGCAAACAGGCCAATGCGTTCCAGCTAAGCAGGCCAAACGGTGAAATTCTGCTCATTCCAATCAATGGGATCCATCTGAAGCCCTGTTTCTGAAAAGGTTGTGAATCCATGTACATAGTTAGTCTAGTTGCTTCCTGTTTGTTCCTGTTTTGCAATAAGTGCGCATACACATGGCTCACTTCTTGAGTTGCCAGTTCTCGAAGTTTTGACAAGTCTCAGGTTGCTGAGGAGGTCCTATTTTTGTTTTCAAGTCGCAGAGATAGAGCCAGAGTTTCAAGGGTTTTTAATGTTTTGATTTCCTCATTAAGGGTTAGGGTTTCTTGCAGCTCTCAGTTCTGTACCTTCCAGGTGCTCTTTTCTGACTCCATGGCCCAATGGATCATTCTCAGGCACTGGTCATGCATTAAGCAGGCTCATGCCCTCTGCGAGTCACGAGAAGTGTTACCTCTAGTTTTACCACCAAGGATTTAAATTTGAAAGCATGGCTTGTGCAACAGTTAGTCTCGAATTAGTATTTTAATGCTACGACCCGCGAGTTTCTGGCCGTCAGATCTAAGCGGTGCCGACGGTTGGCGCCATCGAGCTATAAAGGAAATGCACGATATTTATGATAGCATGATGATGCCCTGTCAACACGTTGCAAGGGTGGGTCCGGCATTTGGCGGGTTAGAAAAGTTCTTTGATGCCCTTGGCGCTATGTCACTATCGTATATTGGCCGAAAAATCTCCATAGCGACATAGCACCCGGTAGAAATATTCACGGCGATGAGTTTCAACGACCGGCAAAATCTGGTGTCGCAATGACAAATCAAAAGGAACTATGTGTGCGAGTTTGGAGTTTCTGTCGGCATGGCTAACACAGTCAGGGTTTACGATCTCCACCGTCAGATCAGCTTGGATCAATGATAAGCACCATCGCGCCATGGAGTAGTTGCGTGAAGTTAACATCGGTGACATAGTGCCTCTCTGACATGTGTCAGGTGGGGCCGTGTCACAAGGCGATGGTAGGTGTATCGACATGGAGGGTGGAAGCACGAGGTACGATGAGTCCTCACGATCGTCGAATTGGGTCGCATCAACGGATGGTGCCATCTCGCTATGGCGGAGATGCATGGATTTTATCATGGCGACATAGCGACCATTTGCCACGTGGATCGACAGGACCAAGTCTCACCAAGGATTGCTAGGTGTCATCCAGAGTGTAGTATAGTTGTGGATATGGTGCCGAGTGGGATGGGTCTGGTCGCAGATCGTAGAGTACGACAGGTCAGAAGCTTCACAGCGGCGGGCAAACAGGTTTCACGGCCTGGAGGTTTCAAAAAATGGCGAGGTGCCATGGCGCCAACGAAAAACCAATGCATTTTTCGATGGCGACATAGCGCCCAAATGGAAAGTTCACCGTGGTGAGGAAGGATCAGGCAGATGGGTCCCGTCAGTACTCTGCAGTGCAATTTCTCAGCCCACTATTAGGATAGCGAATCAGATGGGGACACGTGTAAATCTCAGGGCACAATGTCAATGGGTGTTATGGCGCTATGGGAATTTGGTTTCAATTTTTGCATAGCAACATGGTGCCTAGCTGACACGTGGTCGCTCTGCAGATCAGGTCTTGGGTTGCCAGCTGATGTTTTGTCGAACCATATAGGGAAGTGCCATGTGTGTATGAGTCAGTGCACAGCATACAGTAGGCCCAGTAGTCTCAAAAGGAATGGCAAGTCTTCACGATCGTCGGATCCGCAGGGATCTACGACTGGCACTGTCTCGCTATCGAGAACTACCTGAAAGTTAACATCGGCAACATAGCACTCGTGTGCCACGTGTCCTGGCGGGGCCACATTTTGTGTCATCGGTGCAGTTAGATTTAAGTAACCAACAGACCAACGAGGAGACGCCACGTATCAGCGGGCCTGACAAATCAATAGAGAAGGATTGGGTCGAAGGAGGTCAACTTTTGTGACCGTCGGATTGGAAATGGATCGGCGGCAGGCGCCATCTCGCCATGGCGAAGCTGTAGGGTTTTTAGCATAGCGACTGGCGCCCTTGCATCACGTGTCCTCATGGGTCCAGTTTTTGAAGCGCAGTAGGTAGGACGGTTGGCGATTGGCGGTCATTGCGATCGTTGCAGTCGATGTAGCAGTTAGCGCGCGGTTGCGGTTAGATGGTAAAGGTGGCGCAGTCAGGTTGAAACCCTTAGGCGCTATGGCGCTATCGAGATCTTCGAAGACTTTTTTGATAGCGACATAGCGCCCAGTCACACAGAAAGGGTGGTAAGCGCCCAGTCAAACGTAAAGAAACTGCCAGGGCGGTGAGATTGAAGGTGTGATTGGCCTGCATGGCCCAGTTGGCTCGTCGAGCCTGTTGACTGATCGATTCGATGGATGCACGAATCATGAATGATGAGAAATCTGGGTTTTGCCACAATCTGATGGTGTGATTAATTGCCACCAACTCGGAATGAATGCCAAGTGCAGGAAGACACTCCATCCATCCGGTCGATCCATCTACCATGTCAGGGAATGTTGTGGTGTTGTTCCTATCTTCTCCAGGCTCTTTCTCAGAGGAATATCAGATTTCTTGGTATGCAGGCCATGTTCAATCAAATCTTTGATTGGATTCTCAGGATGGAAAGTTAATGCCAGTAGGTGAGAAGTGAATGTAATGCAAAAATCTTCAGTTATGCCTAATCTATAAAGGCAAGTTGGTGATCTGTTCTTAGGTTTGACTCTTCCTGATTTTCTCTGCTACTGCTTGCAGACTTGCAGTGTAAAAATCCCTTTGTCTTTGAGCTAGATAAGCATTCCGTATCATCTCTTTCAGCCATCAACGTGTATGTGTATCATTTTGCCTCTCATTGATGTATTGTTGAGATCAGCGATCTACATATTGTATCTAGCTTTGGCCTATTGAATAATATACAAGTGAAATCTTCTATTCCTGGTGTTATTTAGTTGATCTCTTGATCTGTATGTGGTTGTTGATCAATATAAGTCTGAATGAATGTATGACTTTGGATGTTACCCTAGTTTTGTAGTGCATATATGGGTAGAAATGAGTCTGAACACTATGTTTTGGTGCATCACCGCCTTAGATTAGACTAGGTAGATTTTCTTTAGTGCTCTCTTTCTCCCTTTTCCTTCTGAGAATAGATAGGTGCGCCCTGACAGTAAGAGGAAGCTGGCCTTCTCCGGAGACTCAACCTCGCAGTTCAAGTCCCACAGCTTGGAGGTTGTTTCCATGTTTCACTAGGTTGTCCTCGTGCATAGGCCTTGGACAAGGGTGCAAACCTAAGTGACAACAAGGACTAATCCGAATAATCAAAGGTACATAAATTAGAATGTTGTTTATTACAAATGCAATATTTATGGACATATTGCTAAGAATTGTAGAGATAGAGGTAATGAAACAAGAATAAATGATTTAGTTAAGAAGAGCAATGCAAATAGTGATGATAGAAGAAAGAAAATTGATGTAAGTGAAGTTAAGGATGAAACGGAGATGACATGGGTAAAGAGAGAGTAGATAGACTCTACAGGATAGATCACACTAGTCCTTGATGTGAATTCTTCATCAACAACCTAATTATGTCAAAGACCTAAATGGGGAGAATATAGCATAAAATCTAAAGACCCTTAGAGATGGCATCATTTTTTGATGTGGCATTAAGTATAGTTGGAGATTGATCCTAGAATGCTACATCTTGTATTTTAGGAAGAGATATTGTTATATCGATGATTGCAAAGGATTTTTTAGTAAGCTAGTTTTTATCATTCTTTTGGAGGTTACAACATGAACGACATTTAATAACTGAATTGATCATATCAAAGGGTAAAAAGAGGATAAGAAGTCATATTTCTTTACAATAAAACTTGAGAGCTTTTAAGAGAGAGACTAAGAGGTGATTTCATGTTTGGTTTAAGCAATTTATCAAATTTACAAGAAAACCCTAGGAGAGTTGAAAAGGTAATCAATAGAGAAAATCACATCTATCTTCAATATAACTCTGGATACACCACAAATTACTAGTGATTTGGAGAAACCTAACTATGAATTCAAATTGCAGCAATTTAAAATCGATAGAAGATGACCCTGAAGACACATTTTTGCATGTTCAACATTTTATATGCATGTTGAGGACATTCATGCCTACATCCATTACAAATTGGAGAAATTGGTAGTTTGGATATTCACAAGAAATTTAAAGACTCTATGGAGTTCAAAGAACCAGAAGCAGAATTCATCATCATTTTATTTGGATTGGTGATCAGCCAATCAAGATGTCAAAGGAGATAATTCAAGAAGTCATTGGATTTAGTGCCACTAGTGAGCCCCTAATCTGAAACCTACCAAAAAAAAGATTACGAAATAGCTTACTAAGCCAAGATGGGCTGGAGAGTAATGAAAATCAATGATATCACTCAACTAGACGCCAAACTTTCCTCTATGATTCTCAGTTACAAGGTATACTGTAGTAGGATACTTAATTTTATTTCAGCAACTATTATTCACATAGCTTAGCAAATGTTGAAAGAAGACATATGTTCGATATTTGTGAGATTTTGAGAACTAAGTTGTTGGAAAGCTTAATAAGGTCAAGAAGAAAAGATCAAATACATTCAAGTATGGTTCTTTGATTGTGCACATATTTATCTACTTGATGAACTTCAATCCTGGTGTTACCTTAAAAAATGATGTATCAGCAGCATATGAGATATCACAATTTTATCGGTCTCAAGATAAGATCAAATTGATATTCTACTTTCAGGATAGTTTTAGATGCTCCAGAAGAGAATACAGAAGAGAAAGAATTCCTAGAGAGATTGTTGAGAGATATGAAAATTCTATTTTCTTCAAGGTGGAAACTAACTATTGTTGTACTAAAGTAGTTAAACAGAGAGAAATGGTGATACAACTGATGGGATATGAGATCATCCTTGGTATTGCAAATCAATATGTTGAGGAAATGTTAAAGAGCCCTATTGATCCGAATGCATAAAGGTTTGGAACATGTGAAGAGAAGTATGTAATGGTTATATGAGAGCTAACAAAGAAAGCAAGGAATAAGAAGATTAGAAAACTAGTTGACAATGTTGCAAAAAATGAGAAATCAGAAAAGAAGAGATGGAAAACATTTGGAAGGAAAGAGAGAAGGCAAAAGCAACACTTATTGATGTAAAACGTGAGCTATAAAACACTATTCCTCAAACCCTATTGACCTTGCACCAAACTCTCACCCACTGCAGTCATTGCACGCACCAAAACAAAATTAACACTGTTGTGACCTTTTTTATTATCACATCTTACGTTCTGAAGGTCAAAATTTCAACAACCAATTTAACCATGGTTGAAATTTTGACCATATCGGGCCCATTTTTTCAAAAAAAAAAGAATTTAACAACCCAAATAGGCCTTTGATCGAAAATTTTGGTCAAAAATGGGGGCCTAATGTACTAGTGATTTGCATGAATAATGCAGGTGCACATATGTTAAATTCACATTGGAATGGTTAGTGTTTTATTTGTGATCCTGATAGTAATTTTTAACAATGGAGTTCAAGAGATTCGACTACTCATTCTCTATTTAGTATGCACTATTCTAAAGAATTGGTCAAGTTATTTATCAAGGAAGCTTACGAAAGTCCATTTCTTGTTAAATGTTCAAAGAATGACTATTGAGTGACCTTAATAGTTAATTTGTTTCATGTTTGCTAACTACAAAAAGGATGATTATCAATACCAACACATGTTAGTAGAGGGTCCAGAAGAACAATATGATAAGAATATGTTTGAAATGAGTTAGATACGTATTTGAAACATTGATAAAAGTAGCTGACAACTATTTGGTATTATGCTAGTGTTTAGGAAATGTATAAAAACATATATTTACAAATTATGTTTTAGGATGGTATGTTCACTTGATTATGCAGTTGTAATTAATATGGATGATAGAAGGAAATCATAAATCAGAAAGTATAAAAAGAGCTCCTTGTCTTCCAACCATGCATACCTTATCTAACAAGCCCACGCCGAAGCCTCACTTGTTTTATGTTGAATAATGATCTTTGATGGCTCACAAATGCTTAACTAGGTCAATAAGATTCATGTGCCTTGAAAATGCAAAATTTCTCCTTTAAGAAAAATGAACCACTTTTCAATATCGCCTAGTAAACCCTATAATAATCAATTTTCAAACACACATTAAGTTATGCTCTGTGCAACTACTATTCTAGACTGCTACTTCCAATTTGGGAAAACAATTTTGTTTGTTTGCATATGATTGAAGAACTTATTGACTGGGTCAACTTTATGAATTATGTTTATACTCTTTGAACTTTCTTGAAGCAACTTATCCAGCTTTATATACAATAAAAGCATAAGCAGATGCAATACTCCTATATGCGGACAGGCGAGGGCCTCTATATAAGAAAAGAATGCCCAATGGCTTAATTCATTCTCACTGGGAAGAAAATGCACTCTAACTTCAGGACCAGTTATCCTAATCTTGTAGGTGTCATGTTGATGAGAATGAGAAACAAGTATTCGACGTAGGCTATGGTCAACCACCAAAATGCTATTCACTCTCACTAGTCAGTCATAGCTGCTATTGAAAGAATGGTTCCACATTGGGCCAAGTCGACATAGGGCACCTGCAAGAAAATTTATTCATGGGAAAACCCTATGAGAAATGCCAATCCAATATCTGCACTCACCAAAGTTTAGAAAATGCGAGCGAAAAAGACACACAATTTCATCCTACCTTCCCAACCATATCTTTGGCCCATCAAACTCTAACTTCCAGTAGTCAAATCCCCTAAAACTTATGCACCCCCTCATAAATAGCATGATTCAACACATGGAGACCTCATTAACACCACTACTAATATCATGGTGTGCTCATACCAAAAAAAATAGGCAAACCAGATGCAAAATGCCAATCCGACTACACTCACCCAAGTTCAAAAAATGTGGGCAAACATATTTGGCATGCACTCACCAAAGTTCAAAAAACGTAGGCAAATATTTGGTGTTTCTAGTCTTTGCATCAACTTTGTGAGTAATTTGATTTTGGTCAAAATTTCCACCAAAGTGGGGGCAAAAAAAAACTTGCGCCCAACGCAGGAATGAAAACAAAAAATAAAGAGGATTCATAGCGTTGGTTGAAAATTTTGGTAGAAAAATGGATGCAAATGTACTAGTGAGTATCTAGATTAAAGATAGTCTCTAGGGTAACCAAACCTTTGGGTAACTTATTTATTTTCATCTATATAACATGATCACCATACTACTCATTGAATCTATCTTGATTAGAAATTGAAAACACATCCTCTTGCAATAAGAAATTCAATATCTATTCATCTAAATCAAGAACCTACGAATTTATGTTATTATCTAGTATTGAAGGTTAACTACTACCTTCACATGATGTTTTTCATTCTCTTTTCTGATATTCTCAATAATATCAAACTGTGCACCTACTGCTGCAAGTCTATCAGCAAATTGACTTTTTGCTCTAGGTATGGAAATTATATTAAAAGCTTCAAACTCGTCAATAATATCCCATACCCTATTTTTATATAGCTTTAGGGTATCATTTTAAATAGAAATTAGAATTCTAACCTAGTTTACAATAAGCTCATTGTCACCAACAACCTATAAACATGTTATTTTCCTCTTTCTTGCCCATTCCAAACCTTGAATCACATCTTCATACTCAACAACATTGTTAGAACATGCAAATGAATACTCAAAAGCAACAAAATATTTATCATCATGAGGTGATACTATCATCACACCTCCACCAACACCATTTTTACTTTATGAACTATCAAAATATATCTTCCATACCTACTTTTGTTATTTGTTAATATGATTTGTGTCATTGACCAAATTTGGTAGTTCTGAATTTTGATCTAGTATCATATAATTACCAAAACCAACATCATGAATAACATTGTTTTGACTGTTAAAAGCATTTTCACCAGCTCATTAATCAAGTAAAATATCAAGAATACTATTGAGACATGTTTTAGAATCTATTACATTAGGTTCATCGCTATCAAATTTGCAATAATGGTAATAGGGACATAAGGTTCAATATGGTCCTTAGCTATCTTTTCAGAATTGATTGTAATTTTTGTACCATATCTTGACCTAAAGAGAATATGAAGCCAATTTGATGAAAAGTAACCACCAATATTTGTTGTGAAATACCTAGATAAACATAATGCAAAGTAATGTGAAAGATCTATGAAATAAACATCCTAAGGTATTGAGAAATTTGGACATGCATATAAGGTTAGACTAGCATCCTTAACGACACCTATTGTACTGACAGATGACCCGTCTAATTATACTACACCTTTCTTCAAAGGTTGATATTTCAACCCTAGCTGGTCTACTACCTTCTAAGATGTGACCAAGCATGTAGCTCTACTATCAATCATGCGATCGTGATCCAAATTATTACCTATAATCAATAATACATAAAAGAGAGGAGGTCTGATAGTTGCAATCACTGGTTTGTTGTTATTTTCATCATTATTTGTAAATACAACACTTGTTGTAATTTCAACAACACTATCTCTTTTTCACAATTTAGTTTGCAAATATCAATTTGACCAAGAATTGCTAAGGAATCCCACATTCTGATAGATACATTAGTTTCTTCATATTTTCAGCAACATTAAAAGGAATAGTTGTATGTACCTTAGGCTGTGATTTTGTAACAATAGGTTGTACTTGTTGTTGTTGCTCCATTCTAGTATTTGGAAGAGTTACTAGTGAAACTTGCTAGTTTGTTGGCTTAGATGATCTGGCAATAGTTGCATTACTTGGATTATTGCCATTGCTGCTATTTTGGTTGTCAAGAGCTCTCTTTTTTATTTATGGAATAAATAAAAAATTTAGGATCATCACCATTTAGACCATAGAACTCGTTCCATTGCCAATTTAAGAATAAAGCATATGTAGGAGGTATATCTTGTTGTCACACTATTTCGGTGTCATGTGCATGCTACATACTCATAGCATTTTGCAACATTAAAGCTTGATTAATCATGCCATTTGAACATGTACCTTATCTATGGGGCTAATTGCATGGAAAACACCACTCATATTCAGTAGCCATATTATTTTGCATGAGTACTATATCATATACTGGATTCACAACATTAAAGGGTGGTAGATTGTAAGTTCTATATGGTATTTGATTTTCATTTTTCCTATTTCCAGCATTATACCCTTGAATATTTTGCTTATTCTAAGATTGACCTCGGTTTTTCTATTGATAGCCTTGATTCTACTACTGATAACCTTGATTCTGTTATTGATAGCCTTGATTTGTAGCAAAATTATGTGCTTGAAAGTGCTACCTTGGCTAGAGCTACCACTTTCATAGGTCAATCAATTCGTTCCCAAATGTTTGCATTAAGCTTTTGATCTTTTGTTGACTTTTCTTAATCTCTTGTAGCTCCTAAGAAGGTCCTACAACCACTATTTCTTGGCTGGAAACAACTGGCAATGGATTGAATGATGACATTTGTAAAGGCATATTAGGCTATATATTTGGAGAAATAGGCATAGGAAGCCTAGGAACAATTTTACCTACCTAAATAAGATTGCTTTATGCCCTTACTAGTGTAAAAAATGGTTGTAGTGGTGTAGTACCTCCCATAAACTGAATCATAATAGAGATATCATTGTTCAAACTCTTTACATAATACAAAAATGTGTGGTCAACACTTGATCTAACAACAACAATTATCATATCCTATGTTCTTTAAAAATATGTGTCAAAATCAGTCTCCAGCTCTTGTGGAGCCCATTTTATAGTTGTCAACTGCTCTACCAATGACAAGTGATCAGATTTATCTTCATAAAATTGGGGGAATGCATCACCCACTACATCCCATGTGCTTATTGAAGCCGCTGATAAGCTTCTAAACCATTCCAATGCTTTTCCTTTGGATGAAGCTACCAATAATCTGACTGCTACAAATTCCTATGTTACATGATGAACATTGTAGAGAGTTGCTACATCTCTAACATGTTCAAAAGATGTGGTTTGGCCCTCTCTAGTGAAATATGGTACCCCTTTTAGGGCTACCAAAGGGATGTCATTATATTGTTAAAGATTTAAAGGACTACCTTAATTAAAGGGCACAAAAGAAAAAGCTCTTGGTAAATCCACAAATAGTGGTTGATAACTGATGTGTTGTTGGTGTATTGAAACTACAACTGGCTTTGGAAAAAAAATTGAGCTTGATGTTGTATTGGTGAAAGTAATGGAAAATTTTGATTCAAAAGGCTAGGTTTTATAAGTTGGACTTTTTGAATGCCTATTATTTCTTTTACCTACATGGCTTTTCCTTTGATAAACTCGAGTATTTGGCATTGATTGTTGATACCTATTTGCTAGTTTTTTCCTAGCAAGAGTTACCCCATGCCTTTTAGGTGTCTCAAGTTGCAGATATTCAAATGTATTTGCACTTCTAGTTTGTACTTTTTTCATTAATAGCACTGATCTGCACTTTTCTTGCCCATCTGCACTTTTCTTTCCCACAAAGTCTCCAAATATGTAGATTTTAAACTCTTTGTGTGAACAATAATTAAACCTTGTTGTTTGCATATCAAAGACAACTACAACTTCCTTAAAAAATAAGGCAAGTATCTCACCGGGTATGCCAAAAAAATTTATCTCCAAAATCTACACCATAATTGCTTTAAGTCCTGAAACCCTCAGTGATTTTGGATAAACATTGGATCAACCAGAGGTTATGGGTAACCTATGACCTGATTGAACCTCTAGATTCTAGGTTAGTTCCTATCTAATATCTCACCTATGTTAATGAAGACATAAAATTTATATGGAAAAGGGTAAAGAGGTAAACTTGAAAATCGAAACCAAAATGATGAAAACTAAGGTGACACACCGGAATTAATAATTCAAATCACTATTATACTCGTAACACAATGAATAATTTCAATAGATAATCATGAAAACATAGCTTGAAAGAACCATTAATTCATATCAATATTTTAAGAGAAGGTTAAAATATGAATATACAAAAGGAAATCAATCACAATCAAATATATCACTTAAGGAAAACACAACTCAAAACCTATGAAAAATAGATATTAGACATAGAAGATGTAGATGAGACATTACCCAACTAATCCTTTCTATTACTTGTTGCATTTAAAAATAATAATTATTAAATAGTTGATTTATATTTCATCAACTAAAATAATAATATTTTATCATAAATCAAAAAATGCAACAATAATATTTTATTTTAAATTAAAATAATAATATGGACTTTTTAACTTAAGTCTCATACTACAACTTTTAATTAAAAGATTTCCATTCCCTTGTATGAAGTTACAGACCCAAAATTTTATAAAATATAAGCAAGGAATGTTAAAAGGTAACAAAAGTCACATTTTTGGCATTCAAATGCTCATTATGAAGAATAGACAAAGTCATAGGGTTAAAAACCTTAGCCACAAATGGAGAAGAATAGAATTTTTTCTCTACTATTTGGATTTTTTGTGCTATTCTAGTTGTCATTCTCCTTCATGCCTAGTTTGATTGGTTACATTCTCTATTTCTTGGCTTTGGGTCTTGTCTATGTCATGAATTTTTTATCTTCATTTCATGACTCTTTTTCCTCTTTCATTGCTTTTCATGAGCCATGACTTCTAGGTCTTCACTCATGCTTATTGGTTACTGTTGTTGTGCATTCCATGAACGTATGTTTGGTAATAGCTTCTTGGTGTTTTCTGGAATATTTCTTCGTGGGTTATCTCAAGTATAATATTATGCCATTTCTAGAAGTTTCTTCCATGACATGACTACTTATCCATGTCATCATTCTTCATGGGTTTAGTGTGTGAGTGCTAGGTTATTTATTCTCTGCCATTATATGTCTTGGATTATGTAACTACTGGAGTTGACAATATTTTGTGGGTTATCAACAGTAGCCATCTATGATGCTATAAGTTACATCTCCATTGAAAAACTTGAGATTTTTTGCTATAAGTGATATGAAAGGACCCTTTTATTTATTTGATTTGAATTTTCTACTACTAAGATTTGATGTCCTCATGTTCCATGTTGTGAGTGCTCTGATTATTTGTGTTCTTTTCTATTACAGTTGCATTTTTGTACATGGTTGGGTTGTTTGCTTCCATTTTGTGATTTTTGTGACTCATTTCTCCTTGCTTATGGTTATCTTCAATTTGCATGCAATCTACAAACAATTTGATAATGTGATGCGAATTTGCTAGGACCTATTTATTTCCTTGTAGATGGACAATTCTTCATGGCTTAGTAGCTGAGTTGGCCTACACTTCTTTTGTTTTTTGTACTTAGCTATGAAAACTTTGGTAGCAATTTACCTTTGATGATTGATTTGGGAGCTTCAAAAATAAAATTGATTTTTGATGACTCTTTATTATTCCTACCATATGCCTTTGATCTTGCCTAGCTCACAATCTGATGATCTTTTACAACCTTTTCAAATTTGTCTTTCCAATGATTCAACCCAACATAACTGTCAAATTATCCCAGATACCAAATAAAGAAAAATAATACATAGCCTAATTGAATTTAAACATTCCCTATCACTTGATCCTTACCATGATTTCATGTGGTTTTTTACCACTTCTATCAAGTATTGATTGACTCCAACATTCACCTAGAAATCAGTGGTTCCATTTGCCTCTCTGTAGTAATAGAAAATTGAGAAAACTTCCAACTACTACAAGCACTCCTAAATCTTCTTTATCCAAGACTATAATTTTTTATTTGTTGTACACTTTAAAATCAAAGTATAACCAACCAATAATGAGTCTGGAATATTAACAATAGGTCTATATGATTTAATACATCCCTTTTTAATTTTCTTTACTATGGAATCTAAGATTCAAGCACCTTTTACATCCTCCTACACATGCTTAAATTCTTTGTTCATAACTATAGTTTTAGTTTTCATGTCTAACTCATCTTGTTAGCACCTTGTATTGTTCTCTTTGTGAAAAATGTTATTTTCAACCTTATTACTCCATCTGAAACAAAAGGTTTCAAGCCAATTTGACTTGTCCCTTTAATGTTTGACATTTTTAAAAAGTTTTGTAGTCACCACGATTAATTCATTCTGTTATGATCTATTGTACAAGAAACAAACATGTTAATACTAAAGTATTTATCATAATTGTCATCTTTCTCTATTGATGTGTGTCATTATTTTGTTGAGATGAGTAGCATACTAGGACTATGAATGTGAGGTTAAGTGAGGTACTAGCATTCTTTAGATCCATTAGATCTAACCTATCTTTCTTCATGAATGTAGGGATCAAATGCATGAAAAGGACATGGTTCGAGGTAGCGAATAGATGAACCTAAATGGATGCAACTTGAGTAGTCATTATAGGCAATGACTAGTGCCCATGACCTTTCCTCTCTTTATCTTCTTTCATGTTATTCATTTCAGTAGAGTGGGAATATATATCAATAGATGGAGACTACTCTTACAGTTAAATGTGCAAGAGAAATTTACTTTTTAGTAACTTTATTCCATGCTTCTAAACATCAATTGTACTATCATGGTGAATAATACAAAAAGATTGTATAATATTTCAATATGAACAACAAATGCTTCTTTTTTGCAATTCTGAGTATAACTTGAAAGTGATAACATGTTTTCTTTACTCCATTTGAACATGTGTGAAAATTGAGTAATAGGCCTAAAATATTAGAACCTTCCTACTAAACAAATTTTATATGAGGAATTGATGCTTTTAGCCAAAGAGTTTGGGAGGAATATTTTAGGTCCCTCCAAACCCATAACCATCTTTGGGATCTTTCCCTTTCTATTACTACCCCCCGCTCCACTACAATCTCATTCCATCATTTACCAATAATCTAGAGAATCACCTTCAATGAAGAAGACCCTAGAAAAGAAAAATCATCACTCATACAACCTAACACAGGGCCAGGGCCAAGAGAGATGTGAATTTAGTTGGTAGAAACCAAGGGTTCCACCCGTGTTGCCCTATTCTTAAGTACCAAGAATAAATCAGGGGATTTTTGGTCAAAGCCACCCATAGTCGTCACCATTAAAGCACTTGAAACTGACACAAGCGTGCAAGAAGGCATAAGTTGCAAAGAAAACTTTCTCTATCTCTCATATATAATTTGTTGCAAGCCAAAAAGTAATTACTTTCAATGAAAAAATAATTAAAATCAATAATAAAGTTTTAAAAAAAAAAAAAAAAAACTCTTTGATAATTTATTTTTAACAATTTATTTGTAAAATTAGTAATAACAAATATAGCTATTTCAATTATAATTTAATATTTTTATTACTTATATCTGATATTAGTATTTGATTTATTTCATAGAATAATTAAATAAATATTTTAAAATATAAATATAGTACATAATTATTTCATATAACCAGTTATTAGTTATATAATACTTTAATTTTATATCATATATCTTTGTTCTTCTATATTTTGTAAGAGAAAACTAATGGAAAAAGAAAAGTGTTATATAAAAGTAGTGGAACTAAAAAGCATTTTACATAAGGCTTTAAAGTTTTATGCTCTCTACTATTTCATGTAGAATATTATTATTTTATAAGGAAGGTTTTTCTTCCATGTGTTGTAATCATGTTTATATATATATATATATATATATATATATATATATATATATATATATATATATATATATATATATATATATATATATATATATATATATATATATATATATATATATATATATATATATATATATATATATATATATATATATATATATTTATTTATTTATTTTTTTTAAAAACATGATTACGGCATATGGAAAAAAAACCTTCCTTATAAAATAATAATATTCTACATGAAATTAAGTACACAACACTTCCTTGAGTGTCAAATATTTTTTCTAGAGAATTGTACTATTTGAAACATATTTATGTATCAAGTATTTATATGGTACTTCAGAACAATTACAATTAACAATAAAATAAAGTAGAGTGTAGCAATTTGTTTGATTGTACATTTCAACCTAACAAGAAATTGAACAAAATTTTTAAAATTCTTTCACCACTATTCAAAAAGAAGAAAATGCACTAGATTATAAGCCAATGACTATTGAGCAACATATATGTGCCCCTCCCCATGTTTTTACTCTTATGTGCTTTAAACTCCCTCTATAAGAAGGTACATTTTGTGGCATTGTAGATAGTGTTGTTAGATAGTTTACTATTTTTATATATTTTTAAAATTAAAAATAGCTATTTATCTAAACTTTTATTGGCTAACACTGAAATAGTCAAAGAGAAAATTGTACTTTTCAAATAAAAGTTACAAATAAAATTTAAAAATCTGACAACATTAGTAAGCTTTTTCTATTTAATTTCACATTAATGGCAACTTTATCTAGATCATTCTCTAATTTCCTTAATCATTCTTTTTGGCCATTGTTATATGCACCACCTTTTTGATCTCTCTATTCAAGCCTTACCTGTAACATTATGGAAATCGAATGTACAATGTATTTTTTAAATAAAAATATGCTCTCTCTCTCTCTCTCTCTCTCTCTCTCTCTCTCTCTCTCTCTCTCTCTCTCTCTCTCTCTCTCTCTCTCTCACACACACACACACACACACACACACACACATAGAGTTTATTTCTATTTTATGAGTTATAGAAAATCTTTAACCTTATGAATTGTTTTAAAGATCTATATCTATGTTTTTACAGATTGGCTAAAGTAGTTTTTTCAAGTGGCTACTCTAGTTTTATAGTTTCTTATTTTCTCTTTTTTTTGGAGGACAAAAGAAGCTTTTTACACAAAGATCAATGACTAAAAATTTAGAGGGATGTGTAAAAAGATAGAAAGATAGTGAGATGTTTTGAGAAGATGCATGGCCTTAGCCCCTATTAAACGGAAAAAAATATTTTTCCACTTTCCATATCCATGTATTTTCTTTCTCCAAGTTGGAGTTTGGTTTAAAATATTATAGATTGAGAGGCAATAATTTTCTATTCCCTCTAGCTTTTCACTACTCTAGGATGCCCATAAAGGCTTGTGTCAGACCCTTATTCAAATAGCCAACTTATGGTAGTGAAATCTTCAGCGCACACACCATTACGCCTCACATAAACTTTTATTTTTTAAGTGTAGGGTTTCTACAATAGTTTTTCTTTGTGGCTAATGATTTCAGTACAATAGTTTTCCAATATTTTTCTAGTGGGTGGGTTCTATAGTGTATCTCCTACTAATTTCTAAATATAAAAAAAAAAAATTAAAATAGAGTTTTTTACCATTTTCCCCTAAAAAAAAGGATTTTATTGGACTTTGTAATTCTTCAAAAGCTTCACTTCCCCTCTTAGAAAGAAATTGATTTTTTGTGCAATATTTTTTGGGCAAAAATGAGACAGAGAGTAGCAAAGTTAGGGTTTTCATATGTGAAAAAGATTCATTGTCAAACTTTAAGACTAATAAGGCACGTTATCTAGATATTATATTTGATCTTTTGAAAATTTCAAGAATATTTAATTCTCCTTTATTTCTATCTTTTTATTTAATCTTACCAATTCTTGTAAAGTAGAAGTTAACTGAAAAATTCTCTGGAGTAGAAACCCTACAATTTAGTAGGCTTGGGAATATTTATGGGGTTCAAGCATGGAATCTTTGAAAGATGATTCTAACTTCTTAGAGACATAAAAAAAAACAAAAGAGCCTATTTTGTAGTAATTTCTTGCATTGAATGTGGTGGAGCACATTAAAATAGTTTTTGCGAGCTAGATTTTTTAATTTGAGTCTTAGGTTTTCTTTTTTTTTAAATCGGTCAACAACCGAAGCCTAGATTAATTATTGTTAGTTTTTGTAATTAATTATTTTTATGTGTTAAGCGAATTCAGACACAAGACCTCCCACATGAGAGGCTCACAAGTTATCGTTGTGTTGTAGGCTCTTGCCTTCAATGAAAGGGGCACAGAAGAGGCTCGCAGCCATCACCTTTCCTACTCTTAGGTTGTTTTAATTTTGTACAACCACTTTAAATAATTTTTCTTGGTTTCTAAAAAAAAAGGATGAAATAAGAATTTCCAGATGAGATGCAAAATAGAAACTTAAGATACATGCATCATAATATATTGTTAGGTTTTCCTCTCTATACACACATACTATGTTGTTTGTAAAAGAGAACATTTACCAATACATCAAATGCCAAGTAGTCTATGGAAGACAACTTTTCATGCTTATACAATTAAAACTTTATTAATATAAATGAGCATACAAATTTATTCAGTTAAATAAAATCATTTTAAATAATAAATATTTTAGTTTTGATTTAAAATTAAATTTGAATACATCATGAAAACATTCTCCTATCCCTTCATATATTTCCCTCATAATTTTTATTGTCTTACTTTGCCATATTTCACTTTTCTAATCATTTTGTTTAGATCAGGTTGGTTTCAAATGCAAAATTATCTTACTTGGAATTTCTGAAGGAGTCATCTAGCTATGGGTTTCTTATGCTTAATCAGCTTTGAAGTGCCAACTCATCATGAATCCGGTCTTTGGTCTTAAATGTTCTTTTTCTGAGGGAAGCATTAATTTGTAAAGTGTTTGGTCACGTCTTATCAATGTAATGTTAGTTGTTAGTTGTTTTGTACTGATTTTTTAATATGATTTGAACAGGGTTGTCCTGAGTTTTTCAAATTTAATTCTTCTTTAGAGTAATATATTTTTATTCTTCTCTCTTATCCCTTCAACTTTTATAAACCATCATAAACTTTGACTCATAGGCTCTCTTGTCACAACTCTAGATTTCCTTTTCAACAAACATACAAAACATTTTATTCATTGAATCTTGTGTTCAAGTATTTTTTTGGGCACCGAAGATTCAACTGATAGACTTAAGAATATGTTAAAACACTGAGGGGCCTATGCATTAATGTCTTTTTGTTAAGTCACCCACACTTACACACAGTCATATGTCTGTACTATTTACACAAAAATCATTTTTCTTTCATACTTCCTAAGAGAAGTAAAGCTAAGAGAACTATGCATGCTATCATTTTCTGTATATTAAACAAACAAATAAAATGAACTCTTGTATAATGAATTCAGAAATAAGACCAAAATATTGCTAGTAATATGTCTATTTTTTGTGTAGGCCAAAATATTTGACTTAAAGTCTTGTTATCACAAGTTAATGGATAGATCACATAAGCAAGGTGAGGAGTTCATACTATCTTTAAGCTCCGGTAAAAAAAAATTGTGTAGTAGTCAAATTGTATGTATGATAGAGAAATGAAATTTTTTATGTATGGAAATAGTTATTATGTCATTGAAGAAAGTTCTTTAGTCAATGCTAAAGTCATTTATGTGACATCAACAACACTATTTGGGCCACATGATCATCCTTCAAGAAAAAAAAAATGCTTCAAAAATTATTTTATTTCACAAGCCACCTAAATATTTATTCTAATTATTTTTATTCAATTTTTTTTGAATTTATTTGCCTTTTGCCAATCACTAAAAAATCTATTGGTGCTATTGCTTTACACTTAGCTATGACCCTCTTCACAATAATGATCAATTCCCTATTCTTCCTTCAAAAGAATGATTGATTTTGGTTACATCATACCTAAAAAATTAAGATGTTGATTTTGATTGCATCATACCTTTAAAAGATTTAAGATGTTAATTTGAGTTGACAAAGACAAAGAATGAACATAAATAGAGAGAATGGACAAAATTATTATAAAAATATACCCTAAAAAATTTATTGTGATAATTAAAATCACATGGTGATGCACTTCAACATAGAAAATTTCAATATGTGTATTCACCTGCATTATGATAGAGTGAGAGCTTATCAACATCCATAATGGAATGGTGAATGCTCAATATATTGGGTGAAGAATTTAGGCATGTTTATAAAATATAGAAATGTTTAACATGGTTAATGCAATAAACAAAATTGTTAACTATAAAACAACCTTAAACAATGTAATTTATCTCATTTTCATGCTCACATCCCCACCCACTTACCCCTCCCCCTTTTATAATGATCCTAAAAGCATCAAAATCACCTTTGTATATGGACCCCCTTTTAAGGCTTGCATTAAAAACTTTATTGATGAAATAATTGAATATATGTTTTAAGAAAATCTTATAATTGAAAAAGTAATTATAAAATAAGCAACACTCTATCATTGTCTCTTGACCAATGGAATGGTGTATCTTTGGTCTGCCTTCTTAAGATATTATTCTATGACTCTTGAATAAAAAATTCTTTAATTATCAACAACAATCTCTAAGAGAGATGACTATCTAATAACTACAAAAGGGTATAATTATTGATCATATATACTTTGAATAATTTACTAGACATAAATCCATATCGAGTTTAACAATGACCTCAAACTTGTCTCCAAAATAAAAATTTGTGATACATGCATTATTTATCAAAAAATTGTTAGCTCATAAACTAAATCTAAACAAAAGCATGAAACTTAACCCATAAACACTTATCATGTAGTTGAAACCATCTCATATCAAGAACACAACTTGAGATAATGAAAATTCCTCCTCTCCCATGTTACCAACATCCTAAGTGACCTTGTTACGCCTGATCTATTTCTAGCTATAGAAAGCATACTACTCTGTGTAAAAAGAATAATACTTGCTAAACAAGCTATAAAACTAGGGGGTAAATGGACAAAGATGGGGGATGAGAAAGGGGACTCAAGTTGCCACTTTCATTTTTTTAGGAAACTCTAAGCTTTGTCAAGAAAATTAACATAGTTACACTAAAAAAATGAAGATGTGAGAAGATCAAGAGATGTATTACTTTGAATCTAGTTTATTTAAATTACTTACTTTCTTTGAAAATGATGGATACCAAGGGCTTGAAATAAAGGGATCATACAATGTATCCATGTTTAAAAATAAAGATAATATAGTGTCTATTGTGCTCTCCCTAAAATATCAACCTTTTCTGAATTCTTTCAATATGTCTGTTGAGAAGTTGGCTAACAACAATTAGCTTATCTTTCATTTTTAGTTATTTTTTATGAATGTGTGATTTGTTACAAAATTTGAAAGTGGACACATCTTGGAAATGTTAGAACATAGAATTTATCCCTAGAAATTGATGATAATTAATTAAAATACAAAATTATTTGTTGAGGTGTGTAGAATGGAGTCTAATTTCTTTGAATATAATTTATTTCAAAATTTGATCAATGAGGAAAAATATATGCTAAACTAGTTTGTTTTTTTTTTTAATAAAGATCAAAAACACATGAGAAAAAAGATGGAAAGTTTAGCATAATGAAATTTTAAAATAAAATATATTTTTGGATAGCTAACAAAAGGCTTAACAACATTATGGTGTCTAATTTTTTCTATGTTCAACTATGTACAAACTTGACATGGAGAACAAAACAAAAATGTGAGAATGTTTTGTATATGGAATTTGATGCATGTGTCTTGGGCATGCTATAGTCATGCAAGCCTTTGAATTGAATTCCCAAGAAAAATTCAAGCCTAAGGTTTGGTGTTTTCCAAGTTAGTTAATATGCTACACACCATATTTATGGTTTGTGTCATATATAACATGTATTGTAGGGTAAAAGCACAATGGATTATTACGCTTTGGATTAAATTCACAGTTTGGGTTAATTCAGTTTGCTCAGTCGAGTTAGACTTGGTCGAGTCACACCTGGCCGAGTCCACTTGGCACCAACGTGGCAAGGGAATCTTGTCTAAGTCCTCCCTAACCGAGTTAAGGTAGGTGTTTTCAAAAAAAAAACGAAAACTTTTTCTTTAATTTTAGTTTTGTTTGAATTCAGTAATATAATTGTTAAAAATTAGTTCTTCAATTTCTACTTAATTAAATGTATTATATTGTAATTATATTAGTTAGAAAATAGTTAGAATGTTAATTTTAATTTTGTATTAGTTAAGAAAATATGAAATTTTAAACATTAGTTGTATTAATGTGTGGAAAACTTGAAATTTTGAGCACCTTTATATTAAAAACTATCATCGTTGTACAAAACCCAGCCTACAAATGCACGACGAAAACTTTCCTCTAACTATAAAAACACAAATATAAATAAAACATTGCAAAGAATCCTACTGCTGAATTGACAAATTTAAATCTCAACAATATAATTAAATTTATTTCTCTGCCAATCAACAATATAATTAAATTGATTTCTCTTCCAAATAGAAAATACAAACTCTACATTTTGGCCTATTCATGACCTCTCTAATTCCCATACAATCTCTCTATCAAGTCTGAACCTCTCTTTTATCAATGGTCACTCTTTGGCCATTTTCTTCTACAAGACCAAAGTGCAAGTCTGACAGTGTGGTGTCTGCTCACCATCAAATCATTTCTGCATGTGATTCATGAGTTATCCATCTTTCACTCTAGAAATTTCTAGAAATTTCTGAAAATTGTGATATTGCTATCCTGATAGCATCTATCACAATTTGACTTGCTGTAGAAATTATCTCCTAATTATCAATTTCTGAAAAGCTTTCGTCACATTTATAAAGACCCACAGCCCTACTTTACTTTAGACATTTTCCTTCATTCCCTAACACATTGCTTTTATTTCTATTTTTAGTTCCAGAGATTTAAAAACCATTACAACAGGCACGATTAAATCATTTAAAACTAAACTACAAGAACATATATATATTCAGTAAAAGTAAACTAATTGCGTCTCGTTTCGGTTTCCTACTTATTGAAGACTTTTTATACATATCGATCATTGGCAGAATTTGAAATTTCCTGATCACTATAAATATAAATCATTTTATTTTTCAATTTGGTGTTTAACTATTTTGCCCGGCGCAAAAGATTTGACTTAAGACTTAGAATATATTAAAAATCTTCAGTGGCCAACGTATTAATGTATTTTGGTCAAAGTCATGCGCACTCATTCAGTCACATATCTACATGTCTGTACTATTTACATTTGAAAACTTATTTCCTTCAATATACCCGCTATCGTTTTCCACCAAAAACTTAATAAAAAATGGCTACTTCTTTGGGAATAAATTCAGAAATGTATCAATCGAAATCAATAGCAGACAAAATTGAAAATTGATGATACGATGGGATCATTACTATTGAGGTGTGGACCCGCATTGAATAATAATAATGATTTCATATTAGAAGAGAGAGACTGAGATGGTTAATCAGCTTAACGATTATAAGAAATGCATATATATTAAAGTCGCGCGTATGACTGAGTCAAATTGCGTGTGGCATCTGCGCACTGTCAAATCATTTAATTTGTTTGTTTAATTGTCCAGAGTTGATTTTTTGAATGGACAATAATGGGGCGCCGTATCCCAGTGGAGAAAATTATCGGGAAAACTTTCTGAGCTAATTAACTTAGCTTAATCCCGGTTTGATCTTGTGGGAGTTGCTAATTAACGAGATGCATCGCCTGTTTTCTATTTATGCTCGAAAATTACACCTGTTATGGTCACAGAAATGGCGATCAAGTATTTGGTCCTAGCAATTATAGTGTTCACTCCACTGAAAAATTGCCCTTCATTAGCACAGAATGGCGGGGACTCGATTCTACTGGGTGATTCTCTCGATAGAAATCGGAACATAACATCAAGGAATGGCACTTTTGTATTGGGATTTTTCAATGCTAATGGAACGAATAATTGGTATGTTGGCATCTGGTACGCTAAAATTTCTCCGAGAGTCATAGTCTGGGTAGCGAACAGAGACAATCCTATCAAAGGAATCCCCGGCGTTCTGAACTTTTCGAGCGACGGGCATCTCAGATTGTCTGATACAAGTGGCCAGTCAGTTTGGTCGCCTGGTGTGGAAGGATCCAAGGCAACTTTAAAAGAATCCGGTAATTTCGTTATACTGGGTAACGAATCTGGGACTTTCTGGGAGAGTTTTGTCCATCCGGGAAATACATGGCTGCCCGGCACCAAGTTCTGGAAAGGGATGACGCTAACTTCGTGGAAGAGTTCGGGGGATCCTGCAAGCGGGCTCTTCTCTATTGGAACCGACATGACTCCAGGAAAGACGCAGTTGGTGATGAACTACAACGGCACTGTTCGATATTGGTCCAGTGGAGAATGGCTCGGGAGCTATTTTACTGGCGTTCCGGAGGGCAACTATTCGCCCTACAAGTACGAGTTTACCTGTGTGAAGGTTTCATCTTCAAATTTCTACTTTTACATGACCGCATCCCCGTGGGGGCAATACCTGACAGCGCGGATCTTGCTAAGCGAGAACGGTGAATTGAAAGTGTTGTTCTTGAAGGATGATGGAACATGGACTGAGCCATGGTCGACGCACGGAGGTCAGTGCAGTCATTATGATATCTGCGGGGCGAATGGGCTGTGTACCAGTGCGAATGATGCGTGCAGTTGTATTGAGGGTTTCACGGCCAAGAATGATTCTCAGAGTTGGTGGTCAACTGGGTGTGCCCGGCGAACACCCCTGCAGTGCTCTGCCACAGCGGGAACTACTACCGATGGATTCTGGGAAGCGGAGAATCAATACTTGCCTGAAACAGGAACCGCCGTCGTTTACAGTAAGGAGCGAACGCAGGAGGGCTGCCGGAGTGCGTGTCTGAAGAATTGCTCCTGCACAGCCTTCGCTTTCGGTGAATCTGGTCTACCAGGCTGTAGACTCTGGTTTGGGGATTTGTTAGGAATGAATGTTTCATCTGAGGGCGAATCCGTGTTTGTTAGGCTGGCTGCTTCTGAGTTACCGCAGTCGACATCAAAGGGAAGCAAGAAATCTCCTCTGCTTGCTATTTTACTTCCTTCTCTCGCAGCCCTTTTAGGGCTCCTCTTGGCCGCATTTATTCTGTGGAAACGTCGAAGACTGCAGAAGAAAAGGATGGAAGGGGGCATGCCGATCATGCTCAAAGCGTTCACTCACAGAGAGCTGCGGATTGCAACTGAGAATTTCAAGCATAAGCTGGGAAACGGAGCGTTCGGTTCGGTGTTCAAGGGAACTCTGCCAGACGGCACGCTTGTGGCGGTCAAGAGATTGGAGGGTTCGGCAGGAGCAGAAAAGCAATTCAGGGCGGAGATAAACACCATCGGGAATATACAGCATGTTAATTTGGTAAGGCTCTATGGATTCTGCGTAGAAGGCGATCACAGGCTACTGGTCTATGCTTACATGCCCAATGGTTCTTTAAACTCTTTCCTCTTCTTAGAAGAATATGAACTAGAGAAATTGTTGGATTGGAAGACCCGATTCCAGATCGCACTGGGCACTGCACGAGGATTAGTTTATCTCCACGAGGAATGTAGGGATCATATCATTCACTGTGATATTAAGCCTGAAAACGTCCTTCTGGACAGTGAGTTCAACCCGAAGATTGCTGATTTTGGGCTGGCAAAGCTGGTGGGAAGAGATTTCAGTCATGTATTGACGACCGCAAGAGGAACTCGAGGGTATTTGGCCCCCGAGTGGATCGCGGGCCTTCCTATCACTCCGAAGGTGGATGTATACAGTTTTGGCATGATGTTGATGGAAATTATATCCGGTCGAAGAAATCTGGATTTAACAGTAGAGGAGAGAAGCAGGCTGTACTTTCCTACATGGGCTTCAGCACAAATTCAGGAAGGAAACATAATAGGCGTGGTGGATAAAAGGATAGCAAGTTCGGCGAATGTTGAAGAGGTGAGAAGAGCGACTATGGTTGGGGGACTGTGTATTCAAGACAATGAAGAAAGGAGGCCGAGCATGGGAGATGTGGTGAAGATATTGGAAGGGAGGATGGAGGCTCCCGTGCCGCAAATTCCGAGGTCCCTGCAGGTGCTGTTAGATCAGGTTGAACCGGACAGCACCGATGGCTACGCCGAACAAGCTTCCATGTTGGGTGGAGTTAAGTAGCTGCAACTATATTAATGGTGAAGTATTATACTAAAGCATTAATGAACGAATTCTGTGCTTTTGAATATTGATTTAATATAGAGGAGTGAAAATGTAACTAGAATCATTCCAACTGTTAGCGTTAGATGAAAAATATAGAACTGGAGGAATATTACAAGAGCGAATGTCGTGTCATAGAATCAATCGACCTCGATTGTCTCTCTATATATAAATAACTAGTTATATGTTCGTTTTTTATGTAGGACAAAAAGATTTGACCTGCACTCTCAAAAGCAAAATGATGCATCGAAAAACGAAAGTATATCTTGAAGTCAAAAGAAAAAATGTTACCTACTGTCAAATTGTGCGTATGATGGAGGGGCGGAAATTTGTAAATTTTGTAGAGATGGAAGTCCGTATAATCCTACTGTAGATTTATTTTTCCAAAGTAGTTCCCAAACTAATTTCCATGTGATCTACAATACTACTTCGTGATTGTTCATTCAAGATCCAAAGTAATGTTTTGAATTTTATTTTATTTCATAGGCTACTCTAACTATTGTTTTAGATTTTTTTTATGATTCTTTGTTCTTCCTTTCTAATAATTGGTTGATTTTGTTTACTCCATATCATTACTTTAACAATTTTAGAATGTAAACAATGAATATAAATAGAGAAAATAGTATAAGAAATTGTTACATGAATTATATTAATTATGATATTTAAAATACATGGCTGTGCATTTTAATATAGATTTCAATACATTTCTTCATTCTCATTGTAAGTTGTCTTTCAAATGTAAGGCCAATTTAAATAGTGTTGGAAGTTTTTAAGTACACAACTTTTTGCTTTGAAAAATAATAATGAGACTATAAAATATGTTTTACTTTTTATTTAATGCATTTAATAATCAAAACTAAAGAACATACAAGTATTTATCCAAGTTATGAACTTTCAGTTGAATTTTTGTGCTTGGAATTATATCCAAGCACCACTTATCAACAACTATTTCATAGTATTTGAGAATTAAAGTACATATTTATAATGTGGGTTGATAGGGTTCAATAGCTTGTATGGATAAAATATGAAGCTTAGGCATACCTTTTCTCAAATCACATTGAGAAGGACAAGGATCCACTAGTCTCAAGGATCCTTGGGCACACATGAATTGAGTGGTTCTTTGTGGAGATTTGGAAGGTGTTCGTGCAATTATGGAAGTTGAATGAAGAACCTAGGCCATAGTAACGAGAAAATATGTCTTTCTCCATATATGCATGCAAATAAAATTAAAAAGAGGATTTCAACAAAATGTTTGGGAAGAAAAAATTGTTTAACCTATAGTATGATTTTTAGGCAAAAGTAGCCTGGTACTCAATCAAATGGGAAACCTACTCCCAAGTCCAAGTCAATTAGGATATATTGCTCTTACTAGTCTTTGAAGGTATCACTAATGGACTACATCCATATAAACACTTGATCAAATTTCTTTTTGTATTTTTCCCACCTAGTCTACACATAGAAATGAAGAAAAATAATGGGTAGAAGGGGATATTCCTAGGTCAAACCCTAGTTTTAGAATTAATTCCATTAAATTGCGATAGAGAATCATAATTATATGTATTGGAGGCTATATCTAAAAATTTATGATGTCTTATAACTTTGGTGATGTAATTCTCTTTGAATGCACGATCTCAAATTTTGATTCAATGACATTAGCCACAAGACCTAAAAGAATAATCATAAGAAAATGCTTGCATGAAAGATGTTGAAGCTTACCACAATGCTAAGTCTCAAATATATGGTGAGGTATAATTCCTATAATGATTGATGCTTGACTATTTTAATTCTTGAAGATGCAAGACTAGAGTGGATGTCAAAATGAGGGAGGGACGCTTGATTTTATAACTCTTTGTAGCATTGTGGGGAGCCAAATTTAGAGAACATTAATGTGGGCCTAAAATTGATTCTCTTACAAGATCAATGTTGAGTAATTCAATTTTGCTCCTAAACATTGTAGAGAAAGTCACATGAGGTAATTTTATCATAGGAGAAAATTACTTGAGATGCAAAATAAGGGAGCAAACAAATAAAGAAAAATACAAATAATGCACAACAATGGGGTTTGTAATAATAAAAAAGGGATCAAACTGAGCTAATTGAAGAGACCTCAAAAGAAAATGTGTCTTATCCACTAATATCTCACTTGAAATATTATTGCAAGAATACAAGTAATCAAATGGAAAGAGAAAGAGCTTACATCAAATATGGGACAAGAAATCATGATCTAGCAACAAGCAAGTTGCGTTATGTTATAGGATCATGAGAAATAGAGATAGATAGAGACATGTATCACTTAGGCTAGCAAGTCATGTTATTCTATGTGATTAATGAAAGAGAAGAGATTCTACTATACAAAATAATTGTATTTTTTTTTATGATTCAATATATAAAAGATGGAAAAAGAGTTCAAAATAGTCTATCAACTTGTGGTATGTCAATTTCATTCATCCTAAGAGATGGTTTAGGGAAAAGAGGGGAATTCAATCATCTAGTACGCTATAGTATTTTAGTCATCCCACCTTAAGTTTAACAAATAAAATCAGTGTACATGAGATAGAATTGTGTTTAATATTAGACAACAAAAAAATGAAGGAAAATGTTATATCCATATAATCCACTAAAAATGATGCAAAATTGATAAGCCTAAGGCTAGGATTATGTCCATGGAAATCCACTAGAGAGAGTTAGATAGTCTAGAAGGTTATATTGTGCTAGTCAACTCATCATGAAAAATTAGTTTTAGACAAGGTATAACAAAACAATCCATGCTATTAAATATTATGATAGTTAAGTCATTCTAAAACATATTTTACCTAAAGGAAATTCAAATAGACCACATTGTCCATAATAATTATAAACTATATACATACATACATGTATGTATGTATGGATGAATGTACATATGTATGTCCATGCATACATACATACATACATACATATATACATACATATACATATACATATACATATATATAGATATATACATATACATATAGTTACACACACACACACACGCACGCACGCACGTATGTTGTGTGTGTGTGTAGAATCAAATAAAGCACCACCATAAATTCTGAGTATATATAGATTCAATGATCTAGAGGAGACTTTTGTTTGAATTAAAGAGGATAAGTGTTGTTGTCATAGTACCCCAATGAGAAGGCTTGGTGTTGTACTAATTCACTACGTGGTTTTTTAAAAATAGAACTTTGATGAAAACTTAGTATTTGTGAACAAAGAACACATTGAATTGCCTTGAGAATTGATAGGGACTTTTCATATTGTCTCATGATTCATTAAAATGATAGTAGTTGGCCTTAGATAAATTGAGTTTTTTGGAAGGAATAATGCAATCCCAAGTGTTAGTTCAATTTTGAATGATTCTCCACATCAAATAAAGCTTAGATTTTCCAAGGCATATACATTAAGCTCATTTGATTTTTTAAATAATCTAAACTACGTAGTCTATATTTTTAGATGAGTGGTCACTTATTTTTCACCATCTTGGTACACTTACTATAGAGTAGTATAAGCAAATATATAAACAGATACAAAGAGAACGTCCATGTTTTGCCAATTTTGTTTTTCGAAGCTTTACATATGTAATTCTCATGAAGTAATCTTGTATTCTCCTCTTTTTTTGTGAATAGTATATTATATCTTAATGCTTAACTAATAGAAATGCATATTCATGCAAAAGAATAAGTGTGACATTTTATTTTACTTTTTGAAATATAAATATCAAATATATTTGAAATAAGATAATGCAAATTTGTATTTAAGTATATATTTTTATTAAAGTTTAATTGCATATAATATCATATTATATTTTTGTTTAAATTATTGGTTGAAAATATTATTAATTTACATTTTTAAATGTAATATTAAATCATTTTGAAATATATAGTCATCAAAAAAGGCTTAGTATTTTCATTCAAAGCATATGTAACATTTAAGAAATCACAATTAAAAATAAGACAAAAGATAATAAAATCTAATTATAAAATGTTAGATGCACTTAAAACAATATAAATGATATATTTATTTATTTAATGTGAAAATTTATATTTTTTTAAAATATGATAGCGATCCTAATGAGATTAGATCTATATTACACATTATGCCTTTTCTCGTGATTTGAGCCCATCTCCATGAAATACCATCCTCCTACCATCTTTTTCAACCAAAAGCAACATCTATTTTGATGCGTAAATGTGTGAAAAGATCAACAAATAGTGACTAATGTGTCTTTAAATTTCCTAATTTAACTATTAGAAGAATAAGATTTATCATTATCTCTCTCTGACCTATAACTCCTTATATCCCTCTACCCTTCTCTAAATGTCTCTCTAAATGATCGTATATTATCTAAATCTCTCTCTAAATGTGATATCGTATATTATCTTTGCATCTAGCCACCTCTCCATTTCACACAATGTTAGTGCGTTAGTATCAAATAAAAATATCTTCCTAGCCCATCCACACTTCTTTGACGTAAGCATTCTGCACTAAAATATAATTGATTATAAATATATACTTTCTCTGTATATAAACCCCTTAAAATTGAATTTTGCAATTCTACGTAACATCTAAACATTATAATTACAAAAGTCTTCGTATTTGGTGACATATCATGAGAGAATGACTATAAAATATAATTAAGTGACTCGCTTCGGCAATGATTTCTTACTTCGAATAATTCTACAAACATATTTATTTCCAAGGTTTGACAAACAATATCTTCGTCGACGAACGTTTTGTTTGGATCAAAGCTTCCAAATTCACGTCATCCCACCGTATTGAAACTATATTAAAACATAATTCTAAACCCTGCTAAAAACTATATTAAACCATGTGATATTAATACGAGCAAAGTCAGAATAAATGATAAATGAAAACGAAAAGCTCAGATAGATTCAAATCAATTGTCTTGCGCTCTACGCAGAGGATATTGACATTGGGAACGCTTTCCCCTTAATTAATACAATTTTTTTTTCATAGAACCGTTTAAAACGGATCTGTGGGTCTTTCTTCAAGCGTAAGAGAAAACGTGGTCTAAGACCAAATTAGGAGTCCCGGAGTAAACTTGTAAGCCAAATCATTTATTTGACTGATTCAAGGTTTAGGTGTTTACCGCCTTAGAATATTTGCAGTTTCGCGTTAAACAAACAGAATGAGTCCTTATAATATCAATTTCGTGTTTAATAATGTTCAACTCGATCAGATATTCAAAGTTTGTCCCCAACGTGAGAAAAGGATTCGATTTATTTAGAATCATAAATTTGTTCTATAAATATTTAATGGAATCCTCATGTGCACCCCCGTAGATTAATATGAAAGATAAATAGAATATACTGGAACCTTAATCAGAATTGGCTATACTGAATGCTTGTTGTTTGAAGAACTGCTCTGGTTATCGAAATGACAATTACGTATTTGGTTCTAGCAATTACTGCACTGAATAGTTGCCTTACATTAGCACTAGATGGCGGCGATACAATTCACCCGGGGGCTTCGCTCACCGGAAATCAGACCATAACATCGAAGAATGGCACTTTTGAATTGGGATTTTTCAGCCCGAGCGAAACGAATAATTGGTATGTTGCCATCTGGTACTCTGGAATGTCTCCCAAGGTCGTAGTTTGGGTGGCCAACAGGGATAATCCTCTTAAAGGCATTCCCGGCATTCTGAACTTTTCGGGCGACGGTCATCTCAGATTGTTTGATATAAGTGGCCTGTCAGTTTGGTCGCCTGATGTAGAAGGATCCAAGGCAACGATAAACGAATCCGGTAATTTCATTATAATTGGTAAAGAGTCTGAGACTGTTTGGGAGAGTTTTTCTCATCCGGGAGATACATGGCTGCCTGGCATGAAATTCTGGAAAGGGATGACGCTAACTTCGTGGAAGAGTTGCGAGGATCCTGCAAGCGGGCTCTTCTCTCTGGGAACGGACATGACTCCAGGAAAGACGCAGTTGGTGATGAACTACAACGGCACTATTCGATATTGGTCCAGTGGAGAGTGGATCGGAAGTTACTTTACGGACGTTCCGGAGGGGAATTTCTACAGCACGGGGTACAGATTATCTTGTGTGAGGGTTTCTCCTTCAAGATTCAACTTTCATATTTCATCTATCCCGTGGGGAAATATCCTGACATCACGCGTCGTGCTCGCCGAGAATGGCGAATTAAAAGTCTACTTCTTGATAGATGATGGAAATTGGAGGCTCATATGGTCGACATACAGAGGTCAGTGCAGTAAGTATGATATCTGCGGAGCCTATGGATTGTGTAATGCTAATGATGTTTGCAGTTGTGTCGAGGGTTTCACGCCCAAGAATGATTCTCAAAGTTGGTGGTCAACTGGGTGTTCTCGACGAATACCCCTCCAGTGCTCCGTCACAGCGGGAACTACTGACGGCTTCTATAAAACCAAGAACCGATCCTTATCCGAAGAAGGAGCTGTCTCGTACAACAACAAGCCAACAATGGAAGACTGCAGGACTGCTTGTCTCCATAACTGCTCCTGCACAGCCTTTGCTTTCGCCATTTCTGATCCACCTGTCTGTCGACTCTGGTTTGGCGATTTACTCAAAATGAACGTTTCATCAGACAGTGAATCCATCTTCATCAGGCTGGCTTCTTCGGAGTTGCCGATCTCGACATCAAAGAGAAGAAGAAAAACCACTCTACTTTTCATTTTGCTTCCTTCGGCCGCAGCTCTCGTCTTGGTCGCATTTATTGTTTTGAAACGACGAAGACAGAAGAAGAGAAGTGTAGAAGAGGACGTGCCCATCCTGCTGAAGATGTTCACTTACAAGGAGCTGCGTAATGCAACTGAGAATTTCAAGCATAAG
This sequence comes from Cupressus sempervirens, assembly GCA_028749045.1. Classification (NCBI taxonomy): domain Eukaryota; kingdom Viridiplantae; phylum Streptophyta; class Pinopsida; order Cupressales; family Cupressaceae; genus Cupressus; species Cupressus sempervirens. The sequence continues at coordinate 846,980,082 of CM053792.1, forward strand.
CTGGGAAACGGAGCATTTGGTTCGGTGTTCAAGGGAACTCTGCCGGATGGCACGCTTGTGGCGGTCAAGAGATTGGAGGGTTCGTCAGGAGCAGAGAAGCAATTCAGGGCAGAGATAAACACTATCGGCAATATACAGCATGTTAATTTGGTAAGGCTGTACGGATTCTGTGTAGAAGGCACTCAAAGGCTACTCGTGTATGCCTACATGCCCAATGGCTCTCTTAATTCTTTTCTCTTCATAGAAGAAGAAGATTCGGAGAACTTGTTGGATTGGAAGACCCGGTTTCAGATCGCTTTGGGCACCGCACGAGGATTAGTTTATCTCCATGAGGAATGCAGGGATTGGATCATTCACTGCGATATTAAGCCTGAAAATATTCTTCTGGATGGCGACTTCAACCCGACGATAGCTGATTTTGGGTTGGCGAAGGTGGTGGGCAGAGATTTCAGCCGTGTATTGACGACAACAAGAGGAACTCCCGGATACTTGGCCCCCGAATGGCTCTCTGGCCTTCCAATCACTCCAAAGGTGGACGTATACAGTTTTGGCATGATGTTGATGGAAATTATATCCGGTAGAAGAAATCTGGATTTAACAGTGGAGGAGAGAAGCAGGTTATACTTTCCCACCTGGGCTTCATCACAAATTCAGGAGGGTAACATAATAGGCGTGGTGGACAGAAGGATAGCAAGTTCTGCGAATGTTGAAGAGGTGAGGAGAGCAGCTATGGTTGGGAGGCTGTGCATTCAGGACAATGAAGATGGGAGGCCGAGCATGGGAGAAGTGTTGAAGATATTGGAAGGGACGATGGAGGCTCCTGTGGGCGCAAATTGCACGATCCTTACACGTGTCGTTAGATCCGGTTGAAGCACACGAAGGCGATGCCCATGCGCATTACGCTTCCATGTTAAGTCATTTAATCAAATAGTTGTCAATATAATATTGAGCTACTAAACTGAACTAATAAGTGTTGAATATGGATTAAATATATTTATTTGAGGGAAGATGTCACTAGATTCATCTTATATATAATGCATATTCAATGATAAATAATGCACCAAGACATTCATTAATATAGACAAGATGTCAAATCACAAAATGTATTTATCTAAGGGAAGATGTCACTAGATTCATCTTATATATAATGCATATTCAATAATAAATAATGCACCAGAAATTTATTTATATAGACAAGAGGTCGAATCACAAAAGACAAAGGAATCAAGTGTGCAATTAATATTAATTGATATTAAAAGTGGTTCATAACAACATATCATTGGATGAATGGAAGCCTTCTATTTTCTTATCATACTAAATCCTAAATGTTAATGATATAGTGGATATCATATGAAAATTTAGACGATAAGAGTTTTACAACCTATCTTAAACACCATATTTTAAGGGAAAATGTTAACCTTGGACAAAGTAAGTCAGTTTTTATTATCTAACACTTTTAACTTAGGAATCAAACCTTCGTATATCATGTTTAAGCTCTCCAAAATTATACATCCAAGATTAACTAGACAAATATAGTTTTGGGAAGTGGGTCAGTAATTGTATGGAATAAGAAGATAGGAAGTGATTGGGTGAAGTAGTAGACCACTTTCATTCTCTAGAATAGAGCAAGCTTTGGAGTGGCCATCCCTTAGTTCGAGGGTCTTAAGTGTATTCAATCAAGGAGGAAAAGAACAAATAGGTGTTGAGAAAAGCAATCATAGATAGACCCAAATAAACATAGAAGGCACTGCTATTAGAGAGTTGATATACAATCCCTAGTCATTCTAATGCAAGGATGGAGGTATTCTACTTGTTCTTTTAACCAACACTCTATAACTAGGCTTCTTCCAATCCTCCTAAACATAGTACCACCAATCCCTCAGGACTCTTCCAAGGCTAGAGACCAAGTGGTTGGCCTTTTCCTCATGCCACACTCACCTCTACCAAGCATCTCTACCTATACCTTCACAAACCTAAACAACTATCTCACACACTACATAACAACTCCACTCCAAGACCATTTACAACTCCACAACCCAAATTGCTTCCTAAAGGCTTAACTCATTACCAATAAAGTGATTTCATAATAAGGTTCTATACACCTTGGTAGGCTCCAAACACCAATTCCCATAAACAAACCTAATGAGGGCTCTTCCTTGTAGCCCTAGCTTGGGATTTAGGTAAGAAATCAAAATCTTTCAATCATCTACCAATACTAAAGGGAGATTTAGATACCCAAAATTGAACTCTATTAAGTTCCAAAATCTTAGGTTCTAAATTGTTCATTAAGGCATTTAACACATATGCCCTAGTCTAGGCTATTAGGCCTAAAGAACACACTCAAACTATAAACTCTCAAAATCCTCAAAGAACTTGAAAAAACAAACTTCAATACGTCATTACCTTATCAAAACCTTTCAAACTACTAACTTTAGAGCTTCTAGTCATTAAGGAGATAACCAAACCTTCAAATCCTTCTCTGAATGTAGGTTTCCTTGCTGAATATAGAGACTGGCTTCCAAACTCTAGTAGCTTGCCTACTCCATTCTTCAAAGGGAATCTTCAACATCTCATTAATGCATACAGACCCTTAAACATGCATGCCAACCTTAACCAAGCCTCTGTAACATTTTTTCAAGAATGTTGATTCACTATAGTTTCTTGCAATAGAAATTAACATGCTGATTCTCGGCTAACTCCATGGTATAGGATAGGGTTACAGTGTGGACCAAAAAAATGGCAATACAAAATAATAATGGAAACCTTTACAACTTCCCTGACTTCACACAATGAAACATGCAAACCATATGTTCACTGCGCTCTAGACTATACAATATTTATTGTCAAAATAATAAGTAATGATATCTTGTTAACAACCCAACAGTACTAAGTGTAGATCAACATTCATTCTAGACTCCATTCCATCATAAAAGGAACATAAGAATCACCATAACTGCACAATAAAGGAAATGATGCCTGGACAACAGTCTAATACCACTGTATAAGCAAGTTTTTTCACAAAACAAAACAGGCTTTTATTATAAAAAATCATACATTATACTCTTCACCTTTCTTCTCCATATATCCTCCTCTATTTGTTTTCTTCATGAGATTACATTGCTTAAGTAATGGAAAACCTTTCACATCACCAAAGGCTCATCCAAGATGGTTGACCTTCCATCTTCCAAAACTTGTCATTTTTGCAAAAAAATGCTAACAACTTTTTTTTGGCAATTTTACACTTTTTGTACATTTTGCATTTTATGCTCCTACATGCTTTCTTGGCAACTTAAATAGGTTCAAAGAATTATCATGATATTTTAACACTACATTATACTCTATTTATGGCCTTGTATGACATTTTTCCACTTTTAGGAGTTTGACTCACTTTGACCCACATTGATTTAAAATATAACCTTGCTCAACATGACCTTAATTGAATACCTAATTACAAGAATTGAAATAGCTATTACCCTAACCTATCATGACTCAAAAACATACTAAACTATGACTCAAAATTCAAAGGAGATGGTTAGGGTGGTCCTACACCACATTCTACTTATAATCAAATGGCTAATAAACGTAGTTTCTAGATTATAATTTATTTGATTATTAATAAGTGTTGTTGGCACAGATGGCTAGAGGACGCTATAGATGGTTGTAAGTAGTTATGGATGACTTTACTAAGCTAAAGTCAGCTTCAGTGGTTGCGGCTGTAGAGGTGGTGACCATGCATAATTAATTAATGCTAAAAATTATGTAAAAGTGAGAATTTGGTCATGGAATCCACCATTTTATATTTGAATCTAATTATTAAGAAGGATTTTTTATTTATTGAAAGAAGTAATTTTATTCACAAAAATGAACTATTTGACAAGTAGATTACATCATAATCAAATGAATCTTGAGTGAACATCAATATTGCAATTTCTCTACTAAAGATCATCTGATGCTAGTTTGTTTGACTTGTGCTTTATACTTCTCTTCAAATACACAGAGATGATTGTGTAGATCTTCAAGCGACTTTTGTAGCTCAACATCAAACTAGAGAGCAACTTGAAGAGTAAGGAGGAGATGAGAGAAATCTTAAATGGTCATCTAGTACTTAACTTGAGAAGAGTTGAAAGTTCATGAAGAGATAGTCATACACTTGAGTCATCAAACATATTTAAGGATAATGTGCCTCAAGGATGGCATGATAATATTAGGGGCCAATGAAAGACCAAGCAAGGCATTTTTCCTAGACCATGTTGAAGGAATAAGGTCAAGAAGGTGGAAAAGAGGAACCTCCAGAGCTATTCGGTATGAGGGAAGAACCAAAAAGCATGCTTGATAGTTTCTCTTCTAAAGTAGAAGGGGCATGTTGGAAGGGGGGTTGATAAATAAGAGTCTCTCAAAAATTTGACAGGAAGAATTTTCGACTCTAACAATTAAGCTTGAGCATCAGCTTTTGACTTCCAGATGATTACACTTAACTTATTCCATGATGATCATTTGAGGTTATAATGCCACTTGATGTTGAGTTGTTGGATAGATAGGTGGAAGGAAGCAACTATTTGTACATAGATCTAAGCAAAAAGCTCTACAAATTATAATTTCTAGGCCATATCTAGTCCTTAAGAAAATGACCATGAAAAGGATTGGACATGAGGCACGATAACTAAGGTTTCACAAGATGTAGGATTTCAAGGATTGACATTTTATAAATAGGGGAAAGATTGAATTATAATTTGACTTGATCCCATGATTTCTAGTCAAACCTTAGGGGTCCCATAAGTCCCAAAACACGTAAATAGTTTTTTTAAACCTGTGTCTTCCCTTGTGATATTATAAGGTAGCCAAATGGCTATTGTTTTCCTTGACCAACCAGTTCCATTTGATGAAAGAGGAAGCAAAAATCAAACAATGACTCAAGGATTGATCATACCAACTTAGCTTCCTTGAAGTAATTTTTAGAGCTCTCTTAATGAACTTAAAGGAAGTTGAACCATGCATTTTAAAGTTCCAACTAACCAAATTCCATGAATGCCTAATAGTAGTTGATTGAATATGGTATAGAACAAAATATATCCAAGGTGTGTCTACATCTAAGGCTCTCACAATCCATTTTGTGTTGAGACAAATTCCTTGCATGCAAGGATTGATAATCCCCAAATCTCATTTGTTCCTTGGTTGCATGCAATGTGTCCAAGAGGTTATTCAAAAGCAATTTGTGTTTCTCCATTTATTCCAAAGAAAACTTCTAATAAGATGATTCAACTGATTGTAATAATTTCTCAAGGGAAGCCCACTAGATGAAATGTAAACATGACTATCTTACAATATCTTTTTTTCCACTCGGATCCTACCAACCATGAAGATGAACTTATTGGTCCAATTTAGGAATTTGGGTTTCACATTATGCATGAACCAAGACCACATCTCTTTAAGTGAAACTCCAATGCCAATTGGAATGCCAAGATATATAGTGATAGTACCATGTTCAATCTCATTCCATCCATTATGAATCCAAGGCAAGGTAGGGGTTTGGGTGGTTGACGATGAATTCAGTTTTATGCATGGCTAGCTTGGACTCAGAAATGGTGTAGAAAAAATCTAGGAAATCTAAAACATTAGTCACTTTCTCACTTGAATTCTGTATGAACAACATACTATCATTTGCAAAATGAGAATTAAGTACTCTTGCACCGTATGGAAATGAAATACCATGAGTAAGTCTATTGAAAAGAGCATGTTGAAGAAAATATCCAAGGGCATTAGTTGTAAGGGCGTAAAGAAAGGGTGCGAGGGGAAAACCTTGTTTGATGGACTTTTGCAAGGGAAATGATAGAGAAAGCAGGCCATTGACGATGACTCTAGAAGAAGCATTTTGGAATAATATATTGATTTTTTTACATATTTTATGTCCAAATCTTAAGCTATTTAAGCATATTGAGGATGAAGGCTCAAAAGATGTGATCATAGACTTTATCAAAGTCAATCTTAATTTAAGAGTGTCCTAAGTAGCTTGTTGGGCCCATTCAACTATTTCACATGAAAGAACTAGATTGTCAAGAATAAATATTCCTCTAAAGAAACATGTTTTAAGAAGGAATTCCATGGTATCAGTAATGATTTTATCATGTGAATTGGTTTTAATAAGTTTCAAATGTGTAGAGATAATATAAGGATTGCATTATTCTTCATTGCAATTGCAGATCATTTGTTCCTATTCATCTTGATTATAAAAGTACCCCTTTTGCACATTCTATGAGTTTCACATGAGGATATAATTGTAAATGCCTCTATAGTATTCAACAGATTGGAATAAACAACATAGCTAGAAGGTACTATTTAACACAATAATTGTTGTTCAGTAATGAATGCCTCTCCCATATACTTACTAGCAATGAGGAGTTATCACTTACAAAGATTTATATAGCTTATATATTTCTCTACTCATAATCACCATCTTACAACCTTTTTTTTTTTTTCTATTTTGATCTCATTTCATCTCAGATAGGGATTTTTATAAATTAAAAAATTAGTAATATTGGGAAACTTTATTTCAACTAAGAGTAATAAAATATAATTAGGAAAATAGAATATTTTTGGATATAAATAAAGGTCCATTTGGTTCTTGGAAGATGACAAGAATTAGCTTTTTCAAAATCCAGATTTGAATTTTTTTGCATTTGTTTCAAAATTGGCAAAATGGAATTAGCATAACTGACTTCCAATTTTGCCTCAAAACCAGGTTTTCCAACTTCCTACTAGCAAGTAGGAATTGAATATCAAAATCTGGTTATGCTTTTTAAGGAGCATAAAACCAATAGATTGGACTCCCTTTTGAAAATTTCCTTCAACTCCAAGCTAATGCATAAAAATGCATCTTCACACACATCTTCTGAGTGAAATAAATGGTTTAAGTAAATCCCAAAAATTAGAATGAAGATTTGCAAAACCTCGATTTGGCTAAACCAAGATTTGTAGAAATCCTGGTTTTTTTAAATTCCATGAACCAAATGGATCCTAAGAGAATTAATAAAACTTAAGGGGACACATAGGATTTGGGGATGAAAAATAAAAAGAAAACATAGGTAAGTGGAATTAGAGAGTATCGATCTACATGTCCCTCTTTCAATCTTTTTATATCAATATATATATTCCCTCATATATTTCTTGTTATTGTATTTCACCTAGAAAAGATTAATTCTGGAGAAATGTATTATTATTTTTAAGATATATAGTTTAATTTTAGATAGTGATAGAAACAAGAAAATAAGTTTATTTGACAAAATTTATGAGCTCACATTTTCACAACTCATATCTCTTTAGGCTCTATGTGGTTTTTGGAGGAATATGTTATGACAATGTAAGTTACTCACTTGTAGTGTGTGTGTGTGTGTGTGTGTGTGTGTGTAATAAACAATAACTTTTTTTACTTTAGTATATTAGAATATATCAATAAAATAAAATTATAAACATATAATTTACTATTTATATGTTAGATATGACAATATAAATGTCAACAAAATTTTACAAATAAAAAAATAATGTTTAAAAATTTTCACTATATATTTAATGATTTTATATTTAATATTTAAATATATTATAACTATGATACAATAGTAATTTATATAAATAAATATAAACTTTAAAAAGTCTTAAACGTCTAATTCAATATTTTATATTCTATTTGATATATATTATAATATAATAATTATTATAATCTTAAACATTGAAAATATATTTAAAGCTTTTTAAATTAATAATTAATCTTTTATAAATGATATTTATAAATAAAATAAATATAAAATGTAAAGTTAAATTTTAAACCTAAAAACATAGATTTATTTTAAAAGTGGATCATGGACCATATTAAATACTGCTTGAGCTATTGGAGTGTAAGAAGAAAAAGGGAACCTTGGTAAAATAAAAGATTCTCAAATAGAGGTTGGTGTGAGGGGCATAAAATATGACAAATAATTCTATGTTTTTCATGTGGTGACAAGTAATAGAAAATATATTGATATTGTAAATTCAATGAATGGCCAACAAGGTTAATAAATCAACCATACAAATGGAAAAAATGCAAAAAAATGATGAGCTATTACACTTTATTCAAGCTTTAAAAAGGTAATGGAAAGTTGGTAAACAAATTTGTCACTAGAAAATTGTCTATGAAACTAACCATGTTCTCCCTATGAATGGTGACAACTATGCCAATAGTTTGAGAGATTACAATTGATCTCTATCACCTTGCAATCTTCCTTTTTGTTTTAGAGGGGTAACTCCCTCATATAATGGATGTGTTTTTATTTTTTTTGTACTTTTCACCTAAAAGTGCATGAAAGGAAAGAAAACAAAATTGAAAGAAGATATGAACATGAAATCCGATTGCAGACATACAAATGCTGACTGAGATCCATAAAAGACAATGATTTACAAAGGGTTTTGAGAACAAAAATGTGAAAATGGTGAAAGCAATATAACAAATCCCAACATACGTAGTCATAAGCTATATGTGTACATCCAAACCAAGATACCATGAAATGAATGTGTTCCATTGCACCAACTCAAATGATCAGCATGAATGCATAAATTGAATCATTAATTTAACATAAGATAAACAAGAGATCAAAATTTAGAAAAATAGTTTAAGCATACAAAAAAATGTACTCTTCATTATGTTTTGAGAATATAAAAACATAAAAACCACTACATATCACATGAAACTAAAATTTAAACCAAAGATTCTTTGAAAATTTCTCCAGAGTCTACCCTTCACTAAAAAGTGCTTCCCCTTCATTACACTAGCAAAGCCCTTTATTTATAGGTTGTAGAAGATAACTACCTAGAAGCTACCCTTTTGGGTTCACAACTACCTCAAATTTTAGAGTGTTTAAGTTTGGAATAAATTTCATGACAAGATCTAACCCATGTGAATCAAGACTCTAAATCCTAAATCTAGTTACAAAAGGTTACATCACAAGCCACTTTTACTAAATGATAATTTGAAAATCATGACCTAGAAGGAGAAAAATATTATTGATCTTGTAGAGGTAGATTTTTAATCTCTACTTGCCTTTTCTTTGGTAACCTTTTGAAGGCCTTCTTGGAACTAGTCATTGTATAAACTTCTCCTCTTTTCAACATAGCAAGAATGTGACTTTTCACTGAGCAAAAAGAATTGAATTTGTAGGACAACCTGCATATCTTCTCAAAAAATACAATTAGAGGGAATTGTCACTTCTTTCCATTGAAATACTCACAAACTTTTCTATAGCCAATATTTCTTTGAAGAATGTTTAGACTTTAACTTCATCCACATTTGTTTTACCTTAAATTCCCATGGATTTCTGTTCCAATATTCATTCTCACATCAATTAAAAAAGTGAATCATTTTAATCAATGTTATCATCCTTGTTAAATCACTTGTCACACAAAAAAAATCTCTATCCACATATCTTCATTCAATGAGTTCTCCATACTCCATGAAGAGACATTAACATTGAAAAATATTAATATTGAGTTCATCTTTCCATTAATATTTATCAGACTACCTATAATCTCTAACTTAACTTTTGATGTGTCGAGCTGAAAGGTTATCCTTAAGAGATTTCAATCTGGCTTGGAATGTGGATTGAGGACCAGAGGAGAACAATAGACACACACCAAAATAGTCATCAAAAAAAAACCTCAACCAATATCCACACATCTTTTACACATATTTTGTGGATAGTTTAGACCATGATGCCAAATTATTAACAAAATAATGCATTGGTAGATCCAAATCAAACGACTGATTTAAGAAAATATTCCTTGAATGCCTCTTTTGGACTTAAATAGAAGCCAAATTATTGCCATGATTGTTGCAAAAAAAATGTTGAGAATGAGTAGGATAAGCTTATATGAGACTCAATAAGGTGGGTGTGTGGGCTTATGAAGGTGTTGGTAACTCTTCCCCTAAATTAGCAACCTTTGAGTGCATAAGTATATAACATGGACAATATTCATCCTTGGTCTCTCACCCTGCCATTATCTCTACTTCAACATAATATTTGATGAAAAATAGAGTAAAGAACAACAACCTGATATATCTTAGAGAAAATAGAACTAATTGTATTGATTGATAAATTTCATAAATAGAACTGATTCTATTGATCAATAGAATTGATTCAATTGATTCAATAGTATCCCTGCTAGAAGCAGGCCTACTACTGATAACTAGAAGATGTTCTTCATTAGCTCCATGTCCCCTAACCTAAGCTTTCAAATTAGACATGCACATGTGATTGATTTTCTTGTTGCTCAGGTTTTGGCAATTAAGTTGGAGGATGATGTGATAGCAGTCGAGAAATGGAAAAGAGAGATTCAGAGTGGAGCATCTACAAGCTCTGCCACTTGTGTAACTAATAATATTGAATCAATGCTTCAAAAACTCTCCAATCAAATGATTTCTCCCACTCTTTTTTCCATCTCAAGATATTATTCGAAGGTGACATGAAGTTAGACCACTACAAGTGTTGTCTGCTTAGTAGAAGCTTGTTATTGAGGCACCCCCCAAGGAGAAAAACATGTGCATTTTTCATCTACGAGTAGATCATGGTGTTGATTCCTACCCATAAATGAATAGTTATAAGCAACTCTCTACTTATAATGAGCTAACCATCAAGTATCCTGAAAGTGAAGATGATTTTGCTCCACATGGTAATTCTAGAAGATTCTTTTTGGAGTACAAATAGGATTCAAAGGTTGGAGGAAATTGCTTCACCATGTTAGAATTTAGATGACTATGGCGACAAGAAGCCAAAGATAGAATAATATCATGAACTTTGTTCCTTCTTGGAACACAACCACTGGTCCTTTACCAACTATAGCTAGGGTATCCACTTCCTGATCCTAGAGGAAAGAGCAATCAAAGTTTAAATCAAGTGGTAAGTGTCATTCCTAATTTGATATTATACATTATTGTAAGGATGCTCCTATCTAGGTGTCTCCCCTTGATTATATCAAGACTCATCGTACTGAATTAAATAAGCTAGTAGATTATTGTAAAAGTGATGCTAATCCCAAAACTTAGCCTAATGTTAATTCTACCATTAGCAATGACCAATCTAAGTTGGATAGTGGCCCCCTAGCTAATGACATGCATGTTTTTCCTATACTCTTCATAGAGGAGGAAACATTAGTTTTAGCTACCTCCTCTTGTCAGAAGCTGGACCCAAACTATGTGTCCATATATGTAAATGATCATAACCTTAGTAATTGCATTACTGATTTCAGAGCTTTTGATAACATCATGCCTTCTTCAGTCACTCATGCCCTTGGCTTGACCCTTACCAAAAACTTTGGACATTGCTATTCCATGGATGTAAAGTAAGTCCCTCTAATAGGTCAATTAAAAGATGCAAAAGTAGGATTGACTTCTCACCCTACAAAGAGAATGGATCTAACTATCCTATTAGCAGACATTCTAGCCAGCTATAGGATGCTTTTGAGTAGAAGCTTTTGTAGAGACATGGGTGGAAAAATAAATATGGATTGGTCTCATGCCATTATTCCCATGGGGAATAAGAAAATCAAGTTAGAACCTAAGGGTAAGGCCAAATTCATAGTTTTTAAAATCTGATGATCCTAAGGCACAGATTCTATATCAAGAAATAGAGTTCAAAAATTACATGATGTTCTCTAATTCTAATTTTTCAAAACAAAAACTAGATTCTTCTAGTGATCCAAAAATTTAGACTCTAGACTTCAATGGTAATTGTACTATTTTTTGGTCCAGAGCTAGTGTGATGCTTGTGTCCCCAAGTGGAGATGTAACTTAGCTTGCCGACAAGCTACAATTCAAAAATACCAACAACACTACAGAGTATGAAGCTTTTTTGTTGGGTATTGCTCCAACAAAGTAGAGGGGACTCAAGATCTTAAGAGTTGATGGACATGTTGAGATTATAGTGAAGCAAGTTCGAGCTTAGTACAGTGTAAAGAATGCACAACTCAGGAATTATAGAAATACGGTCTGGGATGAGATTGAGCATCTAGATGCATTCTCAATTCAAGTTATTCCAAGCGAGTAGAATGCAAGGGTGAACTTATTAGTTACATCATCTTCACTCTACTTCCCTATTCAAATTTTGTGGATAATGACTACAAGGTTGAAGTCTTGTTTAGACCATTTATATTCCTAATAATGTACAAACCTGTCAAGTATTCCATGATGATAAGAAAATCTAGTCTTTCCTAGAAGGATTTAAACCTTTCAGTGACTAGTACTTTGAAGAGAGTGAAAAATGCCTACAAGGATTTCTCCCCTAACACCAAGAAGGAGTTGGAATTGAAAACTGAAAAACTCAAAGGTAACGAGATCCCTTGACACCTTATTTCCCTTGAGAAGGTTTTTGATAGGCATGATGCATTTATTTGAAGGGAAAGAGGAAGAAAAGGTGGAACTCCCAGAGAGTATGAAGGAATGAATATTGGCACTGAATATAAACCCAAGATAGTTAACATCGGTAGCAATTGCTTAAAGAAAGAAAGAGAGGAAAGAAAAAGGTTTATTGATAGAGTACCAGGATGTGTTTGCTTGGGTATATGAAGACCTAAAGAACTTTGGGAATGGTGAGTTCAAGCACAAAATCCCCCACAAGCCTGATGCTATTCCCTTCAGGAAAAAGAAGTGTAACTACAAACCTATGGTCTCTAATGCCATCTTTAGGGAAGTGCACAAGATGCTGCAAGCCATAATTATCTACCCCATACATCATTCGACATGGATAGCTAACATTGTCCTAGTCCGAAAAAGAGTGGGGAGATCAAAATTTGTGTGGATTTTAGGAATTTGAATTAGGCATCTCTAAAGGACAACTACACCTTGCATAAAATGAATCCTCTACTAAAAATGGTTGATGACTCCAAAGTGATGTCTATGCTAGATCGATTCTCAGGTTTCAACCAAATTGAGGTAGACCTAGAAGATTAGTTCAAGACTGTGTTCACCACTCCTTGAGAAATGTTTGCATATAACAGACTACCCTTTGGGTTCATTAATGTTGGTGCCACCTTTCAAAATGCTCTGAATTCATCCTTCACTAATTTAAAAGATAAGATCTAAGTTATCTACTTGGATGATTAGACACTCTTCTCCAAGAAAAGAGAAAACCATCTAAGGGACTTGGAGAAGGTGTTCAAAAGATGTAGAGAGCATGGGATTTCACTCAATCCCAAGAAATTAGTCTTTTGTGTTACATAAGGTAAACTACTAGGTCACATAGTTTTCAAAGAAGGTATTTAGATTCACCTAGAACATGTTAGATCCATCCAATAGCTGAATTTTCTGGGAAGCAAATCTAGAGTCAAATCCTTCTTTGGATAGGTAAAATTTCTAAGACACTTCATCCTTGATTTTTTCAAAATCACCAACTGCATTGTTGATATGATGAAAGGAAGTTAGAGTTTCAAATGGGATGACTCTAGAAGAGTGGCTTTTGATCAAATTAAGGACACCATAGCCAAAGCACCCATTCTAGTACATCCAGATTACACCAAGGAGTTCATACTATATTGTTATGCCTCAGCCTATATATTGTCTATAATACTCGTGCAAGAAAACAAGGAAGGTATCCTAGCACCAATTTCTTTCATGAGTGTTCCCCTTAAGGAGCATGAGCTAAGATATTCTCAAATGGAAAAGAATACCTATGTACTGGTAATAACTCTCAAAAAATTTAGATTCTATGTACTGTACTCTCATTTTTGTGTGTTTGTACCTAATTTGGCTATCAAGAGCATATTGACTCAGCAAGAGATAGGTTGTAACACTAGAGGTGCAACACTATAAGGTTCAAGAATGTGGCATTGACTTGAAGCCAAACAAGTTGGTGAGAGGGAATGACTTGTGTAAGGCAATAGCAGAAAATTTGGACTTAAGCCAAGAAGATGAATCAACAAGGGTAGTAATGGTCAGTCTTTAGGATCCCTGGTTCTTGAACATTGCCTACTTTCTAAATTATAGAGATTGTCCTGATGGATTGACATACAAGCATAAACATGACCTTAGAATCAAGTTAGATAAGTATGTCATATATGATGGCCAATTGTACAAAAGGGAAATAGATGAGACCTCCCTAAGATGTGTAAATAAACCTCAACAAGAGCTTGGTGGTCATTTTTCATCAACAGTCATAGCATACAAGATTTTGAGATAGTGCTATTACTAGTTTGGGATGTTCAAGGATGCTTATAAATGGGTGGCCAAGTGTGACAAGTGTAGGTTGTTCTCTAGCAAGCCTTAATTAGTTGCTCTACCTTTAAATCTAGTTATAATTAAAGGCCCCTTTCAGCAGTGGGAAATTGATTTCATTAGACCAATCGATCCACCCTCATCTTCTAGTCATTTATATGTCATCACTGATATGAACTACTTCACTAAATGGGTGGAGGCCAAGAAAACTAAGAAGACTACTTCTAATGTAGTCTATGAATTCATTAAAAAGAACATCTTGATAAGGTTTAGAGTGCCAATGAAGCTTGTCATGGACAATGCTTCCTATTTTTCTTTTGCCAAAATTAAAGAATTCTTCTATGACAACAATATTCACCTAAGTCATTCATCAAATTACTTCCCTTAGGGAAATGGTCAAGCAGAATCAATCAATAAGAACTTGATCATCAATATCATGAAGAAATTAGTCTTTGAGAACTAGAAGAAATAGCACAAGAAATTATATGATCCACTCTGGGAAAATAGAGTTACACCTAAGAAGATAATCATGATTTCCTTGTTTGAACTAGTTTTTAGACTTGAAGCTAGTCTTCCTCTTCCACTTGAGCTATCCATTTGCAAACTTCAGCAAGTGATAAAGGATCTGAAATTCCAAGATGAATTGCATAAGCACATTATGTGTCTAACTAAATAGGAAGAAGGACACAAAAGGATGGTTATCATATCATAGAATGTCAAAAGCACGTGAAGACATTCTTTGATAAGAAGGCTAGACCAAGGAAGTTCATGGAAGGTAACTTGGTCCTATTATGGGATATAAGGCATGAGCTCAACAACATCCATCACAAGTTATACTCCCTCTTGAAGGGCGCTTTCAAGATTATGCAAGAAAACCAAAATAATTCTTTCATATTGACGTATCCTTCTAGAGAGTTTCTGCCATTTTATTATAACAATTAGGATCTAAATTTGTACCAATTTCACAATTGAAAGTAGATAACCCTTGAAGTTAATGTTAGTCTGGGTAGGTTGGTTTGTGTCTTTCCATGCTTTATTTTCCTACTTTCCTAGATTATATTTCTTTTATGTTGCATGCTTAGTTTAGTTGCTCGATGTAGTTTGTCATTCCAACTACTATGAAACCAGAGATTCAGGGTTCCTTCTCAAACATTTTGCAACGCTTAAGTCCCCAATCAGAGCCATCTGTTGCCAATTTTTAGTTTTCCCCTTATAAAGCTTGAGGTCATTGATTCAAGTGACTGTCTTTCCAAGTGAGAGGTGTTTAAGTTTTCTTTAGGTCACTTCTCATCTTTCCTGAAACACTCTGCTATCTTTATTTTTCATGTCTCCCTTTGCATTAACTTTACCTAATCTTTCTATGTGGGTTTCTTGTTTTACCAATGTGCATGGGGATTAGGTGATTTAGGCATAGTTGAGGTGTGATATCGTGTCCTCCTGATGAGAAGGAAGTATTCTTCATTTTATTATCCATAATCTTTCTCTAACATTCATATCCTATGGATTTTGAGCTTTCAAGCTAACTTTCCCCTTGTGCAAAGTACATCAAGTATGAATTTGACAAATGAAGTTGTGACAATGAGTAATAAGCTAAGAATATGATTTTGTGTACACCCAAAGGCCTGCAAAATTGTGGATAGATGCAAGGGTGAGTCTCATTCATATCTATGGAGATAAGATCAAGTATTTGTAGGGAAAATGGGTCCATTGTTTTTCTACTATATGTCCATGGAAATGATGTCATTTCATTCTATTTTTGAGGTTGTATGAACTTGAGCCTAATCTTAGTTCAAATGATCAAATAAGCATGAGCATAATGCTGAAAGAACTATTTGAAGGCTCATAACTAGTAAGGCATGCTAAGGTTTCTGCATTAGGGGCATCATATTGAAGTGCAAGGTTGGATATTGTTTGCTATGCTTCAGTTTAGAAAACATGGTTGAGAGAGGGGTTTCCATCCTAAGGAAATTAAGAAGATCATTTCTTCAAATGATTCAAGAATAGAAAGTTAAGTAAACCACAAATATCCCTGACAGATGCTCAGAAGATCTTTCGAAGAAGTAAGTGATCAAAATGTGAACCAAATATAAAAGGAAAAGAAGTATTAAAATACTTAGGCAGAAAGTGGAAGAGAAAAGTTTACAAGTTAGCCAAAGGATTGCTTCCTATGCAGTGTTTCTGAATAAAAGGAAAATGGTTTTGTGGAAAAGCTAAGTGTCTCTTTCTTTTCTGCATGTATAAATGTTATCAAATATATCTACATTTTAGATTTTGAAGTGAAGTAAGGCACTTCCTATAAAGCTAAATTATTTGTATTATTAAGTGACTCTTAGTCATATCACTTTACTTTAAGTAAAGTAAGAATGCTTTTGGGAACTTAGTATTTTATGTGCAAATAAACAGAAGTTTAAATAGTTGTTACTCATAGAATTAAATGCAAATCCAACCATTATAATCATTGGCCAAACTTAATTTTATTCATATGGCACCAATGTTTTAATTCCTAAAGTATTTCATCGGAATTGCATGCAATTAGTTTCTACAATTATATTTAACAACTATTTATTGAGAACTACATTCTTGCAATCATAGAAAATGGCAATTAGAGCTGCTAGTTATGATAGATTAATTGGCTTGAAGAGTGCGTTAAAATATTTTACAAATACATCCTTCAAGTTCTATGATTTAGGTGATCTACATAGGAGGATAAATTCCCAACCCATTCACTCAATTAGTCTTAAACTCAAAGAGAGCGGATTGGTAGAAGCAACAAGCTTTCCAATGGGAGTTCATGTTGAGTTGGTGAAGAAGTCCACAGAGAGATACAACTTGGAAACAAAGAAGATTTTGTTTCTTGATCAGTCCATTCTCATATCAATTAACAAGGCATTGATGCAATCTGTATTTGGAATCCTTGTAAAAGAGCAATATTGTGACATTAATTTCAGCTCCTCTACATCCATGTTCAATGAGAAGAAGACCCTTAGACAAGAGGATATGCAGAGGACCTGGTTCTAGACTACCTACTCCAAGAAGAGCAAGATACCAAAGACTCTATTTAGCACAAATCTAAAGTGAGAGAATGTGCATATCCTCATAGTTCTCCTCAAATAGAAAGGAATAGAGGAGATTTTGGTGTTCATCGAGCACCACTTCTTCCCAGTACAAGTAATTTGTGTTGAGAATATGTTGATTAACTAGGAACATATCATATGTGATGATCTTGCCTCATGTTTTTTGTTGGTTAGAGGATTCAAGAAATTCTACATGTCTTCTTATTTAATCTATTCTTTGGCAATCCACCACTTGTGTCATGGACTCCCTAACATCACAAAATATGAGCGCAACAAGGTCTATGAATTCTACCCTCATCTATAGCTTTAAAGAAGCTATGAGGAGTATGTTGCTATCAATGATGCTTTTACAATGAGGTTGTGTCGAGAATTTCAAGGATACCCAGAAAGGAGATTCTCACCAAAGGCAATTTTGACCATACACTGGTTTGGATGATCATTCATCCAGTTCCTAAGTTTCTCCTATTTGAGAATAGGGGCTCTTAGTTTGTGGTGATTGTTAGGGATTGTTTTATTGTAGTGATGTAAAAATTGGTTCTTGCGGCGATATTGAGTTGTAAGTGATTATGGATTGTAATTAGGTTGTAATCACTGGATCATAATAATATCAGACTTGCTATTTGGTGGATGTAGCCCAAGGATTGGGTGAACCATGTTAAATCTTGGTGCCTTGTGTTCTTTTTTGTGTGATCTATTATTTTCTATTTTTTTTATATTTGCACGTAATTGTTATTTATGTCCATAGTTCAATCCTAACAGGGGCTTGTGTTGGATTCCCTAACAGGTTGTCTAGGTATCCCGAAGACAAGGTAGTCCAAGTTGAACTATGCCGATAGATACTTGAAGTAAACACCCTATGTTCAAATTTGAAAAAAATTGTCACGATTCCATTCCCTATAGTGGTAAGCTCGTATTCATGTGCCTCTAGATCAGATGCTCAAAATATGGTAAAGATTTTTAAAGGCAAGATTAAATTTGTTATATTATGAGGTGCTCAAGCCTTAATATGAATTTGTAAATTTTGTAAGGGCTCATCTAAAATTGGGAGATGCCTATAGGCATGTCCTAGATATTGAAGATTTATGGTCTGGTTGTCCCAATATGGTGCATGAGCACCACCTTCCCCCTCAAATTTCATATTAATTCAAGTTATGGGTTATTTTCTAAGTCACGCGATTATGACTAGGGAAGATAAGTTGTTAATTGCATTGTAATAAATTAGGGAAAAAGACAGTCTACGTCAATTGTAATAAAGAAGGGAATACGAACGATCCTAGGTAGTTGAAGGGTTGTTACCACCAAGCAAAGTCTATTAAATAGACATGATTGTAATAAGAGAAGCATAGAGTAGTCAATAGGGAGAGAGTGAATACATCTAGAACCACCAAAATGATTCTATGGCGACAGCTAGAGAACCACATACTTTTGTAATTCGCAGTTGATATATCTATGGAAGTATATATTTATGTTAATGGTATTCAGTTTGTTAAGTCTCATCTTTATCGAGTTTTGTTAGTTTCCTTATGTATTCGGTTTCAGTTCTGGTGTGAATAGATTTAATGAGTAAGTTGTTACGGGTTTGATTACAATTCTGGAGTGGAATGATGTCATGCACATATATGATTACGGAAACTTTTCATATTCTCTTAACCATTGACTCGAAAGGCGGTTGAAAGGGAAGAGTCAGTTATGGAAACCAAATGATCTTTCTTGTTTGAAACCGGTAATATGGGAAGGATTCGATGGTTATCATTTGCGACTACCATGAAAGCATTGGAAGGAAGCTCGGGTTTATGTAAGAACCCGATTGTCATCAATGCGAAGGTAGAAACTATAAGAAGCTCGTGTGACACCATAAGGGAATGTGAAGACACCCGATTACTTGCAAAAAGGAAGGCTCGTTTACGAGAAGAAATCGATAATGGGATGATCACAGCAAGATGGCGGAATTGGATAAGCCGAACCAATCACATTAAAATGTGGCGACCTATTGAGTCATATGTAATCATGTCGTTTGGCTAGAACATGAGGTGTTTGACATGGTTAAGGAAGAAGAATCTGTTAATGGAGATCCCAATTCAAGAAGGGAATGATGGTTTTGACACAACATGCAGAATGGTGGGAATCGGGAAAGGAACCCGATAACAATATAAAAAGAGAAGAGAAGACAATGGTTCAAAGAAGAGCTCGATAAACCATAAGGAGGAAAAATATCTTGGAAGGTGGCAGGAGATAAACTACAGAGCTATGAGGTATGGTCACAGACTTAGAAGAATGATGTAGCCAGTTAATAGTAAGAGGGAGAGAGCTCAGTTCCATGGGCCACGCTTTCATGGGCATGAAACCCGAGGACGAAGGAGTGTGAATGTTTTTATTTGGTGAGTTTGTAATCAGAATTGGTTTTGATATATTTGGTGGTGACTAAATTTCTATGTAATAGGAAAGGTGATGAACATTTGTTCGAATGGGAACAATGTGAAATAGAGTTAAGATATGAGTTGTATTGATTGGTATCATAAGGTTGATACAATTGTTATCCTTATTGGAACCTGAAAGTCAACGAGGAATCAGGATTACTTTATGTAATGAAAGTTTTGTAAGTATGCATTGGTGGGAGAAAGTACGAGTTTTATGAATTGAATTGGACCGGTATGTAAGAATAGAGGTTGGTGAGTTGGCAGCCCAAATTGATATTACCATATAAGTAAACATAGTTATTGTTATTGGGATGGTAAAAGATTGAAAGCTTCTAATCAAAGTTAGAAAAGAAGATAGAATGAAATATCTTTTTACTGATTTTATATGGTATTTCATGCCTCTAATCAGATTTTCAAGATCAAACAACTAATATCACAAAGATCTACCAAATTTCTCAAGAAACCCCAAATCGAGTATGCCGAAAATAGTGCCAAAAGCTTCACAGTTTCACCTATTATTAATAAATCTGAAAGTGGACATTTTTTACAGAAATTTGAGCAGCATAACAGCCTATAAAATGACATTTCCAGATTTGTATAACATGCACACAATAGCTTCCAAACGGAGGACAAAAAAAAAGCTCATCGGACTCTCGAAAATAGCACAAAATAGCCCGGAATCACCACAAAAACTTAATAATCTATCACAAAAGTATAATCATATCCAAATACATATTTTCAGCTCTATTTTAACATTTAAAAGTCTAATATACAGCAGCAACCCAAACTAATATGAAATACTCAACTGGAAACACCAAACTCTTACAAAAAAGACACCTGAAAACTCATAAATTTGCACTGTTCAGCACAAAGAAAAACTTTGCATTAGCATGCACATGGAATGGCTTCAAACTCCCATCCTTAGCCTTCCTTGAAACCTAAAAACTCCCATTCTTGGGTCTCCCTGAAAACCTGCAAACTCCCGTTCTTGGGTCTCCTTCTCCACAGGTTTGGCAGCCTCTGAAGAATAACAAAGAAATGAGCAAAAATCAAGTTCTGGAATGGGCCCAAAATGCCTCCAAACACCTTAAAAAAGGGCATAACCCTAACTCACGTCCAAGAGGGGTTAATAAAACATATTTTAATAATAATTTTCATTTATTAGTCCATTCGCTTCCAAAGATTATCCCCTTTTGCTGAAACTTCACCTTTTTGGGCCTGCCTGCCTTAGCAAAGATTATTATTTTTAATTATTTGAGAAGGGGAAATGACATAGAAGAATATGTAGAATTGTAGTTTGGATTGAATTCCCTTGCATCATAAGTGGTGTTAGGGCTTAGAAGATTTTGAGCGTGTAGATGGGATCTACACCAGGCAGTATTGTGGTTTTTGTTGTGGTTCTTGTTATGTGGTTTGTGATTACAGATTTGGTGCAGTTCACTCTACTATGAGTCCGTGGATAGGAAGGTCCACCAAAGGCCATAGGATATGGTCATGTGTGTTGCCAAGAGTCATGGGGAGAGAGGCAAGAGAGGACTCCCAAGTAAGGGACATAAGTCATTTTGAAAGCAGTAATGGAAGAGTGAACTTTGAATGGGAAAATCACCATTGAAGGCAACTAGCACAAACTCCATTAGTAGGAGTCATTTGAAAGAAATAAAGCAATCAATGGAGACATCAATCAAGTGGAGACCAAGAGGTCAAGTATTTTTGTAGACACTCACCAAAGCATTTCCATGGGATGTGGAAATATTTCAAGTCTGGCAGTATGGTGCAAGGGCACCAACAAAGTATTTAATTTTCTCTTATTATGGTCTTGAATTGGTTATTTGATAAAATTTGTGTAAAATAACCATGAAGTGGTAAAATGGTGATAAAGGGAATTATTATTCCATTCTAATATGTTTGGAATGTTCTCATAAAGTAGTAAAGTCATTTGAGTCAAATATTGTAGAAGTTGTGCAAGACAACTTTTTGAAAGTTGTAAAAAGACAAAATGGGAAGTTGAATGGTCATAAGAGGAAGTTGAGTAGTTATAACTTCCAAATGAAGTTGTAAAGACTATTAAAACCTTGTAATGGTCATTCATAAAAAGAATGTAAAGTTGGATAAGCATTGGAAAGAATTGGAAGCATTTTGGTATAAAATCTTTATTGTTTCAATCTATTGTTTTGTTGTCTTGAAAGTTTTTCTTCTTATTTTCAGGTCTTGTACGACCATCTACAACCTAGAAACAAGTGTATTTCTATAATGGGAGTTTATTATAATGAATAACCTTTCCATTTATTTTGGTTTGAGATGATTTCATGCACTAATGAAGATGCTATCAAAGTTTTGGTGAAAACCTTTTGTAACTGCCCAAAATTTTGATTCACGGTGACTAGCATTGGAAAAACCTTCATAACATTTTTTATTTAACTATTGGATCTTGCTATAAATTAGAGACATGGTATATAAGTACCCTTTCTACAATATGAATAGTGGGATAGATGTAATTTTCAATATTTCAAGAATTATGGATGACTATTTATGGCTAGAACAAAGTTTATTTGAAATGTGTTAATGTCTCTATCATATTGAAGAAATTGTGTTGATCATTGAAATCTATGGTGGATCTGGGAGTTCTTGAAAAGGTTTAATAGGCTTCCTTGCATCACAATGAGTACCCAACTAGGGAGAAATTTTGGTCAAGACTAACTATTGATGAAATAAAATTGTATAACGATTATGTTGGTGTCTTTGACCTTGTAGATGATAGAGCCTATATTCACCCCACATCTTATGAGAAGATCAAGAATACACCCATTTTGTCTACCCCACCTATAGACCTAGTCATTGACACAATGGAGGTTTTCATGTAGGGGATAATTAAGAGAACAAATCAATGGGTGGAGTGGACTTGAGCAAGTAAGAAAAGGATTGGAAGTACTAGCTCTATAGGTGGAGCATCAGCTGGTGCCACCCAATCAGCAGCAACAACCACCACAATGACCACTAAATCAACATCTATAGGGCCATTACAATCCATTAGCCAAGGTGGAGACTAGCCTCTAAAAATGAATGTGCCAATCACTCCTCATGGATCTGGACCTCTTCTAAACATCGATAAGACTGGAGAGAAGGAAGATGACAAGGATAAGGGGAAGGAAGAAGACAAATCAGTGGCTAAGACATCTTCCCCTTTTCAAGTCATCAATTTGGATAGAAATACTAACCCCATGGATGGCAAGGAACATGAAGCATCTCAACAAGGGGATACTCTAGCCCTTTCAATAACCAAAGTAGCTTCCTTCCCTCTTGTTTCTCAAAGAAAGCCAACTCTATTTATGTCAAGAAAGCTCTTTGATCCCTCTGGATTGTAGTCTACCATCAATGTGCTCTCTTAAGAGTCTTGACTCAAAGAGACTATTGATAGGAAGAAGAGTAGATATGAGGATTTAGCCGCATCAAAGGACTTGATCATACAAGTTAACTCCTCCTAGCCATCAAAGAAAAAAAAGAAGTAGAAGACCATTGCAACACTGGCTATGGATTCAATGACTAGCCACATTCTAGTTGAGATTTATGAGCCTCAGAGTGAAGGAATATTTCATGAGCTCTCAAAGGACGACTTCCAAATTAGGACATTTGATCTTGGTATTCCAATTCACAACTCCATGGTGAATATGTAGAAGTCAACTAATGAGAAAATTGAGGATAGGTTGGAAGAGCTTAAAGTAGATAAGGGGATATTGAAGACCTAAAATAGAGAGCTAGTGGAGTACATAAAGTCTGCACTCAAAAGTACTTCTAGTCAATTCAATCCAAACATAGAGGAGAACAAGAACTTACTCCCAAAACTGCAATAAGAAAGACAATTTAGGAAGGTAGGTTGGGCGTGGGTAGACCAAATCAAGGTTCAAGGTCCCCCATTAGTTGAAAACTTGGGAAGACTAGTGTTGGATGCTCACAAGCTCAAAGAGATAGCATCAGATCATCAAACAACCATACAAAAGGCAACAGATAGGCTGATAGAGCAATTGGCCCTTCTACAGGAAGTGATAAACATGAAGACTAATGTAGTCATTCCATTGGAAACAATCCTTGGAGTTTTCCATAGAAAGCTCTATGAGATCTGCAAGTGAACTCAAGGATGTGTATGACCTAGTGCGAAACGTTGTTTCAGTATTTGAAGATCTTTCACATAGACTCCTTTGTGTCAACTAATGGAAAGCTCATGGACATTATGATAATGAAATCCAAGTTATTGGCATTTGTTGACAAAGTCATTGACCCCCTCAACTTCCAAGTGTCCAGGATCTAGGAATTGTCAACAGTGAATGCAATCACAAAAAGAGAAGCAAGAAATTTCAATTATGGGTCACCATAATTCATGAATTAAGGAAAATGCATAACTGCTAGATGATCCAAGTTGACAATATTCTCATTCCATGTGTCAAAGAGCTAGATAAAGTAACTGAAGCCATGAAAACTTATAGAGGTAAGTCAGTTACTTCTAAGAAGTGACATGATTTTTTGATGCTTTTCTAGACATTTGTCATTTCCCTTCTTCTCTTTTCTAATTTTATCCATTCTTGGCATTTTTCTAATCTCTGTAGCAGACAATGATTCAAGCTTGTCCTATTTTTAGTCTTTGTATTCAGAGATGCTCTGCAAAAGGAAATCATCCAATGTAACCAATCATTTTGAGAAGGCCTATAAATGTAATCTTTGATGAAGTTAATAAGATTGGAAAATTTTTCTTTGGGAAAACCCCTATAGTTGGGACTACTATGTGTGACTCTGAGTTCATTTTAAGTTTTACTATTCATTTAGTATATAATAGAGTGTATGGAATGTATGTGTTAATATTGAAAGTTGAATGAATGCAAATGAAATGGCTTTATTTCCTTCACTCAATAGATTTTATGTCTTACTCTCTTCAGAATATACATGTCTTTTATTCTCTCCGTTGTTCACCATGGTCTGTGTGTTTATTTTATTTCATTACATAAGGAAGCCAAAAACTGATGTGTGGAGTAGCTGAAGAATAGACAATTTGGGTATTGTCAAAATATTAGCTAACTATGTAATTCAAGAATTACTAGTTTAATCATCTCTTCCTCTCTTCCTATTATTGTAGTTAGTTTTGCATGTTTCTATTTCTTTGCATTGTTAGTTTGAGTACATTGCATTTTGTGAGCTAATCCTTGTTCTTTTCCTAGGTTGTTTGAAGTGTTGAATAAGTTTTTTTTTTACCTCTTCTACTCTTTGGTTAAGAGCATACCCCCAAATCCCAAAAGACAAATTAGTTTCATATCTTGCACTCATATAAGAGTTGTAGCTTTCAATTATTAGACTCAGTTATCTTTCTTTATTAACAACAAACTTTTGGCTAATAAGTTAGAATTTCTTACTAGTAGTACTTTACTAGATTTTTATTAAGTTATGTTCTTAGGTGGGTCTCTAATAGTTTGTGTTAAGGATGGTCTTCTATGCTATTTGGTTGTAATGAGCCAGAGTAGATAAGACCTTTTGTCTTCTTATTGTTCTTAGGTTGAGCGCCCTTTTTCCTACCTCCTTTAATAAAAAATATCACAATTATTAGAAAGACTAAAATTACAAACCTATTAGAATAAGCTCAATAAAATAGAAAAAAAATTTCCTCTCCTTATTTTCATTATAATAAATTCAATTTAATAAAGAAGTTCAATGTTGAATGACTTGACCCCAATATGATCCTATATTATCATTGTAGTTTTCAATATTGATGGTCATTTACAATCAGTCAAAATAGGTTATTGATGAATCAGAAGGAAGAATTCATACTCACATGTCATGGGATAGATCAACATCTATGAAAATGTTTGGATTTGACCTTCCATATAGCTTATAATATGTTCTAATTTTAAATCCAAATTTCTAACATAGAAGGTGTAGTTTTCGTTACAAAGCAAATAGATATCAAAGAAACAACATAGTTATTTTTTCAATACCAATTTAAAAAGGAATATCATAATCCCTATTATTTACTCTTAACTATAAAAAATAACATAGTTCTAGTAATAAGATTAACCTAAATTAGATATTTTAACAATTAAGATAAGATTAATCTAACACACACTTCAAATTTATACTGAAGAGGAAAGTGGTGAGAATCATTTGAATAGCTTCATGGATAAGAAAGGAAATATGTGGTTGAGTGGAAAAATTCCTAAAATACAAATGGTAAAGGGAACCTGAAAAAGCATAACGTCCAATTAAAATGAGGAAGAAAAAAAGTGAGAATTTAGCTAGCATCTTAGATCTAGAGGTGATGGATGTTAGTGTAGAGATGCCTAAAGAAACCAATGCTCTCTTTAGCCCATAGGCTACTTCTCTTAGGATCCTTTGTCAGAAAGTGTCCCATTCAAGCTAGGGGAAAAAAAGAAATGATTCAAGTAAGGAAAAAGGGCAGTCAAAAATGTCTTTCTTGCTAAGGAGAAGTTGACATAATGTTTCTTATAAAGCCACAACAATGCAATCCTTCTCCAAGTAGGGAAACTTGTGCTTGATTGTTCACAAATTCATAATCCAACTATTGGTCCTCACATGGAATTAGGACATGCATGTTTGAATATTTGGGCATAGATTCATGGGGTTTAATGTACCATGCAGTTGTAAGTAGGAATACCATCAGACTTTATGCATCTTTAGAGCCCTTCAAGGAGACTATCTGATGGGAGTTCCATAATGGGGGCTGCGTAGGAATCACATAGATGCTCTTATTCAACATCCTAAGAGGGGTTTCTATAACATGATGATGCCAGTTAGCTAACACAACACTGTTTGGGTGGGAGCTTTCTAAATAATGTTTGAAGTAAATATGATACTACAACAAAGAGCATGACACAGGGTTGGTGGTAAGAGACAATGACCAAAACAATGTTTGAGAATAGGAAAAACTCATATGTTGTTCAATAGATGGGTTGATCTAGTTAACTATAATACTCTTTTCAATGCTCTTAAATGTTAATCTATAAAATAAAAAATGCAAGTGCAAATTTGAATGTTTGTTAAGGGTTTATCAGATTAGGGTTTCATTTTCCATACCAATCCTTAACTGTTGGTCACATCATGGGGAACTAACCTTATGAAAGATATGAGGTAGTGATGACTATTATAGGGAAATTAAATGTCGATCAAAGTTCCATTTCATGCTCATCTATGTTCATTACATGTTGGATTTTAATATCTAATTTGGTAGAAAAAAGGCTTTATATCCACAATCACATTAACTTATAATATGTTTTTAAATTTATGCTTTTTGTAGTACTTTTGAAGCAAGCCTATTTAATTTTTCTTCTATCTAATTATTAAGCAGGATATAGGAAAGGCCTCACCTGAAGGAACCCCCAATGAAAATGCTTCAATGGTTGACTCATCTCTAACCATTTGCAAGAAGGAATTCAATTTGCATTTGAAGAGCTAGGTATATGTTTGAAGACAAGTATGTCAAATGTCTATAATCTAAGTTCGGTTTGTTATGATTAAGTTTTCCTTTGTCATTTGGTGTATGTCGAATCTACTTAACAATGCTACATAAATTATCAATACCATTCTTTCATTTCATTTTCTAATTGTAGACATCCAAATAGGCAATTGCCATTCCAAAGGATAGTCAATGAAAAATTTGATGAACTTTCTGAATAATAAGTTTAGTTTCTTGGATGGCACTAATTACTTTTATGTTTTAACTCATTCCTCTCAAAAAATACATTTCATGCATATTCTTGCCAATCACTTGGTTTGTCAAATACATTTCATGCATATTTTAATCTCTATGGCTTGTTTTGAATTTAACATGTTCTCTTTTATCTTTTCTCAAAGCTGGCATATGAATGTTGGGAACAATTATTTTCCGCAATTATCATAAACGAGAACATTTCTTACACATTTATGGTTGCATTTGTGTTATCTATAATAAAATGTTAATATTTTGTTTTGTACCTTTTTATTAAAAAAAACTCCTTTTTAGCTAGGCAGAATCAGATTATTAGATGTAGACCTTTAAAAAAGTCAACTCTATTCAAGAAAACTAAATAAAAAATTCAAAAACCATAAGATATTTTTACATCTAGACCTATTCCAATTTATATTCACATTGTTTTGTATGTTATTGTCTTTAATCTTTTGTATCAACATGGATTTGTAAGATTGAAAATTAAAGAGTACAAACTTTTATAACAAGATATTACCAAACATAACTCTAAAAGTGGTATTTTTTCTAATTTGTGTTTCAAATAGCTTATAGAATAGATGTTTTGAACTTTATAATCTACAATGTTCTTGTATTTTTATTAGCATATATGATATACTCTCTAAATTATTTCCTTAATACACTCTTATAGATTTAGCTCTCATATAAGAACTCTAGATTTGTAATTTGTAATGAATGTTAGGATCATTGAATTTTTCACTTGTTTAGTTGAGGGCTTTTTCTTTATTCATACATTAATAATATGGCAGCAACGTCAATACTTTTTTGAACATTTTTATAATTAGCTAAAATTTATTTTTTGAATTTGTTCAAGTTGTCAAAATTTGTTAGAAGCTTTAAAAATCTAAATAACTTTACAATATTATAGAAGTGATTAGATTATCTCTATTAATAGTTCGCTATTACTAATTCATTTTGTAGGATTACACTCTGCTTATTATAAACTAAAACTAGATTGAGATATAACCTATATAATACTAAGAACTTTTATATGATCTTGAAACCAAAAATAACCTTGTCTTTGTGGTCGCATATCCTTGAGCTTGAATTATATATTTAAAATTTTTTTTAGATGCTATGGAGTAAGAAGTCACTAAAGTTTTAAACATTAACTAGTTTGGTCATAAAAATATATTTGTGACTTGAGGGAGCACTTTCCCGTTATGAAGATTGTTCGATGGTTTTTTAGTTTTAAAACAAATTCTCCATACATTTTTTATTTAGCTTATAAAAATTTCATTTAGTTGGTAACAATCTACTCATTGAGTAGTATATTTAATACTAGGAAATCTAAATAAAATGTATCAAATTTTGTGCTTCATTTAAGATATAGAGCTGAAATAATCTTGTTTCAAAGATGTTTTCTAGTTGGCTCCATCTACATTTTTCATTGTGTTTAAAAGTGTTGGTTCTTTGTTTTCCAATAACGATTTCCTTTTTGAAGTTGCTAGAGTAGATGTTGTAGGCTTAATTCTACTGTTCTATATTTTCTTGCTTTTTGGTTATCCCAAATATCATGATGTTTGTTTTAAGTTGTCCAATTGTGTTTTATGTAAATTCTGCATAGATTGTCCTAATCTACAATAAGATGATTTTTCTAAGAAAACCAATTTTTTGTCTTATTTTTATGTTTTTATAGCATAGACTTCTTTAAAAATGTGTTTTTTAGGGGTAGAAAACTTGCCTTTCTGCAAAGTTTTCTTGGATCATGGGGTTGAGGATTGCAATTTGAGAACTCTAGAGCTACATTATAATCCTCTAGTATAGTTAATAAAGGAATAAAACATTGCATTCTATCTGGTAGGGCTTTCTTGATAATAGCGATCCACATGAGGTTTCTATTGTTCATGTTTTTATTACTGCCCTATAGTAATAATACGCCAATTATCACATAGTTGATGCACATCTAGAATTAATGGACATGAGTCTATTACCTAGGAAGATAGGTGAAGGTGTGCAATTATCTGACCACCTATGGAGTTATTGGCATGAGGTAAGTCAAAAATTGACTGGCATTGATTGCTATAAAAACCCCAAATGTGGTTATTTTCATAAAGGAATGATCTTCATCTAAATTCAAATAGGTACAATAATCCTCACCTTATGTCATCTCTTTGATTCTTATGATGGTGGATCAAGTGAAGTTAGGCTCAAACCCTATCTTTTTAAGTGCACAATTAGTTTCAATCAAATGAATATTTAATTGTTTCAATTTTTGTTTTCATTATATCTAACTTCTCCTAATTCTACCAGAAAGATTTTCATTCTACATTGAAATTTTTAGTAGTTCTAGAAGATCCAATTATTTTATTTTGTAAAACAATGGATGGGCAATCAACACCCCAATTGTTTTTTTTTTTTAGAAGTAGACGCATGGTTGGAAATTGTAGCACACTAATTCTACTTTGATATTGGTGAATGATAGATGAATTTAATTGTTACAAAATAGTAACAAATTAGCTTTGCAAGTCTCTTCCTACAATTAGGAGGTTCAAGCATGACAAAAATGAGAGTATCCAACATAAGGGTGAATGCACCAAGTTGTGGTGCCAAAAAGATGACCCTTTTTTTCTTCAAAAATTTCAATAGTGCGTATGCACTTGGGCTCAGTCTTGCTAAGCCTAGGCCATAACGTGTGTGCACTACAGTGCATACATGCATGTGTGCTATTGGAAATCATATAGAACAATAAAAGTTACACCTACTCTCTTGCCTCCCTCTCTCTCCATTTCTCCCTCCCTCTCTCCCTACCCCATCCTCTCTCTCTCTCTCTCTCTCTCTCTCACCCCCCCTCCCATCCTCTCTCTTTCTCTACATCCTATCTCATACTTTGTCCCTCATCTTCTGCTCTCTCTCTCTCTCTCTTCCCCATCCTCTCTTTCTTTGCATCCTATTTTGTACTTTTTCCCTCATCCCCCCCCCCTCTCTCTCTCTCTCCATTCCTTGCTCTCTCTTACTCCCTTTCCATTCCCTACTCTCTCTTACTCTCTCACTCTATCTTTATCCCCCCCCTCTCTCTCCATCCTATCCATGCTCTCTAGCCTTCTCTCTCCATCCTCTCTCTCACTCTACATCATATCCCCTACTCTCTCGCCATCCTCTACTCTCTCTCACTCTCTACCCTCTCTCCCTCTCTACCTCTCTCCTTCCCTCTCTCCCTATCCATCCTCTCTATAGAAATAGAAGGATTACAAGGTGTGTGCATGCTATTTAAGCCTTGAATTTTTTAAAAAGTTTTAAATAGCATGCACACACCATATTTAAGCTTTTAAATTCAAAATTTCTTTAAATAGCATGCACATACCATAGCATGTACATGCTATTGCATGCATGTGCTATCTAAAGTAGTGGATAGCACCAAGCTTAGCTAAGGCTTTGATTTTCCTTGGGGATCCAACCCAAAGGTTTCAAGGCTCTAAACTGGTCTCAGATGTGTTTTGCAACAAGCATACAAAAAATGCTTGAGTTTTCTTCTATACTCTTCTTCAAGTTTCTCTACGGTTGATAATTCTAAAATCAAGTTACATGATATTATAGATCTCTATGTTAGCAATATAACCAAATAATTTATTTCAAATTCATATAATTTCAAGTCTTTCTACTATAATTTCTTTTGAATGTATGTCCATTTTCTTTCAAAAACCAACATGTACTAATTGGGGTGTAAGTTTTAGCTCATATATCAAATTTTGCAACAAGTTAGTGTTTTAGAAACTAGACTCCATTCTACAGAGTTGGAAAAAAGAAGAAGTTTTGATTTTGGATTAGTTTTCAATAATTTCTATGGTGAGCACATCAGTATTACACATTTTTGGGATGTGTCGACATAGTTACAAAATTCATTAAAAAAAATTTACGTTATAAAATTTCCCAAAAATTTTGGGATAAACTACATGGTGTTAGGTAACTTTTGACCAAAGCGATTAAAGAATTTCAAAATAAAAGTTAAAATTTTAGGAGAGGCACACTTTAAACTATTTTATGTTTTTTTCTTTAAAAAATTTACCACTTTCTATGACCCCCTTTTTTATGGGCCTAAAATTAAACCATTTTGAAACAAATTAGTACTTTAGAAACTAGACTCAAAGGACTACTACTTTTTTTTTTGTCATATCTTAAAATTTTGAGCATAATTATCTTCAAATTGTTGTCAACGTTTAGAAATTGTTAATTTTAGAAAAAAGAAAAAAGAAAAAAAGTGACCACTTATACCCCACTTTTGGCACCACAAGTTTGTGCACTTACCCATAATTAAACCTACTTTAATATGTAAACTGATGATTCCTAAAGTTTTCTTATCAAAGCTATGTGATAGGAGCATTTTAGGTTACAAATCTTGCTTGAATGGGTGCCACATTGACTAGGCCTTCTCCTCTTCAACATGGTAGAATATTCCTTTTCCTCACATATTTTACTTGTTTAGAAATATTCTTAGAAGATTGGACTAAATATATGATGATCAAGCATTCTAAATCTCACAAAACTTGGTGGAAATTACTAGAAGAAATGCTAAATTTGATGTAGGTGTACTGTGCATATTTTAATTGATGCATCACAGACAATAGTATTAATGGGCACTCAAGCTTGAATGTTGATACGAGTAAACTTAGTATGTTAATCTCATTGGGTATGATGAGTTGGTGCATATTTCTTTGAGCTCTTTGTCTTCTTTTAGTCATATAAGATTTTAGCTACTTCATTATTTTTCTCTTGCTCTTTATTTGAATTTTTGCTGAGCGATTGCAACATAACCTTTTCTCCAATTCTTTTAGGAAATAATAATGTTTCTTGCAACATCTAATGACTCACTTTAGTTTGGGAGGGGAAATAATGTTGAATTTTCTTTTTATACATTTAATGTTGCTATATTGGTCACACTTTTACCCATAGATTGTTGTTCATTGAACATGTGATGGAAAAATTCCTAGAAAATGGAAAATATGTATCTATTATCTAGTAAAATTTAAACATGTATAAAAGAGGAGATATTTATTGAGTACTTGGGATAACATAAGTTGTCTTGTAGCTTGGCACACTCAGAATTATTGGTTGTTTTCTATGAGAAAGTGCTTCAATATATCTGGGGTAAGTAGATGAAAGAGATATCTTTCGCATATAACATGACCATTGCATTTCAAGTGGTAAATTGGTGTGTATATTTGTTGATCAATTGTAAGAGCATGAATATTTTATTAATCCTATCTTTAAAATTATAGGAATATGGATAATGGGAGGTAATTTGTATTACTAATATATTGAATTTTGATAGAATTTTTCTCTTTAAAATATGTTGCATCATAGAACATGTTATTTATTTGTGATGACTTGCAGATATGATAACAATTTTATTCATATAATTGAATTTGTTGTGTTTTCTTGTCCAACAATTGTTTTGTTACTTCTTATGGAAACTCTTAATGCACTTCTACACTTAATGCATCTTGATTGGGTTGAGTTTCAAACTAAATTTTATGAAGGGAATGGTTACAAGTTCAATCCATTCTCTTTCATTTCCGTTGTTGAAAAGGATGAGTAATGAATGAGTTTTTATTATAACTAGTATCTTGTGTGTCCTTTGAAATATTCTTCATTGTAATTTTAGCACAAGTAGTTCTTTACTATAAGAAAATGAAAAGCACTATGTCTATGTTATGATTCTCTTTTCATTGATCAAAAATTTGATGGAAAAGTCTACTAGATTCTTGCTAACCAATTCTAACTACCCATCGATGCAACAATAATAGAAAAAACTTTTCAAAGTGTGAAGTCCTATTCTGACTTTAGAAGAGCTATTCATTTCCATTTTTGAGTTGCACTTTGATCAATTGTAGTATATCATACACATTTAATCAAATAAATTGTATTTACTAATTTTCATACTGTATTAACTTGATTTATATCTTGAGGATAACAAATTTTATCTATATTCTACAAAACTATATAACAATTTTATGATAATGAAATACAATTTGGAGTGCAGTTGTCAGAAGCCATGTTCAAGATGTGGACTGACATGACCTCCTATATTTAGATGCAATAAATTGATCTAAAATAGTGTTGAATCTATGTGTAATTTTTCTTGTCAATGTTTTATGATTGTGCTTCAAACAATTTGTATAAAGTCAACATTCTTGAGTTTTGAGTGGTCAATTTATCAAGGTAACTTTGGTTATGGGCATGTGTTTTGAAGATTCAACATGTCTTATGCTTGGTCCATATTTATTTTTCTTTCATTCTTGATGGAACCTAGGATGAAGTGAAAAAATGACTAGTGGTGATTTGATTGAAAAAGAAACAATCTTACATTCATAAACTAGGAATGCTATCCAAATACCAATCAAAAAACAAAATTTGCAAAGCATGTATATGAACTCTTTGATATATATTTCAAATAAATATGGAGATATGAATAGTCCATAGGATTGTTTCCTTGGCCACCTCAATAGATTCCCATTGCATGCAGTAGAATATACATCAAAAGGATTATCTTGAATGATTGTAGTATAAAGCTCAAATGATATATAAATTTTATTAGATTTATAGCAATGAGTGCACAATAGTAGTCACAAATGTAAAATGTTCAAGCATATCTAAGGCATGTAAATAGTTATAGCAACTTTCAATAAGTCAATAGGCATAAATTTCAAATGATATAGCAATTTTTCATATTTGTAGCAACAAGTACACAAAAATAGTCAAAAATGTAAAATGTCAAAGCATAGACAAGGCATGTGGACCATTGTACAATGTTATAAAATATTGAGGATTCATGCTTACAATTTGACATAATGTTTGATGTAAAAGAATCTTGTTATAGAAACTTTACCAGATTTGTATAGCAACAAGTGGACAATAGTAGTCACAAATGTAAGTATGACTATAGTCACAAATATAAAATGTACAAGTGTACACAATGCTTAACACATGTGAATTATGACATAAGTAAAATTTATGAGCATACACAAGGCATTCAAACCATTGCATCAATGTTATAAAATACAGAGCATGCATACTTATGTAAAAGTGAGGCGTTTAACATAATATTTTATATGTTATAATTCATATTATGTGAACCATTGTATAATGTTATAAAATAGTATTTTTTGAAAAATTTGATTTTAATGTCTAATTGTCTAGGATTTAACAATCAATGTAACCTTGGACCTGTAGGTACAAGTGCTAGTTTATAGGCTTTCAACATCAATATAATGCTTTCCATAAGTTGTTTGATCCTCTCAAAGTTGTGACATTTAGTTCACAATACATCATTGTTTTCTCTCTCTTCATATTGTCTTTGATCCCTTTAGGGTGGCCACCCAATGGAATATGATATAATCTATAAACTAGAAAAGATATACATCAATATTTATGTTAGAGTTATACTACTTATGAAGGGTGATAATTATATTGATTATGGTAGATTAATTGAAATAATTTATGCTAATCATGGCAATAGTTTATTAATGGAATCATTAGCAAACAAAGTCTGAAATGGTATATTATCCAGTAGATATATAATAGGACATTAGGTTTCAACTCTATAACTAGCCAATTTTTCAAATTATGACTTAACATTTTAAATGAAATGGGTTTTGAGATTATCTATATATTATTATCTTTAATAGACCTCTCATCAATCTTGGTATTGATTTTTTTTTTATACATTTGATCAACATTGAAATTAATTATAGATCTACTTAACTAATATAAATTGAAAAATATTTCAAAAAATCAATTAAAATGAATTACTATCAATCTTTAACATTTAAAATAAGATATTCATAAATTTTATAGTGAAACAAATCTCTCATATTAGAACTATGAAATGTTTTAGTATATTCATCTTATTTTCTTGTATGAAGATATAATGTAAAACATAGTGTCATAGTATTTACCTTTGATTTATTGTGTCAATAAATTTGTTTTAACTTGTAATGTATTGTAAACATGAGAATTTTAATATAGAAAAAGTTACTTATTTGTTACCATGTGATTATGTAGAAAATTATCTTAGTACATTGATTATTTGTTATTGTAAATAAAAATTACAATAGATTTTAATTTTTGTGAAATACATACGATGTAGTTTTAGAAAGTTATAGTACACCTGGTCACACTCACTAGTGATTTGATAAGAAAAATTGTATGTGAAGTAACTCATCCCCTTTTTCTCTAAATATGCACACTGTATTTTCTAAATAATAAAACAGATATGTACTTAGTCTTTTATTGTGGAAGAATTTGACTTCATTTAAAAACTTTCCAAGAAAGCACAAGTAAAATAATAAATTGTGGCAAGGTTGAGTCACCTTATTTCAACAATCTCCCACTTGATGAAGACCTTATAGGAGTTAGTGTATCATAGAATAGGCCTCAAGGCCTATAGAACTGACACACCATCTAAACTTCTCAGTGTTCACTAGCTTTGTCAATGCATTCACAAGATTAGATCCAAAGTCACAACCTTTTCTAACTTCATCATTCAATCTTCCATCATATCACAAACAAAATGGTAATATACATCAATATGCTTTGTTCTAGCATGAAAAGTTGCATTCTTTGCTAAGTAGATAACACTTTGGATGTCACAAGAGATAGCAATTTGTCCTACATCAAACAAATATTAGAACACAATCTCTTAAGAAAAATGGCCTCTTTAGAAGCATGCGCAACTAATGTGTACTTTTCTTTTGTAGTGGACAAAGAAGTGACAACCCATCACTTACTCATCTAAGTAATTGCACCACCAAACATCATGAAAACATATCCACTAGTGGATCCTTTTTTGTTAATGTTACTTGCCCAATCTGAATCTACATATTGAAAAATACATATACAACATTGAGATACAAAAGAATTACCATGAAAACACAAGAAATACTCAGATGTGCCTCTCAAATATCTCTCTTAACTACATCCAAGGATTAATCATATATCTTGACTAAGGACTCCCACTGTTTGGGAAATGTCTGGTCTTGTAGAGACCATAGCACACATCAAGCTACCAACAAAACTCACATAAGGTACTCCAGACATGTCCTCCATATTTGTAGGGGATTTTGGGCAATCCTCCTTGGATAGCTTTATTCCATGTAACATTGGAACAACTAACTATTCACAAGATGTCATGTTGAATTTCTCCAACATGGAGTTAACATACATCCTCTGGCTCATCCACATATTTCTATTGCCTCTATATATAATGATCTCAATCCCAAGAATAGATCTAGCTACACCTAGATATTTCATCTCAATCTCTGCTGCTAATTGAGACATCAAATTTGAAATCATTCTTTTATCATTGCCAATAAATAACACGTCATCTACATACAGGACTATGATAAGAATGTGATCATTTTTAGATTTATAATACACACAATGGTCATATTTAGATCTCATAAATCTTGAGGACAATACATAGGTGTCAAACTTTTGATACCATATTCTAGGAGACAACTCCAAACCATATAGAGATTTCTTCAACTTTCAAACAAGATTTTCTTTACCTTTTTCAATGAAGCTCCCTGGCTATGACATATAGATTTTCTCCTTCAAATCACCATGAATAAATGTTGTCTTCACATCCATTTTCTCAACTTCAAAATCATAAGTTGTTACAGGTGATAACAATAATTGAATAAATATCAGCTTTGCTACAAGAGGGAATATTTCACTATAATCAATTCCCTCCATGTGTGAATATTCGTTCGCAACTAATCATGTCTTATACTTCCCAACACTACCATCTTGACCCACTTTCTTCTTGAACACCCATTTACATCCAACAAGTTTCCATCCTTTAGGAAAAGGTACAAAAACCCATATAGCATTCTTCTTCAATGCTATCATCTCTTTATTCATGGCTTCTATCTAGGAATCCATCCCATTCATACTCATAGCCTCTTTAATAGTCCTAGGTTCATCAATGTTAGAAATTAAAGAAAATATACAACTAAAATCCAACAAGAATATCCGAACCTCTTAGGTGAATAACCAAATCTACCAAGTCATTAACTATCATGAGTAGACCTCCTCAAAGTTTGAGGTTTAAGTTCTTTCTCTTCTATAGAAATTTTAGAGCTAGTTGAGCTCTACTCATTCCAAGGTCTATTAGGAGCTCACAATTCTTCTTCCTTAAAGGTAGTAGGAAAATGAACTACTTCCTTTTTCTACTTCTCTTCCTTCTCTAGGTGTAAATCAATTGCAGAAGGTTTCAGCTCACTAAATATAACACTTCTACTATAGGGTACCCTCTCTATAACTAGATCCCAAAACTTGTAACCTTTCACATCAACACCATAGCCAATGAAGATACACTTAAATGTCTTGTTCTCCAACTTTGATCTTTTTACGCTTGGCACATGAGCATGTGCCTAATAACCAAAAACTCTAAGATATCTCAAATAGGGATTCTTGTTAGGCCATGCTTCCATGGGTGTCTTCTCAACAAGTGTTCACGTAGGAGACCTATTAATTAAATAACATGTGGTGGTTGTAGCTTGAACCCAAAAATTTTGTTTAAGACCAATACCACTCAACGTACTCCTATCCATCTCTATCAACATTCTATTCATCCTCTCTACAACTCTATTTTTCTATGGAGTGTATGGATTTTTCTTATGTATTTCAATTCCATGATCCCTATAGAACCTATCAAATTCCACTGAACAAAATTTTCTGCCATTATCAGCCCTCAAACACTTAATTTTTCTACTAGACTGATTTTCCACCAAGGATATACATTCCTTAAATTGATTGAAAACTTTAGATTTACTTCTGAGGAAACACACAAATGTCCTTCTACTATAATCATCTATGAATAAGAGAAAGTAAAAAGATTGAAGGAACATCAACTAGACCAAATAAATTTAAATAAATATAATCCAAAACCTTAGAAGACTAATGAGAATGATAATACAAGGAAACATGGTGTTGTTTATCATATAAACATGTTCACAGACATCAAACTCCATATTACAATCATCAAGGACTTCAACAAGGCTCTTATTTTTTAGGGCTCTAAGACCCTTCTAACCAATGTGACCAAGTCTTTTATGTCATAATATTGTTTTCTCATCAGGGAGCTTCATCTCCAAGTATTAGCACCCTTAGGTACCCAAAAAGCACAACCATCGGATGTAGACTTTTTTTTAATTCAAGACCTAGCTTCACATTTTTTAACACACCATTATCAATATTGACATTTCTAGTCTCTTTAACTTCTAAGGCACTATTATCTCCCAAATATATTCTCTATACTATTTTTATTTATGAATTCAAATTGTCCCTTATTATGAGACATGTATTCTATACTATTTTTATTTATATGGATTCAAATTTTGACCTTTAAGTGTAACACAAAAGGCATTTCTTTTAGAGTCAACAAATTTTGTAGAATTATTTGTCTTCTTTTCTATATCTCTTTTCTTCAAGTGAAATATTCATTTATTGTATGACACATTTTCCCATAATAATTACATTTCCATTTAATTCTATTGTGATGCATAGATAAAACACTATTATTTTCATACATGCAATTTCTTTCTTTAAATTAATTATCATGAGAATTCTTATAATTTTATTTTCCTTTCATTACAACTACTTGAGATTCACCATCAAATGATTCTTTTTCTTTAACTCGTATTTTCTCTTATTGGACTAACTTAGCAAACTTGATTCTTTAGAGTTAATACTTTGTTATTTTTTTGTAGTATCCAATCCCCTTATAAATCATTGATAAGATCCTAGAGGACTTTTTAATATATTTCACACAAAATCTCTATCATCTATATCTTTTTTGAGATAAAAATATCATTCTTCTTTTCCTTTAATTTCCTAAAATGTGGAACTATCTCTTGTGATCTTGATAATTTCATATTATATATCTTGATTGTGAGAGCAAGAGTCCATACATAAGCTGAATTTTGATATAGATCCTCAACAATTTCTCATACTTGGAATCCACTTCTCTCATTATAAACTTCTGGATTTAAACCCTCCTTCGAGAGTGTAAGCTTGATTAGTGATGCTTCCTTCTTGTTTAGGTTATATCCCAATTATCTTGATCCTTTCGTG
The DNA here is from genome assembly GCA_028749045.1 of Cupressus sempervirens. Classification (NCBI taxonomy): domain Eukaryota; kingdom Viridiplantae; phylum Streptophyta; class Pinopsida; order Cupressales; family Cupressaceae; genus Cupressus; species Cupressus sempervirens. The sequence continues at coordinate 847,019,613 of CM053792.1, forward strand.
GATTTACAATGTTCAGTTCACTACTAGGCACAATTTCATAACAATTTTGAAGGGTTAGAGAGATGTCAATATGAGATACCCAATTATAGTAATTTTCCCATTTAATTTAACTATGGATAGTGTAACATCAAATGATTATGGAATCCAACCATTTTATATCTTTTATAGGTTTAAAATTTCACTTCAAAACCTTATAAATGAAAAAGAATCTTACTATACAGTTAAATCTGGTACCAATATCAAAACAACAATCTTACTATAAAAACACTAAAAATAATAAATAATTTTATATTATTATTTAAAAGTAAAGATCAATGTGAAATTAAATTTTAAAAAATTAAAAATCTTTTTGCTATGTATGCTATAGTAATAGTTTTAAGATAACTTTCTATGAAGAAGTAATTTAGTTTGAATTTCTTAAATTGAAAAAATCACTAATTATGAATAATTATATATCAAAATTTAAATTTAAATTTGAAAAATATATTTCATTTACTAAAAATTATATTAAATAAAGATATTTTAATATCTAGATTTTTAGAGGTAGGATAACTATCTATTAATTTTGATCGTTGCATCTATAAGCTACTAAGTTCCTTCCATTTGCGGACCTATTGTACATCCACACTTGGGAGGGGATGAAATATGCAATATGGGATCTAGTGGTATGTCATGAATGACTATTCTTAGATCTTTACAAGTGTATGCTTATCAGTACTTGTTGATAGGCTAAGTACTATTGTGACAATTTTTGCATTTCATGTCTTAACTTGTGCTTAAAACTTATTGTTTTTACAAGTTTAAATTTATCATTTTGAAATTTAATTATAAAATGCATAGTTAGATGCACCTTTTTTAACTACATAATTTCTATTAAATATTTTTTGACAATTTGATTGGGTGAATCATTTTGTGTCTTATATGCGTAGGATTCAAGTTAAATATTTTTAGTTGCGAGTAAGTTAGTTTAGATGTTTATACTTTCAATATTCTATTTTTAAGAATTATTTTTTTTCATTCAACTAAAATATCTAAAAAAATATTATCTATACTTGTATTATATAATATTTTAAGAAACACTATTATATATTATTATTAAAATATTTTCATTTTTATATTCTAATTTATTTATAATAGTATATATGATATATATGAATATAATTTAACTATATAAGATTTGTGTTGATTAAAATATTTTATATACTATGATAAATTTATTATTTTAACATCAGATTTATACTAAAAACTATTAAAATAAAGACAAGTACTAAGCCATTATATGACACTTGTTTGAATTGTAGCTTTCACATTTCTATTGTGATTTTTCTTAAGAAAACAATCAACCAATCCATCTCATTTAATTTAAAAATATAAAAATAAATGAGATGTGTTCTAAATTTTTATTTTTTATCCACATGGTGAGTTGGGCCCCTAGCCTTTAAAGACCTGTAGACCTGTCGTGATCTGTAGGTGTAGCCATGAGAACCATTTTAGGGAGATACCCTAGTCCACTTATAGAAGAATTCTTCTATCTTGTGGATAAGAAAATTCTATAGCAATTAATTATGTTAAAAAGAAGTCATTGCCATAAACGATCTTCTCTTGCCACTCAAGATAAGAAATGATATGTTTTCCCTAAAGTCTTAAATCACAATAAACTATTTTTATAATCAATAGAAAAGCTCAAAAATCTCTTGGGTTATTGATTGAGTTGGATGCTGAGGTTTGATTACCAATGCTTTAGAAAATGAGCCTTAGTGATAAATTTGAAGCCACATTGGGCATATATTCAATCTTATATCTTTCTCTTCTTTTAACAATCCCCTTTCAAGTCTGGAACAAATCCAATTTTCTTCCTGTCAAACTAGTACAAATAGCTTCCAAGGTGACATAGAAAAAGCCCAAAAAATATATGGTCCAATTTTCATAATCAGATTCGGGCATTAACCAATATCATTTTTTGCAAGCCATGAGTTGGTCCATGAGGCTTTGATATAGAAAGGTTGTCTCTTTGGTAGTAGGTCAGCTATTAGGGACTTTTGCAAGCTCTTTACAACCAACCAAATGAACATCCATTTCTCTCTCTAGGGTTCCATGTGTCAAACCCTTTACTAAAACCTAGTGAGTGAAACCCTAAACTCTAATGTCCTCAAGTCCTTTAGGCCAGGGAGATAATGAGGCTTCTAGGTGGTAGATAATGCTCTCCACTTTATCCTATGCATTAATAAAAGGCCTACTTTTGTAAACTATCTCTTTGTAGAGTTGTGTAATGAGAGCTGGATCAAAAAGAATGATAGGATTTCATTTTGTTGTGCAATTGAAAAGGAAAGAAATAGGAGAGTGGGAAGATTTACTAAAGATTATTAAATTTCATTTATTTATTCTAATATGGATGGGTCTGTAATGTCCCTTCTTTGGGGACATTAGAATTATTAAGAAGGAACAAATTCTCAATATTAAATTTGACTGTGTTACCTAGAGATTTATTATTAAAGGTCAAATTAATATCCCATGTGGTCACAAGAGGATGAGGAGGAAAAGAATTCTTATTAGGAGAAGTTGAAGAGTCACCACTGTGAAGATAAAAGGAGATGAGATTCATTCTTTTGTTATGCTTGATTTTACTATTCAATTCAGTTTTCTCTCTTTAAGAGTCTCAAAAAGCTTCATCTTTTAGCTAGTTGGAGGACGTAGCCCCTCGTGCTAGCAGACAGTGGACACAAACCCATTTTCTCGAGAAACATCACTTCAGGTGTTTCATTCACACTTACAGGTTCTTATCCTACTGTTCTAATTCGACTGTTGAATTTGTATTCAGGATTGGTTTCCGTGTATTGGTCATTGTATTGATGTTGTATAATACAATAATGTTTAGAAGTTATTTGGAAGTTGCTAGTTATTATACTACTTCTGTATAAGACAATAATATGCTTCCAAATTGTTGTAAGGTTGTTGGTTTAGTGCTTTTGATTTCTACTATATTCTCTTATGCTTGAATCTTTAATATCATTTTGAAAAGACAAATTTATTAGTGAAAGTTTGTGTCTAATTTGCTGATTGTATTTTCATTTGCACGTGGATATATTTCTAAAAGTGTTATTTAAGAATGAGTTTAAGAAAATACCTATCTAGAATATCATTTGTCATTCATATCGTTGGTTATTTGTTGAGTGGGTTCATACTCCAAGGTTCACTTTAAAAAAGGAAAACAGAAAAAAATCAGGTTCATGACAGTACATTGCTGGTTGGATTTATTATAGTATCGGTATGGGTCATTACAGTGGTATCAGAGCTAGTTTTCCTACCAGCCTGTGAAGTTATAACAGCAACAAGTTTCTATAAAGATATTTCATAAACATTTAAGCTAAGAGAAAATATAGTACAAGATTGAAATTTTGGGCATATTTCTGTTGGGGTCTATCTACTTAGAATACTTGGAATACTGGGGAACCATTGCAAATGGTGCAGACAGAGATTTGTCATCAAGCTTGAAGGATTAGGATCTGAATGAAGTTGTTGGTTGTTGGAGTTTTAAGATCCATCAATATTATAAAGAAGAGTTAGCCATCCCTTAATCTTAAGAGTGACTTGAATGAGTTTGGGAACATGACCAATCTTCCTTCCAACTGTGGATGAGCGACTACAGGTCTTTTCTTTCATGAGCAGTTCTAGGCAGATGTTACACTTTGCTAACATTATTCTTTGAGCAGTTGCATGGAAGCAGTTACCATTTGACAGGATGGAAATTGTTACACGTTAATAAGGTACGTGGGATACTGCAGGTTGCAAACAAGGGTGAAGGGAGGGCAGTAATCTATTGGATCACTCATACTCCGGTCCTAAGGTTTGCCGGCAATTCCTTGCAGCTGGCCTATATGTTTGTTTAAACTGATTTTCTTGATGAAGTTCGTGCTTGCAGCTGCCCATTTATATGTGAGAATTAACACCTTGGTAGGTATCCCATGTTTTATCAATCATGGAGCTCCTGTGGCCAAGCATTCTTTTCTGGGTGATTTCAAGGCAATTAATATTCCCCAGAATTGAAGTAGAGAAACAAATGGTCACTCGTTCTAAAAGAAAACTACAGATATTGGACTGACTACAGACACTGAATGGATGACCGGCTTCATGCACAAGGTCGTGAAGGAGCAATAACCTATGAATCAGGGTTGGCACTTCCGAGTGTGAAGATCTTCAACAGTTGTGAGGGAGTAAGGAAATTGTTATTTAAAGTAAAATACTTGCTGAAGTTACGTAATATGCAGAGTTCACAACATTCCTGGTGTATTTGGTCCATTCTGTGAATTGCTGGAGTGCGATGAGAAAGGTGGAAGAGTGACTTTATGCCTTCGAATCATGTGGAGCCGTCTCGTTCAAATTTAAAGTTTCGTAAGTAGGAGGAATGCATATCATTGAAAGTGACGAGTCGTCGGTTTATCAGGAATAACTTGGCAGCGAAGGGGAAGGCATTCAAGGTAACATACGGGTTCATGCAGGAATTTGTAACGCCAATAGTGAGCCAAAACCGTTACCGTGGGACTTACCAGACTGTTTAGTCAGTCAACACAGGAAGATATGTTGACTAAGGAATCAGAGTGAATACCTTCATCCAATAGGCAGCCGTAAGTTTCAAGTCGACAGGGTCAGAACAAGTTCAGTCACGATAGGAGAAGCAGATTTGAATGCCAGGGTTGGCAGCATTGAGGGGACATCTGTAGAAGTAATGTCCCTGTTACCATCACAGGAATATATGTGAGCAAAGCTGATGCTACAAATCGCATAACACAGGAAACGTGGTGGTCATTTGGAAAGTAGACTGCGACTGTTGCGATTGAGGCTGGTGAAGTCTCAGGGGAAAGAATTCGCCAAGAGGTAACAACAAATAGCTGTGATGGTCCAAAAAAAATATGGCACTCATATGACTACGTTTTTCTTATAACGACTATAGGACTCCAAACAAGGCAAGAGAATAACAGGTGGTATGATGCAACCTGTCATACATGCACGGAGGGAAGTCATTTCCTGAGAATGTTTCGAAGAAATAAATAGAAATAATTGTTAGATGTTAAATTAATTATCTCAGGCTTGGTCGGCACAGACCAAAGAACTCTCTAGAAACACACATGCAACATGTGCAGCCATCTTCCATTGTCCATTCCAACTGCCTTTCATTAATATTCCAGCTAACTCCTCCTACAGTGTAAATGGCATTTAATATATATTTCTCTATAAATATAATGGACTGGGCCTATGTTCAGCAGAGCCCATTTTCTGGGTTTCTCCATGGCTTCTCCTCTCTATGGCTTTCTCTCTTGTTTGGTTTCTTTGTTGTGTTGTGCTATAATTTTTCATCATGGTATCAGAGCTTATGGTAAATGATCCAAAAGTCTTGAGAGAGCAATGAATGAAATATTGTGATTGAAAGATGTGGAGTGAAAGATTGTGATACGATTGCTAATGTCTTGTGAAGAAGGCTATTGTTGTGAGAAGGCTGCCCATTACGGAGTTTGATTGAAGTTCTGTGAATGTTAATTTGTTAAGTGAGCTGAAAGAGAAAAAAAGTGTTGCAAAGGAGATCCAAAGAAATTTCCTCAAAAGAGATTGTTCTCATGTGTGAGAGTGAATGTTCAAAGCATTGTGAAAGATGATTGATATTGTCTTTGAATGGAAGATGGTTGGTGTTGTATTTGGGCAAAGAATGTGATTTGTGATGTAGTCAGTTAATGAGGTAGCATATTGTGTTAAAGGATAACTCGTGCTAAAGAAAGATATTGCTAGAAGGAAGAGAAAATTGAAAGTATGATATTGTTGGAAATGTGTGAAATTGGAGTGGATAATCAAAAATAAAGAAGCATTACTGATTTGAAGCAACTCAAGAGTGTTGGATTGCTATTAATGCGGGAATGTCAAGTTGTTATTCATATGTTTGTGGGATGTGGAGCAACTTTGTGCAAGCGGGAGAGCCAAAGATTGCATACATATTTCTAATGTAACAAGAAAATATCAAGGGAGTGCTATGAGAAAGAGAGAAGCCATGAAAAGAAGGAAGCTAAAATTGAAGGTGAAAGCTAATTTTGTTATTATTAATAGTACTTTATTTTGAAATAGGTGTGGAGTATTATAAATCAGTAGTAGGAGTTAGCATTCATTAGGAAAAGAGATGGCATGCTAAAATTTGTTGTCATGGTGCAAAGGTCTGTGTGTGTGCTGATAGGATAAATGTATTGGGATTGGAAGTGAGAATTTGTTTGTCTAATTGTGGAGGATATGATGTTCTTGATAGTGGTTATGTAATAGAAGTTGGTTGCATTGATATCCCCCAACTAAGTGATTAAAATTGAATTAGTGATGATTTTTTAATGGGCTATGTGAATGTATGTGGTGCATTATCGGTTGTGCCCGACACCCTAAAAGTTTTTTGGTTTGACATATTGATGAACCATGTATGTAAAAAGTATTCCTATAGAATTGGCGAGTACAGTGGCTGGGTACCCATGTATCTCGGTAGATGAATTTTTTTTTTATATGGACTCAATATTTAGTTTGATGCAGGTACAAAAAAGAAAGGCCCAGAGTGGTGATAGTTTCCCCGTAGTGATGATTCATGATCATTAGAACCAATGAGTGCTTGGTTTGTAAACCATTTGAGTGCAAAGTTTATGGTGATCTTAAAACCACTTGTGTGATGTGAGAAGTTTGTGGTGAATCTAAAACCACTTTGATATTGCATCGGTTATGGATAATCCGTACAAAACCTAGAGTGATTATGATGAGGGAAACAAGATGAGTGAAAGCATTTGATAATTGATTGTAAATGGGTACCTAACAAGGCTTAAGGCCAGGACCCATCATCTCTAGATTATGGAGGGATTTCTAAGAAACAAAAAATATAATAATTTATTTATGGGGGGATGTTAGATGTTAAATTAATTATCTCAGGCTTGGTCGGCATAGACCAAAGAACTCTCTAGAAACACACATGTAACATGTCCAACCATCTTCCATTGTCCATTCCAACTGCCTTTCATTAATATTCCAGCTAACTCCTCCTACAGTGTAAATGGCATTTAATATATATTTCTCTATAAATATAATGGATTGGGCCTGTGTTCAGCAGAGCCCATTTTTTGGGTTTCTCCATGGCTTCTCCTCTCTATGGCTTTCTCTCTTGTTTGGTTTCTTTGTTGTGTTGTGCTATAATTTTTCATCAATAATGACTATTATACACGAATGATGTGTTAAGTGGCAGAAAGAATAGATGGCATCAAGAAATTTGGCCAGTCATGCATAAGCAAAGAATCGTGAATGAAGGAGATTGTCATGTGTATGTGTTAACGAATAAGCAAGACACACATATATTATGATATAAAATGCTGAACAGTGAGTTCCGAAATCCTCTAGTTAGCAGAGAAGTTGTATTTTCTAGGTAATACATGAGTGAGTAATAGCAGGTATAGGACGTGGAAGTTGGACTGCCATATGAGAGCAGAACAAAATTCTCAGAAAAAATACATAGGGAAGCTTCGAATTTTGCTTCTATAATGTTCTGCGGGTGTTTGGAAGATGGTAACATCAAAACCATAGCTCCTCACTTGTGTGACGTTTTATGAAACAAGACAGTGTGTGGATGGCACATCCTACAGGCATGAGAGTATATGAGATAGCTTGCAGTAATAGTATCAGCCACTGGCAAATAAAGTGGGTGTGCGGCAGCAGGAATCAAGTCCTTTGGAGAGTCACGACATGGTGCTGAAGATGGTATGACCTTCCGACTTCACCAGCACGTGGACTTCTACAGAGGCCCTCATTTGGAATCAAGTTCTCAAGTGACTGCGGGGTATCAGATTGGGTCTGCCATTGTATTCTTGTTCAACATTAAACGTATCAGGTATTATATGTTATCTCAGACTTTTGATCAAAAATTGATCATGCCAGTATTGAAACTCCACTAGTAGTTAAGAGTAAAGATTAGTCTGGAACCTTGCTTGTTTGATAATAATGTTCAAGTTTTGACTAAAAGTCTAGAACTATATTCTGTTATCTCATTTCCATATTGGTATTTCTTGGTCAAAAAGATTTAATTGATGAAACAGTAATGATATGATTGGAAGTTATGTTGTTTAGCAACTGTTTGACATAATTCTTATTTGGTTCCAACACAAAGTTTGTTTCCAAATCCAAGAGAGTTTATTATAGTAGTATCCTGGAAAGTTGATTAATACATAGCCACCCTGGGAAGCAAAATTCTGGGATATAGTGAGACGTATTGAGAATACTGAACACGTGCACATCCCAGAAATTAAAATTCTTGATGAAGGATCTGAAGATGGAAAGGAAGGTTAGTGGGAATCGTGAGAGTAGAAATGTTAATGATCAATATGAAATAAGAGTAGAAATACTCAACATTTACAAGGAGTATCAAAGACTTCCAAATCAAATTCAGAGTTTTACCATTAAGTAATTATGTGGATTTTTATCTTGACCAGCAAAATAAGACTGAATGGCAAAAAGAGAGTATTTGGATTTGGTATAGGATCTTCTTACAAGGGGCCAAGACAAAAATGTGTATGAGGAATTTCCAACAGATCACGAGCTTCGAATAGAGGTTCTTGAAGAAGAGAAGCAGCCAAGTACTATTGATGTACAATTTTCTAGCGACCACATAGAAGGTGTTACCCTAGGTACAAGCTTTTATGTTGGTGAAATGGAGGTTAGTGTTGAGAAACAGGAGGATGAGGGTGGTTGCACTCGAGATTATTGTAGGTTGGAAACTTTGTTTGATGAATCTTTTAATTTGGATGCCCATGACATAAAATTAGAAGATCATATCGAGATGACCCTACACAACAATGAATCACTTCAAAATGACAATCATGAAATGTATACCCTAAGAAGTCAGTTGAAGATTAGTGAAGACATGGTTGTGACATCCTTAGTATAGTACAACAGTACCCAAGAGTTGGTCGAGGAGCTCTATAGGAAAATCCTGAGAGAGGGAGAAGATAACTGGCATGTGAATGAGTTACGAAAAGTCAAAACAACCCTAGAGACTATGAAATCAGATTACTTATATCTGCTATCTAACATGGATTACATTCTTAAGGTTGTTGAGATTTATGCAGCATAGTCAAAGCAGGAAAATGATGAGATAGAGGATCTCAACAAGACAAAGTATGTTTAGGAGGCACTGAGTGAAGCCCAATTTTCCCTACAGGGAGCAAAAAATCAAATCAAGCTCATGAAACACCTTTAGGAATATGAGAATAGAGTGAGGAAGGAGTTCTTTTAGGATGTCATTGATGAACTTGAGAGCATTTAGCAGATGTATGACTTGGATAGCTTCCCAAAACAGTTAAGTAGAAAAACTTCAAAACACTTTCAACTGATTGACAACCCTTTGTCTAAATTTGGTGCTGATTGGACATCCAACAATCCTTTGTTTATGTTAAATGAGGAATCATCTCTTGTTCTCCATGAAGAGGAAGAGTTTGATTTCAGACTTTGGGATCTTGGCTCAAATTCTAACAGTGAATCTAGTTCTCAGTATAGGAATGATGAACCAACTTCTGTGCCTTATCTTTGGGTCAGCCCTAACACATTTTCCCATTTCACCCCATTTAGAAGTTGGGAAAATTTTCTTCATTAGCCTCTGAACAGTTGTTGGTGGAGTATTTATTTGAGATTTGTGGATAGATTCTCAACATTCTTCAAATTCTTAGCTCCTATGTGTTTGAGAATTCTCCAAGTTTATGTTGATAGTATGAAATTTGATGTCCATAGGATGATAGTTTCACCTTATGAACAATTTATTTCTCACATCATCTGCTTAGGTCAGGTCTTCACATTTTATTGGACTATACATGGGCCTTGGATATATTTCTATCTCATCATAGTAGCAAGGCAATATAACAGAGTTTGGGATCCAAGTGTTGGTAGATTGTATCTATGGTTGGATGAGGATTTTATTGTGGTCATGGTGCTGATCCCTGCTGATCATTTTACAGGTGTAGGTGTCGAGTTCTTTTAGAGAGTAATATGGGATCCAAGAATTCGGTTGATAGGTATTTTATAGAGTGGTATCGTGCTTCATAGTTTGACTAGGTTTGTTGTTAGTTTGGGCTACTGGATTAACTATACATTTATATGGGATCCTAGTACATATTGCTTGAGGGCAAGCAATCTCAAGGAGGGGAGATTTGTAATGTCCCTTCTTTGGGGACATTAGAATTATTAAGAAGGAACAAATTCTCAATATTAAATTTGACTATGTTACCTGGAGATTTATTATTAAAGGTCAAATTAATATCCCATGTGGTCACAAGAGGACGATGAGGAATAAGATGACTTATTAGGAGAAGTTGAAGAGTCACCACTATGAATATAAAAGGAGATGAGACTCATTCTTTTGGTATGCTTGATTTTACTATTTAGTTCATTTTTTTCTCTTTGAGAGTCTCAGAAAGCCTCAACTTTTAGCTAGTTGGAGGATGTAGCCCATTGTGCTAGTAGCTAGTGGACACAAACCCATTGTTTCAGGAAACATCACTTCAGGTGTTTCATTCATGCTTATAGGTTCTTATCCTACCATTCCAATCTGAATGTTGAATCTGTATTTAAGATTGGTTTCTATTTATTGGTTATTGTATTGCTGTTGTATAATACAATAATGTGTAGAAGTTGTTTAGAAGTTGTTGGTTATTATACTTCTTTTGTATAAGGCAATAATATGCTTCCAGATTTTTGAAAGGTTGTTGGTTTAGTGATTTTTATTTTTACTATATTCTCTTATGCTTGAATCTTTAATATCATTTTGAAAAGACAAATTTATTGGTGAAAGTTTGGGTTTAATTTGCCGATCATATTTTCATCTGCACATAGATATATTTCTGAAAGTGTTATTTAAGAATGAGTTTAAGGAAATAAGTATCTGGAATATCATCTGTCATTCATATTGTTGGTTATTTTTTGAGTGGGTTTATACTTTGAGGTTCACTTTATAAAGGTAAAATAGAAAAAAATTAGGTTCACGATAGTATGTTGCTGGTTGGATTTATTATAGTACTGGTACGTGTCATTACAGGGTCAGAATTGTCTCATAGTCATCTATCTTTTCCCCAACATTCAAGTATTGAATGCATCACATATTTCTAACATGTTAACTATTAATTATGAACTTTTCATTGTGTAAACACCTTTTTTAGTGTCATGAAAGTGTGTAAAATAGGAAAAAAATAACGATGAAAACCAATGGTAACTATGTACGCAATAGTCATATATGTCTTATAGAAACTTTGAACCATTGATTGTAAATATTAGATCCTCCATCCCATATAGGAAGTGCCTTCAATGTAAAAATACGTATTTTCACTATCCATAAATAATAACAAGAGCTCTATGGGAGCTAGAGTACTTGCCTATTGCAATAAGAAAAAGAAAAAGAAAAATTATTAGATTCAGTTAGTATAAATGATTTAGTTTTGTGTATTTTTAATTATGTTTATAGATTCAACATACACAAGCAAAAGCAACAAACCAAGCAATTTAGCCGACTAAATCCATGATGAGATTAGTCCCAAAGTAGTGCCCTTGCAACATAAAAACCTCAAAATGGTAATGGAAGACCTTTGAACAAGAATAGGAAACACTTCCAAGAATTTTCCTATCATCTTCCTTGTCCCCCTTAGAATCTTCCTCTACATCAGCATTTGAATTTCCTATTTTACTCCTTTTCCCACTCACATGGTCCATTGAAAGAAGCCTTTGAATCATAAACCTGTTACTAGATTTGTATGCAACAATTTTTTATCTACCTACTATGAGATCTTATAAAATTACAATCCAAAGAAATGATATGAAATGCTATAAATTTGCAATCCAAAGAAATGATAAAAGAAGTAAAAGTAAGCAACATCACATCAAAAAAATTGAACATAAAAAATATATCCAAAAAGATCTATGTAGAAAAAAAAACCTCTATGACACAATCTGAATCATTGAATCAATAAAGGAACTCTAGGGGAATCTCAATTGTAAAGACCCTCAAGAACATCTTATAGGAATGAATGAATCCTCTACCTCCAAGTAAGCCCATTATTCTTGTAACATTGTTAGTTACTTAAAATGCACAAGTTCACTTCCTGCTTAAGGACCACTAGGAACACCTGAAGAAGAAAGCAATGAAGATGAAGTTCATTCATAGGCATATAGTAATGCCTTGGGTTGATAAAGAAGGGCTTAATAGCATTTGGCTATATGGGGTTTCCTCAAATTAAAGCTGACTTGAACTTTGAATCATATAAATGTATTGTTTTTTTCTCAAAATGGTATCCCTAAATGAGGTCCCAGATGAACAATTTGAAACAGAGTATGTAAAATATGTATTTTTGGAAAATTAAGGCACAAAGTAGGGAGAAAATGATGCATTATTAAGGGTTCTAAGATTTCTTTGGATTGGACTGCAGAAGTATGAATCCCTTTCAGAGAATCAGTTAAAGGCTTCAATGTTAAAAGAAAGTACTAAGAAGAAACTAAAGGATCTTAACTTGCTTGCATAAGGTCAGAATTGTGTGTTATTGACAATATATCAAACATCATCACATTTACCTCAATTTTGTGGCAATAAAGACATGCACTTATAATTTATCGGGTTGGACACTATAGGCAAACTATTAGGTATGTGCAAGATCATGATGTGCCAAAAAGTGGCAATCTAAAAAATATGTAGTTCTAAAATATCTCAAACCATTTCAAAATACATTCCAACTTCTTTCCCACCCACCTTGATACTAAATGAAAACAATTAATATCTTTATAAGGTCTACTATATCTTTTGATACCAAACCTATATGGTCAATTTTAAAATCTCTTAAAAAATTGCTTTTGGCTTATTTTTATGTGATATTTACTTCAAACAATGAGTGGACAACTTTTGTTTCACCAAAATTTGATGAAATGAAAAGGGTTTCTTAAGAATGTTCTTAAATCCAAAAGATACATCACATTCTATGTTTCTTCTACTATAAGGAAAAAAAATGAAAATTTGAATTTTGTAGAGTTTTGAATTTGTTAAGGTGGTCAGACATGAGAGTTTTTTTATTCTAAAAATACTAAAGTCAAAAATTAATTAATTATTATTTATTTAGAATAAAAATACCCAAAAATATGTGTCACATACAGGCATGAGTCTACTACTTATATCTAGAATATTATTTAAAAAATATTATCATTTGATTTTGATTAAGATGGTAAGACATACGTCTACTTCTTATTTTTGTTCTAAATTTTTTGTAATATTGCATTAAAATTCAAAATTTTGACCAATCAATTTTTATTTTTTTGAGATAAGTCCTAGTAGTTTAAAAACTAGATTCAATTTTGTAGAGATTCTTTTCTCTCAACTTTTTGATATAAAGTTAATAACACATAGAAAATTGCACGTCAAGTTGACATAACCCTGATTTTTTGATTTTTTATTGCCACTTAAGAGCATAGTTTGGTTGACCATGATCCTACACATAGCCTATTTCTGACCTATGCAAAGGTTAAATGAGGCTAAAGGTATTTTTCAGCATTCTTAATTCCTCCCTCAATGAATTTTGTCACCATTCATTTAGTCCTGCATGATAGTAAGACTGTCAATGATGTGCTCTACTGGGCTGCTTGGTTTGGGCCTTACTATACGTATATGAAGAATCTCAATGTGGGAGATACAAATTTTATGAACCTTACTAAAGTTGATCAGGCTATTAATGTAATTAAGAATTTAAATGAAGAGCAAGCCAAAAAGGAGGATCTTAAGAAAGTAGAATTTTGACCATGCGATTCCAAGAAATGTGTAGCAACTACACATGTATTTTTGCTTGTCCACTAAGGGTTACATTGTGAAAAAAGATGGTAACAAGAAATTAAAGAATATTATGGTGAAAACTAGGAAGCCTAATCTTAGTGGGCATTTTTATGCACCTTTTTGGTTGTTTGAACTAATTTATTTCATTCTCTCTCTGTCTATTGTCTCATCATGATGGTAAAAAAAAACCTATGTTCAAAACTGTTTCACAAAATTCAAAATTTGATCCGAAATAAAAGATTTACTAATCATAAAATTAATATTGTTAAAGATGTATGTAAAATATTAAGTACTAGAAATGATATTCAACACAATTACTAGAAGCCATGAAATTTTCAACAAAGGGGTTCCATTGTGACAAATGATGGTAACAAGAAATTAAAGAATATTTTGATGAATACTAGGAAGCCTAATCTTAATGGACAACTTTATCCACCTCTAGGGCTATTAGAACTGATTTATTTCATTCTCTCCCTATCTACTATGTCATGATTGTGCTAAAAAACATCAATGTTGAAAACATTTCCATAGAATTGAAAATTTGATTAAAAAAAAGAGAACTAATCATAAAATGGATGTTGTTGAAGATGTATGCATAATATTTAGTACTAGAAATGATATGTAGCACAATAAATACTATTATATACTGGAAGCTATGGAATTTTAACTAATAAACTTCTATTGGCAAGTATATAGTCTCTTAGCAAATATTTATGTTTAACTAGTAAAAGTTCAATACTTAAAAGTTGTACCACAATAAGTTAAAAGTACCAAAGTAGCACAAAATTTAAATCAGACTCATCACACCAATTTGTTCATAACAAGTGTTAATTTGTACTGTAATAGATTAAAGGTGCTGCAAATAGAAACAAGGAAAATGAAATTAAACAAGCAGTATACAAGGAAGGAAAATTTGACTGAAGACAATGTTTTTGTATAGATAGAAAAATTTTAGACTGCATGTTTTTGACTGAATGTTATGGTGAAAACTAGGAAGCCTAATCTTAATGGTGAATTTTATGCACCTCTATAGCTATTTGAACTGATTTATTTCATTCTCTCTCTGTTTATTGTCTCATCATCATGGTAAAAAAAAACTATGTTCAAAACTTTTTCACAAAATTCAAAATTTGATCCAAAATAAAAGATTTACTAATCACAAATTGAATAATGTTAAAGATGTATGTATAATATTAAGTACTAGAAATGATATGCAACAAAATTACTGGAAGCCATGAAATTTTCCACAAAGGGGTTCCATTGTGACAAATGACGATAACAAGAAATTAAAGAATATTTTGATGAATACTAGGAAGCCTAATCTTAATAGACAACTTTATCCACCTCTATGGCTGTTAGAACTGATTTGTTTCATTCTCTCCCTATCTACTATGTCATGATTGTGCTAAAAAACATCAATGTTGAAAACACTTCCACAAAATTGAAAATTTGATAAAAAATAAGAGATTCACTAATCACAAAATGGATGTTGTTGAAGACGTATGCATAATATTATGTACTAGAAATGATATGTATCACAATAAACACTGTTATATACTGGAAGCTATGAAATTTTAACTAATAAACTTCTATTGGCAAGTATATAGTATCTCGACAAATATTTTTTTTTAACTAGTAAAAGTTCAAAACTTAAAAGTTGTACCATAGTAAGTTAAAAGTACCAAAGCAACACAAAATTTAAACCAGATTCATAACACCAATTTGTTCGTAACAAGTGTTAATTTGTACTATAATAGATTAAAGGTGCTGCAAATAGAAACAAAGAAAATGAAATTAAACAAGCAGTATACAAGGAAGGAAAATTTGACTGAAGACAATGTTTTTGTATAGATAGCAAAATTTTAGATTGCATGTTTCCGACTGAATGTTATTTCTCTATGCCTGAACAAAGGATACAAATTTCTAGTTAGGCTACATAATTTTTACTAAAGTATCTGCGAGATCTGTCTATTGGATATTGTTCATCAAAGCCTTTCTATATAGGCCAAAAGATTTATAATAGAAGTGATATCTATAAAAAATATTGTCTACCACATATCTGCAAGGTCTTCATTGGATTCAATGTGGTTGTGTATATTGAAGCCTTGCAATGACCAAAAATGTGGACTGCAGTCTATGATCCTTAATTGACTTGCAATACAATCCAAAATGGCTTCGTTTAGTGGAAAGACATGGAAGGGAAATAAATATTTGACAAAGCAAAATGAAGAGAAAGATGAATTAGTTCTAGCTTATGTGGTGGTTTCTTCTATAATGGAGTTGATATTACCATTTATTGTTTCTCCACATTGCATTCCTAAGTTTGTATTATTTTCCACCTTCCTAGGTAATGCTCCAAATTGGATATTTTGACAACTTGAAAAAATGTGGGCACATGTTGGTTGGAAGTCAAACCAGTTATGCATAATTGCAGCAAGTTGCATAGTTTCATAACATATGCAATATTTTATAATGAATTTGATTACTATAGTCATTGGGGCAGAGCCTTTGAGGCTTATAAATTATTTTTATCTCGTAAAGAACCATTTGTGAGATAAAATAGAATTTTTTTAACTATATAGATTCAAAAGACAAAAGTACAATGTCTATACAACTTTTAAAAATGTAATGCTTAATAGGTCCAAATAAAAACACCTACATTTAAATGTATTGAAATAAATTTTAAAAAGCCCTAAATTACACGAGGTGAATTTTTTTTATTTGCATTTTCTTTGAGTAGCAAGGCTACAAATTTTAGCCATTTATTTTACAAACAAAAGTAAACACCGTTCCAACCCAATGAAAGGAGTTATAAATACCATCTTGCAAAACTTAATAAAAAGAAAAGAAAGCCTTCCAATGGCTTAATAAATTCCATGTCTTTAAACCATATCTTTGGGTGAGGCTTGAAAGGAACATAGAGGCGGGTTTGGTGCTAACTTTGTTTTTAATATCCATATTATAGAATCTTCTCATAAAATTTCTTTGCTGACCTCTTTGATTGTGTAAATTTAAATTACAAAAGCATTTTCCATTTCTTATATATATAACAAGATACTTCTATGTCATATTACATGTCTTTGCCAAACCTAAGAAATGGGTACCATAGATACAATAATGAACAAATGTCTTAACAAATAGGGGATGTAATATGCTAGTTATAGGTCAGTGCAGTTCAAGCCAAAATTGTAGCAACCTTTGAAACAACTGATAATTTTGATTACTTTGAGTAAAAGCAATCCAAAATATAGTAAAGAAGCTGAAAAAGTATGTACAGGTTTTAAGATTATGAATTGTAGAAGGTGTATGGTAGAACAAAGCTCCCCAAAGCTGATTAAAATTCCATAAAGTTGATAAACCACTTAAAAACTTTGATTCTCTTCAAATAATATAAGACAACAATGTATATGAAAAAGGCCCCACTTAACAAATTATGCCCCCTTCTAGCACAATAGTCTTGAATCTTTGTGGCAGTTGTTGGCAAATATAGGCACTTGAAAGCATTACTCAAGCATTATATGGTGCACAAAAACTTCAAAAAATAATGCAATACCTTTGGAATATGAGCTGGGACTTTAATTTCATTCAAGCACGTTATAGAAATTGCATGGAATGCTAGTTGGAAGTAATGAAAGTGTATGGGAGAGAAAAAGTCTAGCAATATCAAAATTCATTGTTCCCATCGAGTTGTAAGATGGACGAAATACCTTGCACACCCAAACCCAAGCTAAATTACTAAAAACATGAAAAAATAGCGATGCTTTCCAACTAAACTCAAAATTCTAAGATGAAAGCCAATGACCCTTTATAACAACAATGACAAAATATTCACAATTGAAATAGTAGCCATATCATTGAACAACAAGAAAGTGGATATCCATGAATATTATGCTACACCAATAAACCCCATGATATAAGCCAAACCTCTAAAAATATTTTATAAATGAAAAATCTCGACGAAATTCTGGAAATTAAAAGCATTGATATCCACAAATACCCAAATAAAACCCATAGTCATTCGACTTAAACAAAATTAAAAGCACAAAAAATCTAACCAAAGCTACAAACAAGAGAAGAAAAGCAACTATCCATGAATGTCAACTGGGTATTTTGGTTAACTAAAATGTTTTCTTAGAAAACAAGTACCTGTCAAGAAAGAATATAGGAATACAAAAGAAATACCTAAGAGATGGATTGTAGAAGATATGCCTTGTCCCGTAGCTCCAGTATACTTCCCCTCCCAACTTCCCACCATGACAAATGTAGATGACCGAGGTTTGATAGAAGCAGAGAAGAGCAAAAACCTAGCAAATTCAGAAATCTCCACTGTCTGCTCTGGAAACAATGAAAGGCAAGTAAATCCAATTCCATATTTAATCCAACCTTTGAACTCTCGATCCATCAAAGAGACTTAATGCGGCATTCCATACGAGTAAATATTGAAGCATGCAAAGCCAGGCAACTGTCCTATCGGACATTAATACAAGCTTTACAACTGTTCTATTTGAGAAATGTCACCACCACTCGCTTTTTTATTTTTAATTTACAAAACTAATTAAACCAATGGCAAAAACTAGCCAATGAATAGAAAAATAGAAAAATTTCAATAAATTTCAAAATTCGAGATATTAAATATTATGAACATAAGATATATTAATGTTTTGAAAATTTCAAAGCACGATTAATTCTTTACGATTAATTCTTTATAATTCAAGTGAAAATATTACTAATAATAAAAATACTAATATGTGAAATGAAAATGATAAAAGGGAAACAAATATCTACTGTTAAAAATAATGTTTATTATAGTAGCTGGGCATTTAATGCACAGTCCAGAACTTTCTACTTGCTTCTTGGAGCCTCTCTCTTTGTGCAAAATTTGAATTTAAAATTATGTAGAAATCTCTAGAGTGCTTCCTTTCTTGAAGCTTCTCAAGAACCCTCTAGAAATATGTATGAGCTCTATAAATAGAGCATTCCTCTCAGCTGTAATAACATGAAGAAACTTTATAGCTCTTTGATATGTTTGAGTTTTGCTGCTCTATTTTTTTTATTCTTTGTGCTGCTGTTTTTAATTCATCATGGTATCAGAGCATTTTCAGTTCTTTGGGCTGTGAATATATGATGCTTTTTGGAATGAATATATGTGTTTTTCTTGTGTGAATCTTTACATTTGCAGGCTGTAACTAAGGAGTGAACAGCAGTTTGGTTTGGGACAAAAAAACTACATCAAAGGAAGGATATTGCAGCAAAAGAAAAGTTTTTTTTCTTCAACAAATTGGTGAGACTTTTTCAGTTTCATGCTTGGGTGTTCAAGTTCTTAAATATCTTTCATTCTCATCCCAAAAAAAAAAAAGGGAGAGAATTTAACAATGGAATCACTTGGTGTGACTTTGCCTACAGTTAAATTAAATGGAAAAAATTATTATGATTGGGTATCTCATGTTGAAATCACTCTAACCCTTCAAAATTGTTATGATATTGTGACTGGTAGTGAACAAAGGCCTACGAATCCAGGAAATGATCAAGATAATTGGGATAAAAGGGACAAGAGGGCAGCAGCACTAATCAAGCTTACACTTTCATAAGAAGTTTTTTCAGAAGTTCGTAATGAGAGAAGTGGAGTCAAAGTTTGGGAGATTTTGAAAGATTTATATCAAAATTCAGGTGATGTATGGATCTTATCTCTCACAACTGAATTATACAATTTGAAATTATCAAGCTCACAAGAGATAGTCCCACATTTAAGTAAGTTAAAGGAAAAGAAAAATGAGCTTGCTTCTCTTGGAAAAGATATAGATGATAAAGATTTTGTGCAAATTATATTACAAAGTCTTCTAGGATCTTATCAATCATTTATAAGGGGTTTAGATACTGCAGATAAATTAAAAAGTATTAAATCAGAAGAATTGTGTGCTAAGTTGGTTCAAGAAGAGAAAAGACAAGTTAAAGAAAAAGAATCATTTGATGGTGAATCTCAAGCATTTGTAATGAAAGGAAAACAATATTATAAGAAGTCACAAGAAAATGAATCTAAAGAAAGAAATTGGAAGAATGAAAATAAGAGTATTTCATATATAGATCATAATAGAAGTAAATGGAAATGTCATTATTGTGGTAAAATGGGTCATAAGGCAAATGAATGTTTCAAGAAGAAAAGAGATGTAGAAAAGAAAGTAAATAATTATCCAAAATTAGGAGATTCTAAAAGAAATGCATTTTGTGTTGCACTTAAAGAAAATAATACTTTCAAAGAAGATTGGGTTATTGATTCAGGTGCTACACAACACATGTCTCATAATGAGAATCAATTTGAATCAATAAGTGAAAATAATATAGAGAAAATATATTTGGGGGATAATAGTGCTTTAGAAGTTAAAGGGACTGGTAATGTCAAAATTGATAATGGTTTGTTCAAAAATGTGAAATTAGTCCCTGAATTAAAAACAAATCTGCTTTCAGTATCTCAAATTGCAAGTCAAGGACATAAAATAGAATTCTACAATGATAAGTGCTTAATCAAGGATGTCAATGATAATTATAGAGTCATTGCAATTGGTAAAATGGAGAATGGATTATATAAATTTCAAGAATTTACTTTTAAATGTGGAGATAAACATTTGTGTGCTATTGCTCAATATGATGATATGAGCAGGTTATGGCATGAGCGTTTGGGGCACATCAATTTTCAAAGTCTCAAGCTTATGGAGAAATTACAAATGGTGCATGGGCTGCCAAAGATATCATTAAGCCCTAAGGTGTGTGAAGGATGTGCAATGGGAAAACAACATGTGGAAAGTTTCCCTCAAGGTAAATCATGGAGAGCAAAAACTCCTCTACATTTAGTCCATAGTGATGTAATGGGTCCTTTCAAAACATCATCAATTGGAGGATCAAGGTATGCCCTCACTTTTATAGATGATTATAGTAGAAGAATTTGGGTGTATTTTCTACAAAAGAAAGATGAAGTGTTTCAAAAGTTTAAAGAGTTTAAAGCTTTGACTGAAAAACAAAGTGGAAAGTACTTAAAGATACTAAGAACTGATAGAGGGACTGAATACATGAATAAAGCTCTTTTAGATTTTTGTAAAGAACATGGCATTAAAAAGGAATCAACTGTCTCTTATTCACCCCAACAAAATGGTGTTGCTGAAAGGAAAAATAGAACTATAATAGAAATGGCTAGGTGCATGCTTCATTCTAGAAATCTAGAAGCTAAATTTTGGGTTGAAGCAGTTCATACTGCCGTATATATCTTGAATAGAACACCTACTAAGGCAGTTTTGAACATAACACCAGAAGAGGCATGGAGTGGAAGAAAGCCTACAGTATCTCATTTTAGAATTTTTGGTTGTAAAGCATATGCTCACATTCCTGATGAAAGGAGGAGCAAACTTGAAAGGAAAAGCGAGAAGTGCACAATGGTTGGATATAGTGAGGAATCGAAAGGATATAGGTTATACAATCCTAGAACTAATGAAATCTATATTAAAAGAAATGTATGGTTTGATGAAGATGTTAAGAATGATAATTCTCCAACATTATCTTTCTTTCCAATTTTGATTGATGAAGAAAATTCTACTTCTACCAATAGTCAAAGTCAAGGTGTGCAAACCACTACATGGGATGAGACTCAAGAAAGTGATAATGAAAATCCAAAGAAATTTAGAAGCATCAAAGAAATTTATCAAGAAGGTCCTAGATATATATTTGCTAACTATGCTCTTATGACTAAGGTGATGCAGGTTGACACTCCAAACACATATGAAGAAGCAAAAGGAAAAGAAGAATGGGAAGCAGCTATGCAAGAAGAATACAATTCTTTGATGAAGAATGGAACATGGGAACTAACAACACTTCCAGAAGGCAAAAATGTGGTTGGTTGCAAGTGGACCTATAGAACCAAATTCACATCAGATGGAGCTATTGAAAAATACAAAGCAAGGTTAGTGGCTAAAGGTTTCTCACAAGAAGAAGGTATAGACTATACTGAAACCTTTGCTCCAGTAGCTAAGATGACTTCCATTCGTACAATAGTTGCTTTAGCTGCAAAGTTTGGTTGGAAAATTTTTCAAATGGATGTAAAAAGTGCATTTTTGCATGGCGACTTAAAAGAAGAAATTTATATGCAACAACCACCAGGATTTATTAAGTATGGAGAAGAGAATTTGGTGTGTAGATTAAGAAAATCACTCTATGGTCTCAAACAAGCACCAAGGGAATGGTACTCAAAAATTAATAAGTACTTCCTAGAAGTTGGATTTAAAAGAAGTAATGCTGATCCAGATGTGTATGTAAAATATTGTGATAATAAGGTTGTTATCATTGTATTGTATGTGGATGACTTGATTATTACAAGAAATCACGCACATGATATTGAGATAACTAAAAATCAACTCAAACAAGCTTTCGAAATAACTGATTTAGGACTAATGCACTATTTTTTGGGTATGCAAGTATGGCAAGAAGAAGGAAGAATCATGCTCTCTCAAACTAAATATGCTCTTGATGTACTTAAAAAATTCAATATGAGTGATTGTAAACCATGTAATACACCATGTGAAATAGGAGTAAAGATAGGTGCTAACTCTACTCAAAAGAAAGTGGATGGAAAATTATATAGGCAGCTTGTTGGAAATCTTTTGTAACTTACTATAACTAGACCAGATATTGCATATGCAGTTGGTATTGTATCGAGATACATGGCAGATCCACACATTGAACACTGGAAAGCGGCTAAAAGAATATTAAGATATATTAAGGGTACTTACCAGCTTGGCATTGAATAAAAATATGGAGGAGAACCTACTTTAGTTGGATATACAGATTCTGATTATGCAGGTGACATTGATGATAGAAAGTCAACTTCAGGATATATCTTCCATCTTGGATCGGGACCGATTTCGTGGAGTAGCAAGAAGCAATCAACAGTGTCACTCTCATCTACAGAAGCTGAATATATTGGTTTATCAAAGGCGTCTCAAGAAGCATTATGGCTTAGGAGGTTACTTGAAGAATTGCATCATCCACAAGACTCTCCAACAACAATATTTTGTGATAATCAAAGTACTATCAAGCTAGCAAAAAATCCGGTATATCATGCAAGGTCCAAGCATATAGAAGTGCATCATCATTTTTTTCGAGATCTAATTGAAAGACAAGAGGTGGAGCTTCAATTTTGCGGAACAGAAGATCAACTTGTTGATATATTTACAAAAGCATTGTCTATCGTAAAATCTACGAAATTTAGAGATCTATTGCAGCTCAAAGATGTTCCTAATCTCTCCAAATAAACATTATGGGGGGGTGTTAAAAATAATGTTTATTATAGTAGCTGGGCATTTAATGCACAGTCCAGAACTTTCTACTTGCTTCTTGGAGCCTCTCTCTTTGTGCAAAATTTGAATTTAAAATTATGTAGAAATCTCTAGAGTGCTTCCTTTCTTGAAGCTTCTCAAGAACCCTCTAGAAATATGTATGAGCTCTATAAATAGAGCATTCCTCTCAGCTGTAATAACATAAAGAAACTTTATAGCTCTTTGATATGTTTGAGTTTTGCTGCTCTCTTTTTAAGCTCTGTTTTTTTTATTCTTTGTGCTGCTGTTTTTAATTCATCATCTACCAAACTTGTGAGATGTTTATGAGTGACTGCACGTCCAGCGGAGTTGCGCCAGACTACATCTATCGTGAGAATTTTATGTTATACTTCATCATAATTACACATCGTTAAAGCTGCTCAGTATGTGACGATCTTGGACATGAACAAAGGTATCAGTGTCACGAAACAAATATCTACCAAACTCGTGAGATGTTTATGAGTGACTGCACGTCCAGCGGGGTTGCGCCAGACTACATCTATCGTTAGAATTTTATGTTATACTTCATCATAATTACACATCGTTAAAGCTGCTCAATATGTGACGATCTTGGACATGAACAAAGGTATCAGTGTCACCGTATTCTACTTGAGAACAAGTGCCTGTAGTCTCCTTGGAATTTGTGACACAGGAGTCTCAATCCTCCCCTCCAATATCTTCAACACTTGTCCCATGCTCGGCCTCTTTTTCTCATCGTCTTGAATGCATAGTTCCCCAACCACAACAGCTCGTCTCACCTCTTCCATTTCTGCATCACTAGCTATTCTTGCATCCACAACACCCATTATGTTTCCTCTCTGAATTTGCAATGAAGCCCAAGGAGGAAAGTACATCCTGCTCTCCTCCACCCTGAAATCCAGATTTCTACGACCGGATATAATTTCCAGCAATGTCATACCAAAACTGTATACATCTACTTTTGGAGTGAATGGGAGCCCCGTGATCCACTCGGGTGCCAAGTACCCTGGAGTCCCTCTCATGGTTGTCAATACACGACTAAAATCTCTCAACAGCACCTTTGCCAGCCCAAAATCACCTATCTTAGGGTTGAAATCATCATCCAGAAGAATGTTTTCGGGCTTGACATCGCAGTGGATGATCTGATCCCTGCATTCTTCATGCAGATAAACTAATCCCCGTGCAGTACCCAATGCGATCTGGAATCGGATCTTCCAATCCAGCACCTTCCCTGCTTCTTCCTCTTTACCGAAGATGAATGAATTTAGCGAGCTGTTGGGCATGTACGCACACACCAGCAGCCTGTGAGCGCCTTCTACGCAGAACCCATACAGCGTTACCAAATTAATATGCTGTAGAATACCCACGGTACTTTTTTCTTGACGGAATTGCTTCTCTGCTCCTGCACAACCCTTTATTCTTTTAACTGCCACAAGTTTTCTGTCTGGCAATGTTCCTTTGAACACCGAACCGAATGCTCCGTTTCCCAGCTTATGCTTGAAATTCTCCGTTGCAATCCCCAGCTCTTTGTAACTGAATGCTTTGAGCGTGATTCGCACGTCCTCTTCTACCCTTCTCTTCTTCTCTGGTCTTCGACGTCTCCGCAGAAACAGTGCGGTCACGAGGAGGGCTAAAACAATTCAGAAAGCTGCGGCAGAAGGAAGTAAAATAAGTAGTACATGTGCTTTCCTGCTTCTCACTGACGTCAACTGCGGCAGCTCAGAAGCTGCGAGCCTGATGAAGATGGACTCATTGTTAGACAAAACACGCATTTTGAATAATTCTCCGAACCACAATCTACAGACTGGTACTAGATCAGAAACTACGAAAGCAAAGGCTGTGCAGGAGCAATTGTTGAGACAAGCTGTCCTGCAGCCTTGCTCTGTTGGCTCGTTGTTGATGAGGACAGCTGCTTCTTCGGGCAAGGATCTGTTCCTTGTTTCGAGGAAGCCGTCGGTGGTGCAGTTAAGGGGTGTTCGCCGAGCACAACCATTTGACAAAACACCCCGAGTCTTATGCTTGGGTGTGAAACCCTCAATGCAACTACACTCATCAATCTGCAAATTACACAGTCCATACGCCCCGCAGATCTCATACCGACTGCACTGACCTTGGTATGAAGAAAATCCCTGAATCCAGCTACCATCATCCCTCAAGTAGTAGAGGTGTAATTCGCCATTCTCTTCTATGTGTAACCGTCCTGTGACGGTATGAAATAAAGGAAATGTGGTGAAACTTGCATATATTTTTCAAGGAGAAACCTCCACACAGGACCCTTCGAATCTCTTAGGAGAATAATTCTCCGGAACCTTGACGAAATAATTGCCAGCCCACTCTCCGGTGGACCAGTATGGAACAGTGTTGTTATAGAACAATAGCAACTGCGTCTCTCCCGGGGTGATGTCCATTCCACCAGAGAAGAGCCCAGTTGCAGGATCCGTAGAACTCTTCCAGGAACTGACCATCGGGCCTTTCCACAACATCATGCCGGGCAACCATGTATTTGTTGGATGAGCGAAACTCTCCCAAACAATCTCAGACTTGTTGTGGCTGCGACCCAGAATAATGAAATTTCCAATGTCCGTCATCACTGCCTGCGATCCTTTCAGGCCATTATGACTCGACCACACTGACTGGCCTTTTCCATCGACCAGTCTGAGATGACCGTGGCTAGAAAATTTCAGAACACCGGGCATGTCTTTGACGGGATTGTCTCTGTTAGCCACCCAAACTACGACCTTGGGAGAAATTTCTGCGTACCAGATGCCAATATACCAATTATTCGTTCCATTTGGACAGAAAAATCCCAATTCAAACGTGCCATTCTTTGATATTAGGGTCTCGTTTCCAGCGAGAGAATCCGCCAGTAGAAGCGTATCGGCACCATCTTATGCAAAAGAAGTGCAATTATTCAGTGCAATCACGATAGCATTTGCTAAGACCAAATGCTTCATCGCCATTTTTGTAACAATGCGAGCTGTATTTTTCGAATATAAATAGAAAACAAGCAACCTACGAAATGAGCGAACGTGGCTGAAGTTGTGTAATTTCCTTTACAATTTGTTCCTGTTAACGTAAATTAATTACACCGCAAGGCATGGTCGGCACCAATCAAGATGCTTCCAGAGGCATGTGCGGCCATCCCTCTAACTGCCAACTACTTAAATTAATAATACACCAAAAACCACTTAGATTTCTGTACATTTATTACAGTTGTTGTTATAAATAGACTTGCTGGGCCTGGAGTTTTCAGCGCTCATTTCCTGAATATTCTGCTGTGTTATTTACTCTGTGAGTTTGTTCATCATATCAGAGCCATGATTAATGATTGGTGAATGTTTTGTTTTGCTATGTGAACTGAAGGAGATTGCTGTTACAATCTACAAGCTGCTATTCGATTTGAGTGTTTCTTTGAACTGTTGGTGTTGGCATTGTCTTAGAGAAGAAAGATAACATGCTGAAGAAAGCAGATTTGTTGCAGCCATTCCTGGAGGAGCAAAAATTATTATTGGTCAAAGAGCACATTTGAATTTCTAAGAGGTACGTATTGGAAGATAAAAGAGTATAGTGTTCTGTGGAGCTGTAATGCTTATTGTTTTAATATAGAGCTTTCTCTATTCTATTGTGCCACTGAAATAAGCAATGAACTATCGAATGGCTCTTTAAATCTGAAGTTGTTAATGATCGTTTGGTTATTTCAAATTTGTGAAGAGATTGAGTAAGTTTGTTCATGGTAGTGGTGTTGATGAAGAGTTATTTGAAATATTGAAGGATTAAGTTGTTGTGTGGGACAGAATTGGGTGCCATTTATATTGTTATGGTTATCTATCTTACTATGATTTTTCAAGTACAGTTGAAGTGTTGAATGCTCTTGTGATTTAGAAGATGCACTAATCTTTTGTTTGTTTAGATATGTTTTTATGATTGAGAAGTGAGCATATCTTTTGGAAGATACAAATTATGTATGCTTCAAGGTGTGTGGATGTATGTGATTAAGAAGTGTTATTAAAGATTTATTGTGAAGAGATTGATAAGAATAGAAAGTGGGTAGCTTTATGTGGAAAAGACAAATTTGATAAAGTTGTTTATTTAAAAGTCCTTGTTTGATTTGTTCATAAGAAGGCCAATATCAAGGGTGGTCTTTTCGTATTTGATTGAAATCTAACCATGGCTAGTGAGATGTCTAATCTTGTGGTTAGTGAAAAATTAGATGGTTCAAATTATGCTAATTGGAAATGTGAGATGGATTGTAACAGATTTCCACAATCCATAAAATTTTGTATTCGCTTCTGGGTTTGATTGTGTATGTTTTTTTAACATCAACGTTTCTGTTTCTTAGCTCTCTTTGTCATCTTAATGATGGATCGTAGAGTATGATCTGAAACGTTGATGTTAAAAAAAATACACAATCAAACCCAGAAGCGAATACAAAATGTGAGATGGAGTTAATTTTACAAATGAAAGATTTATGGGAACTAGTCACAGAAGAAGAACATGAGGATCAAGATAAACTTAATAAATGGAATAAAAAGGATATGAATGCACGTGCTACACTTTTGTGAAAAATTAGTCTAGGGATTAGGCCTCATGTTCAAGGTTTAAAAACAACAAAGGCAATATGGGAAACTTTACAAACAATGTATGAAAGAACAAGTAAGTTAAAAGCAATGCATATTAAGAGGAAATTAACTCATTTGAAAATGAAAGAAGGAGATAGCATGAATGATCATATTGCTGAATTGAAAAACTTAAGAAATCAGCTTGCAATGATGAAGGTTGAGTATGAAGATGATGAAATCATAGAATTTTTAATTGAAAGTCTTCCAGAAGAGTATAATAATTTCATTCACACTTTAGAATTAACTGACAAATTTGAAAATATAAAATTGCAAGAAGTCTATGGTGCTTTGTTAAATGAAGAAGAAAGGCTTCACAAGTTTACAAGTGAGTCTAGCAAGAGTCAAGCATTTGTAGCTAGAGGGAAATACAAGAATTATAATCAAGAAAGAATATATCAAAATCAAAGACCTAATCAAGGGAACCAATATAGAAATAATCAAAGACAATGGTCTCAACAAAGAGATAATCAAAATAGGCAAAATTATCAAAGGCCACAAAATGAAGGGAGAAATTACAATAATAATCTCAAAAGAGAAAATACTATCAAATGTTTCAAGTGTGGAAAAGAGGGGCATAAAAGTGATTAATGTTTTAAGAGATGGCAAAAGAGATTTAATCAAAGAAGGCAATCAAATTTTGTTCAAGAAGAGGGTGATCATCATATAATGATAGCTTTTTTGGCTGCTCAAGGTGATTCAAGTAATGCATGGTATATTGATTCGGGAGCTAGCCAACATCTAACTCACAACAAAAATATCTTTAGCTCTTTAGAAGCAATAAAATGTGCAAAAATATTTCTTGGTGATGATAGTTCACATGACATGGAAGGAATAGGTACAATTTCAATGAAAGGTAATGATGGTAAAAATTTGGAAATAACTAATGTGAATTTTGTACCTAGGTTGGCCAAAAATCTTCTATTAGTGAATCAAATAACTCAACATTGATATAAGGTGGAATTTTATTCAGATAAGTGTTTAATCAAGAATATTAATGATGGATACAAAATAGTTGCTAGAGGAGTTGAGAATGATGGATTATATAAATTTCAAACTAGTGTTGCTAAGAAGGCTTATATCACTACAAGATCATCCTTAAGTGAGTTATGGCATAAAAGATATGGTCATTTAAATTACCAAAGTTTGACTATGCTTTCAAAGATGAATATGGTTGATGGATTACCTTGGATAAAATTAAATACAAATGTGTGCGAAGGATGCATGGTTGGTAAACAACATAGAGACACTTTTGAGAGGTCTACATGGAGAGCAAAGAGAACTCTAGAACTTATCTATAGTGATTTGTGCGGTCCTATGAATCCAATATCAAAGGGAGGAGCTAGGTATATCTTGACATTCATTGATGATTTTTCAAGGAAAATTTGGGTTTATTTCTTGAAACAAAAGGATGAAGTGTTTAACAAATTTGAAATATTTAAAGCTCTTGTGGAAAATGAAAGTGGAAATAAGATCAAGAGAATTAGAACTGACAATGGTGGAGAATATGTAAACAATAGGTTCAAATCATTTTGTGATCATCATGGGATCAAAAGAGAGATGACTATTAGATATACTCCTCAACAAAATGGTATTGCTGAAAGGAAGAATAGGACTTTAGTGGAAATGGCACGTTGTATGCTACAATCTAAGAATCTTCCTTTGTTTCTATGGGCTGAAGTTATTAATACTGCATCTCATGTTTTGAATAGATCTCCCATAAATGTTTTACAAAAAATTACCCCTGAAGAAGCTTGGAGTGGAAGAAAACCTTATGTTAAGTATTTTAGAGTGTTTGGATGTGAAGCCTATGCCCATGTGCCAGATAAGATTAGAGAAAAGAAATTTGATAAGAAAAGCATTAAGTGCATCTTTGTGAGGTATGATGACCAAAGGAAAGGATATAGGTTATATGATCCTAGTGTGGAAGATGTGTTTACAAGTAGGGATGTCAAGTTTAATGAAGGGTTTGATGAAATGCCAATATCCACTCCTATTCCACATGTGGCCATTGAGAATCATTAAGATCCTAATGATTTTGAAACTGGTGAAAGTTCTAAGGAACCCTTTGACATGGATGAAAAATCTAGTCCTTCTCCAAAGACCAAGAGTATTCCAAAAATTTATCAAAGGACTCATCAAATTAATTATGCTTTGATGACCACCATAATGAAGACTAATGATCCTCAAACATATGAAGAGGCCAAAGGAAAAAATGAATGGGAAGAAGCTATGAAAAATGAGTATGATTCATTGATAAAGAACAACACTTGGGAATTGGTAGAGTTGCCAAAAGGTAAGAATGTGGTTAACAATAAGTGGGTATATAAGACCAAGTTCAAGTCAGATGGGAGTATTGAAAAACATAAGGCAAGACTAGTGGCCAAAGGGTATTCACAAAAGGAAGGGATTGATTACACAGAAACTTTTGCCCCAGTAGAAAAGATTAGTACTGTCAGACTTATTATAGCATTAGCAGCTCATTTTAAGTGTTCTTTACACCAAATGGATGTTAAAAATGCATTTTTGAATGGTGAAATTGATGAAGAGATTTATATGACTCAGCCACAAGGATTTGAAATACAAGGGAAAGAACATTTGGTTTGCAAATTAAGGAAGTCTTTATATGGTCTCAAACAGGCTCCAAGGGCTTGGTATGCTAAAATTGATGAATATTTTCAAATTCAAGGCTTTCATAATAGTCCACATGATCCAAATTTGCATGTGAAGGAATTTGCTAGTGGTGATATCATAATCATTGTGCTTTATGTTGATGATCTTATTATCACAGGACATAGCATGGATAAAATTAGTAACATAAAGTTAAGCTTGAAAAATATATTTGAGATGACAAATCTTGGTTTTCTACACTATTTTCTTGGTATAAAAGTATGGCAAAAGGATGATGGATTTTATCTTTCTCAAACTAAGTATGCCCTAGACATATTGAAGAGGTTTCAAATGACATAATGTAAAAGTATATCTACTCCAATTGCTCTGGGGTTGAAATTAAGCAAGGACATGGAAGGTGAAGATGTTGATCCTACCTTATATAGGCAATTGGTTGGTAGTCTTGTATATTTAACACACACTCGTCCTGATATTTCTTTTGCAGTTAGTGTGGTTCCCAGATTTTTGAGCTCACCTAAAGTCCCACATTGGATAGCTGCTAAAAGAATACTAAGATATGTGAAAGGGACTTTAATGATGGACATCTATTATTCATTTCATGGAGATATTTCCCTTATTGGCTATTCAGATTCTGATTGGGTAGGATGCATGGATGATCATAAGTCCACTACATGTTATGTTGTCTATCTTGGTGCAGTAAAAAGTAGTCTACCATAGCTCTATCCACTACAGAAGCTGAATATACTGCAGCAAACGAAGCAGCAAAAGACATCACTTGGCTACAAGCTATCTTATCAGTCCTTAGGCAACATTATGCAGGACCATCTCTACTTCATTGTGACAATCAAAGTGCCATATCATTGTCTAAGAATCCAGTGTTCCATGATTGCACCAAACATATTGAAGTCTATCATCATTATATCAGGCATCTTCTCCAACAATAGGTGATTCATCTTCAATATTGCAAGACAACGGACTAGATTGTTGACTTATTCACCAAGGCTTTAAGTGAAGCCAAGTTTGTATCTCTTCGCAATCTTTTGGGCTTAAGAGCAGTGACATAATTGTCTCATGGTTGCCATTCGGGGGGGATTCTTATGAATTCCAACCAATGTATTTAGGAGATAACAAATTGTAAATGGGTACCTAACAAGGCTTTAGGCCAGGACCCATCATATGTAGATTATGGGGGGATATTTAGATAGTAGATATTTAGTATAGCTATTGTAATTAATTTAGGGGGGATGTCAATGTAAATTAATTACACCGCAAGGCATGGTCGGCACCGACCAAGATGCTTCCAGAGGCATGTGTGGCCATCCCTCCAACTGCCAACTACTCACATTAATAATACACCAAAAACCACTTCTGGAGATTTTTGTACATTTATTACAGTTGTTGTTATAAATAGACTTGCTGGGCCTAGAGTTTTTAGCGCTCATTTCTTGAATATTCTGCTGTGTTATTTACTCCGTGAGTTTGTTCATAACCATCCAAAATTTTGAAATTTTGTACAGTCGAGGTCTTCCAAATAGTTAATCCAACGAATACGCATTGCCGATGAATAAAACAAACGAATGATTTGGCAGCGTATAATGCCACTCCTTGATGTGATCAAGGTGGTCTTCTAAAATGAATGTCTACGTGAGGAATATGTTTGGCAGGAAAGATTGGGGATAATATACATGAAGACATCTCTTTTGAATGCTTCCACGCTTGACCACATGATGTAAGTCAAGTCTTTGTCTCGCAAGTGTTTAGGCAATCATGAAAAAAATTGATCTCTTTCTCTCTCTCTTTTTTCAATGCATTTTTGTTTCTAAGAGCCTTTTTTCAACTCATTGAACTTTGGTATAACATAAATATAAAATAACAAATCAAAAAAATCTACATTTGAGAATATGATGTAAGTTAAGGTCTTTGTTTAAGTCTTTGTATAGGATGAATTATGGTTATATCATTGGTATAGTAGAAATGAAATTCTATAAAAAATAAATCTTTATTATAGTACATTAATAAATAAGTTGGAAACTAGTAGACTTGAATTTTTTCCTTATTGTCACTTGGCCAATTGACTCTATTAAGAGAAAAAAATATTAATTGCACTTTAGTGTGAAATAATTAAGTATTTTGTTCCCCCCCCCCCCCCACCCCTCTCTCCCCATTTTCCTCTCTTTATCCATCTATATCTCTCCATTACCCCTTGTTAAACCTTTAAATTTACACATCTTTATATTTAATTCCCCATCTCTCCCTATATCCCTCTCTTGCTATTTGTCCACTCTTCTCAATTACTATATATCTCCTTGGCTACACATTTCCCTATATAATCCTTTCTACCTCTAGCTTATATCTCCTTCTCATTTCCTTACACAAATGTGAGTGTATTTAACCAAGTAAATATTAATACAGAAAATAATATTATTATTTCTTTAAAATGTTAATGCATTTAACCTAGGAAAGTATTAATATTAATATTATTATTTCTATGATAAATAGCTTGATTTGAGATAGTGATAGAGATGAGGAAATAGGTGTATATGACAAATCTTGTGAGCTCTATGAGGCATTTTTAAAAGTCACATCTCTTTGAGCTTTATGTGGTTCATGGAGGAGTTGGTATGTGGAAGTAAATTAATCACTTGTAATATATTATATATACTATAAAATATGAAATAAATGTTTTAACTAGATTACAATACTATTTTATATTAATAAAAAACATTACAAATTTTTAATGATTAATTAAATATTTTACAATCTATTTATTATATTATTGAATAATAATAATTATGACCTTAAATATTAAAAAATATTTAAAATTTTATAAATATATAATTTACCTTTTTTAAATGATATTTATAAATAAAAGAAGTATATAATATAAATTTAAATCTTAAAATTAATAACTTAGATTTTAATTAAAAGTGGGCTATGGACCATATTAAATATTGAAAGAGCTATTGGAGTACAAAAAGATAAGAGAAGCCTATGACCAAAATAAAATATTTCAAATTAGAGGTTAGTGTACGGGACATAAAATATGCCAACAACTATATTTTTTTGTGTAGGGATAACTACTTGAAAACGTGCAAATATAGTAAATTTGTCAAATGGGCAAGGCTGAAAATCAACCATACAAATTGAAAAAAAAAATGCAAAAAAATGATGAATGGTTAAAATTTAATCAAGCTTAAACAAGGCAATGGAATACACATGACATGTCTCAAAAGGAAATAGATTTGTCATCCTTAGCACCAAGAATTCACAAAAATACTATAGTGAAAACTTGTTATAAATACATAGGTAATAGCTAGAATGGAAAATAACTAATGGAAACTTAGGATAGAATAAAATCGATAGCCATGATATTTTTGATGGGCATCCACTCTCTATCTAGAATGATATTAGCCATTGATCATCAAGTTTCACTCGCCCATCTAGAATAAGAAAACACTTGCAACATAATTATGTGTGAAAATTATTTATAACAAAGAAGTGGTAGCGTTAGATGGATTGTTTGTTTGTTTATATTTATTTTATATATAAATTAAAATGTAACATTTAGTTTTTAATATCTCAACATAATTGGAATGTAGAAAATATCAAGTAAAAAGATTATATAGAAGTATGCCCCCTTTCAAAAAAAAATTGTTCTCCCTTATTCTATCAATATCCCTCCAGCTCTCTGCAATTGTATCATTATTCTTCTTAAATACTTTTTAATTACTCTATGTAGTAGGTGTCGAGTGTTCTGTTTCAACTGAAATATTATAACTTAGAGAAATTCAATGTGAATGCTTTCACCATTAAAACTAGAAAGGCCAAAGCTTTAACTTTTCAAACAAACTTGTCAAATGCAATGAATAGAAGAGGAAGATAGATTCAAGTATTCTTGCTTGCTTTCTATTCAATCTTTCATTAAACTATTACAAAATCTGGGAGCATTAGGCTTCAACCAGAAAACTCTAAAATAATGCTAAACTGATAATACTTCAAACTTAAATAAACTTTTAAACTTCCAGCTCTGATGGCTGCATACAAAGGTGCCTGGAGCAATCACTACTTCAACAGGACAAAAAAAACAACAACCAACTCACAAAATGAATAGAGGAGTCACGTGTAATTGGAGACACTGAACATACTTCTTTCTGTCTCTACAACAAGTGGATCTGCTGACCACTTTCTTCTTCCTTCTTCTACTCTGCTCTCCTCTGCAATTTATGATCTGCTTGATCTTCTTGAACTCAACTAATGAATGAATGAACATTCCTTTTTGTCACATCCTTCCTTTCCCTCTCAATGTTCAAATTCAAAATCTCACTTACCAAAAATAAATGCCTACCATTCATGGATGCCTGCGGTGACCTGATAGGGTAGATGAGTGTGGGGCTTGAGGACAACATGCAAGCGTTGATGTTTAAATTTCCAACATACGTAACAACATATGAAATGAATCAGTTCAATCTGGTGTTTTGGTCAGATATCCATTCAAGTGTCTAGGATGCATAACTGAGGATGTTAGTAGGGGCTATGAATCAAAACAAAATACCTTGAAAAATTTGATAGCTTTAAATGACTAGAAAGCATCTTCTAAACGTGCAAGTTGAATAATGCTTTCATTTCATGGGATTGCAACTCAACATGTCTATCAATTTCTTTTTTGATTCATTTTGGCAAAGTGAGGACAACTAAAATTCATGCCCTAACTAGTGTGTTTTGGGTTATGCAAGTGAAGTTTGTTGATGATGGCTTTACAACTGCCTACTGTATCTGTAGAAAAACCTTAATATTTTTTAACATGTTGACACACATTGAGAATATAGGTTTTTAAAGGTTTCAAAGTCGGTCTTTATATTGCCAAATTAAGGTTATGAAATGTGACATGTTGAGCATATATGCTATTAAAGATTGTGAAGTTTTTTTTATAGAAAATTGTGGCATTTGCCTTGAATTCTCAGGGGCTCTTTAAATAGTTTGTTCAACGTAATCTTAATTCTTCACATCTATTTAATAACATATATTTGTATACTTCTTCTAGCTACTATATGCTTCTACATTTTGTTATCATGTTCACTTGGGAAATTATAACAAACGACAAAATCCACCCAAATTTTCTTTGAAGGAATTTCTCTACATTCACTTTGAGATCATGTTTTGGCACCATCGGGCGGTGCATGAGGTTGTAGGGTCTTGGTGTCCCAATTTACAACTATTTTTCTATTTTTTATGTGGTATAAGTGCTTCACTTTCAACAATATCACAATTCATCTTGATTTGTCCTTAAACAATTTGAGACAAATACACTAGTCAAAGTCTCCATACACTTGGTGCAATACATCCTTAAGATCTCTAGGGCTCAATTAACAAATCATGTGTCTACATTTTCTTAAAGAATTTCTAAGAAGTTTGTAGTATGAATAGGCATTTTGAGACAATTTAGTCTTTGGAATGATTTATTTTCAGAACAGTCCATACTAGAACATTCGATAACATCTAATAGAAATTTTCTATTGAATGCAATTTTAGTTAATCTCTTTTCTGTGTTGCAAAGTTCTTTTTTTGGCACATGTCAGGGAGATGCAGGTAGGGGATACATCGTATCATTCTAGATGTGAGTATTGTAACTGCTTAAGTGGATAGAATGTAATAGGTGAAGAGATGTAGCGATGGTACTTTGGACCTTGGGTTGCCATGCATTTGTGGTGACTCTCAAACAATGTGTCAAAGTTGGTAACTCTGGACCTTGGATTGCAATGGGTTTGTGGTAACTATGAAATAATGGCTTCCTCAAGAAATAGCTTCATCTCTTCATTAGAGATTATACACAACCAGTCAAGCCCCTACCAATGGACTGCAACTCGATCTTTCTCTCAGAGGCTCCACATCACGTCTTGTTAATTAATTCAAGCTCTATTAAAATACATGTGAATGGAGAAGGTGCTATATTTGATGTCTCCATTGCTTATTCCATCCACCACCAAACCATCATTAGTAAAGACAATAAAGATAGTAGCCTTAGCAACTGATCCAACCACAGACCTAGTTGACTGTTGAATTTATTTCCTACCAGTAATACTCAGTCAGAGTCTCAAACAAATACATTTTAACTGTTCAATACATCTAAAGAGGGATATCTTCAACCAGATCACTGTTCTAATTAGGATTTATGGCAGCCCACCATTGCAACTAACTATTTCTAAACATACAGATGTCTTCACAATTTTAGTCTGCATTAAAATATAAAGGGATGCATGACATGTTGACAGTGGATGTCTATAGAGCAACACTATAAAAAGGCAAACCTTACTATGGATAGAGACACACCAATTTTTTAATCACGCTGGATCACAAACTATTCATTTCCTTTTACTAAAGTCTATACATTCTCAAGTTCAATTAATTATACTTGAATTATTTGTTCTAGTAACTCCTACTTTCAGCTCAATATTTTCCCTTGCCTTCAAAAATAATTTCTTTTAGAATTTAACTATGTCTTCCTGATGTTTGTACTATGGAATATGTATCACACTTGTGGAAAGGAGATACATGTGAGCATTATATTTAAAGCGGAAATTTTTGAAGTAAACATAGGGACATTTCAGGCCTTGAGCAAAGGAGAAAGGTATGCTGCCCTTATGTGCATCCATTTTTATTAGTTATTGTTTAATACTTTACTATGCAGGTATTTTTGACTGCACGTTTTACACCATTTATTTTTTATATTTTGTGTTAAATCTCACTTCCCTATCTATTCATTTACTTTCAAAAGTACGTGATTTAAATCTGTTACTCCTATGATGTGCTTTCAGGAAAAATGTGATAGATTCTCTAACATGTAACATTTAAGAAGGTTTAATATTTTCGAGAAACTGTCCCAAGGTCAAATATAAAAGTAGTTCCACAGTATATTACCTTCTCCAATTTTTTGACAATCAATGTACATGTTGGTTCAATACATAGAAAGAGCTTAAGGTGTAATCGTTTATGGACTCATTACCAACTATATAGTTTGTATAGGTACCAAAAGATCACCAAATTTGGCACATGGGCTTTTACTTACAAACATTGCTTCTATCAAATATCATGCATGTTTCAAATGGAAGTTTACAATTGTATTATTAACTACTATTTAGGTCTACACATACATTTCTTGGTAAACATTTGTATCAAACATTATGCATGCTTGAAATAACTATTTTTAATTTTATTGTATGCATTGTTGGAACACACTAAACATTGTACTTACTTGATAAATAATATTAGATATCATGAGAAAAATTATGTTTAACCCTTTACTATACTATGCAATTTCATATAGTGATAATTTTCTAAAATTATGCTATCGGCTTTTCCCTTGAACCTCTCTCAGGTACAAGTGCTAGTTAATATGTGTTGTTTGAAAGTTGTTTCTTCGCTTGTTGAGCAAGCTTTCTATCAAGCTGTAGGAATGCAAACTATAAAATAAGAGATTTTATTTGTTTAGATATAAATTGATTTTTTGTTTGCATGAATTAATTTTTTTGTTTTATATGTTTTAGTGGTCAAAATAGATTCAAGTGCTTAAAAACATTATTGGTTGCTCTCAAGAGATATAATTTATCTACATATAAGCAAGTTGTTTTAATTTTAGATTAGTTGTTTTAATCTTTTTGGATTTCTATATTTTTATTATTTTAGGATAATTGTATAATTATCTTTGTTCATCAGTAAGTTATGGTTGGTGTACTAAAAAGATTTTTATGTTGTGTTGTATTGGTGTACTTATTAAAGTTTCTTCTATTTTTTAGTGACAATGTTATTATTGATAGGGTCATTTTTATTTTATTCCACAATGTTTACTTATTTCATCAATTCAATGCAACCTTTATTTTTGTAGGCATACAACTTGTAAAGTGTTTAAACGTTTCCCTTGTAGGTAGGATTTTATCCTATATTTTAATGAGGCTAAATGCCAACATATCGATTCAACAATGAGTTGATACAAAGAATTTATAAATTCTTAATGTATGTAATAGTTGTTACCTTAGAAAAATATGTGGTTGGATGCGCCAATTTCACATAGGTGCAAAGAATACTAACACAGAATTTGACTTTGTTTTCAATATATCAATTTTCTAAAAAAATCTTGTTATAAATCTCTTTTAAAGTGTTTCTATGTCATTATAATAATTATTATTATTATTTTGATGAATAAACTATGGACGCCTAGATTAATTATAATTATTTGTTGGAATTAATTATTATTATATCTTAAGTGAAGGTAGATTGGAACCCAAGACCTCCCACATGAGAGGCTCACAAGTTACCATCGAGTTCTAGGCTTTTGCCTCACTGTAATAAAAAAATATTACTTCAATATATAGTTTATGTATTTTTATCCACAAATCTAATATAAAACTAGCATATTTAAAATTTTAATTAAATTTTATGTAAAATAAATTGAGAAATATTAATTTGAAGATATAATTGTGTTATGATTTAAGAATTATAATTCTATTAAATATTTATATTATAAATCTTTAAAAATATAAAAAATTATTTCTTTATTATAGTTTTCTTTATTATTATGAAATTATGTTTAAATTTGATATTTTTATAATAAAAAAATTAAGTTCAAAAATTAACATTCACTTCATGTAAATTTTAGTATGTTTATAAATTAAATTTGATTTTAAAAGGAATACTTTAAGATGACATTTATTTTAAATTTGATGTGACTTTTACTATGTTTCTAAATTTAATTTAATATGTTCTATATTCATTAAACATGCATATAAAATCAAATAAAATCATTTTAAAGATTTATTTTCTTTCAAATTTCATCATTGTGTAAGTTTCTAATATTGGCATTTACTAATTTGGAAACATATGTTTCTAAATGTTGTATTATATTTTTAAAACATTTTTCTATAAAATAGCTTTTTATATCTTTTGTAGAGATTTTTCTATTAGAAATTAAAAATTTAGAAACAAATGTTTCTGACTATTCTATTATATTTTAAAAATATTTTTCCTCTCAAATAGCTCTTGACCTCTCGAATGATCCTTGCATTGATTCTCATAAGTGTGATGGTGGTAAAATATGTTGAATTAAAACTTATGAATTATGTGTCATTTGGCTATCTCTAGTAACTGAAGAAGATGAAGGTGGCCAAATGCATTCAAGATATTTTGGACTCTTCCACTATGATCTCTACACTGATTCTCATAAGTGTGATGGTGGTAAAATATGTTGAATTAAAACTTATGAATTTTATGTCAGTTGGTTATCTCTAGAAGATGAGGGCAGCCAAATGCATTAAAGAGCTTTTGGACTCTTCCACTATTTTGTGTTCATTACATTTGACTCTTCACTTAGTAATTGCCTCAACTATCAATTGCAAAAGAAATATTAAAAGCATTGATTTTAGAGACAAGTATCATTTTTTTTCAAAATTTAAGAATGTTTTTATTGATGAATGCTTCCACTATAGAGAGCCTCTCTACTTAATAATTATTTTATTTCAAATTTTCATTTAAAAAAAATATAATTATATATATTTTATTTACTTTGATTTTTAAGTTCATTTATAATAATTAAATCTTATAAAGTTTATATATAATATGTCCAAACAAATAATATTTCTAGGAAAAATAGTTTATATTTGAATTTATATTTTTTAATCAATATTATAGTATAATATTTTTTATTTATATAGCTTTTATCAATATTACAAGATAATATTTTTTTAAAGGATTGAATTTAAAATAATAAAATTTGAAAAGTAGAAAAGCTTTAAATATTTATTTGAAGAAATGAAAATTCACATAATTAAAAGTTCTCATTTTAAAATCACATCAAATATTCAAATAATAGTGTGAGACTTGTAAATTAGTAGAATATAAGATATTGTATCTTTATTTATATTTTTAAAAATTGTTTGTCTACAATTATGTGTTGTATATCATTTGGAGAGCAAAATATTTATTCTTATGAGCCACACACTCTCATAGTACTCTTATGTCAAAGGTATTCTCTATTCCCATCCATATAGCTTCTTAGAATCTCATTTTCAAATTGAATAACATTCTATTGTACCTCATGTTGTTTGCCACAATTGATCTCACGGGTTCCTACATTATGAAATCAAAAATAATATTTATATGTTGTTTTAAAATGGATTATGTAGATTTCAATATATGATCTTCCATTTGTTGTTGGAGTGCTTTATCATTATGTTAAGACATCTCATGTATTACGGATATTTAAAATGGTGGATAAAGAGTCACAAACATTTTAGAAAAAGATCAAATATAAACATTATATTTCTTTTTTCTCATAAAAATATTTATTTTCAAATTTATTATTTTCTTTCCCACTATACAACCCTTTAATTTCTAACCTTACATTAAATTTTTGCATGCATACCATCTTTCACTCAATAGGCCAACAAGTCACAACCTTGTACTGATGTTGAAAGCATAAACCATATCAGAATTATAGTGGTTCACATACGGTAATATTTTTTTTGGTGATGATAATTGACATTAAACTAAGCACAAGTCTACTATATTAATGACCCATGCATTTGTATATCTATTTTGTTCAAATCATATGAGTTAGTTGTTTATAGTTGAACAATTTTTGACAAAATTGTATAACAAAGATCCACAAACAATGATCATTGCTCAAAAAATAGTTGTAGATATACCTTAAAAAATTGGTGCTATGTTAAAACTCAACAGTCCTATTGACTAATTGTTGAATGCACAAAAACATGTGATTGCTACTAATAATTCATTAAGAAGTTGTGTTTACAAGAATAACTTTAGAATTAACAAATTATGAACTTACATCATTAATTAAAACTATATTTTTAATACTTTGCATAGAAAAATAGAATAGCTTTTTTGTTCATGTATTTAGAAAATTATAGAAATCTTCAAATTCTATCTAAATTTTAATTTTAGATTTTTTATAAAATAAATTGAGAACTATAAATAATTTTAAACTATCAAATTATTCATACAAAATGGGAAATAGAATTCTATTTTTTTAAAGAAGATTTCTAATACATATTTAGATTTATTCTAAAATTAAGTGTTGGTACATTTTAAATATTAGAAATTACATTGATTTTTAAATATTATATAATTCTATGTGGCATAAAAAAAAATAGAATAGTAAAAATAAAAAATTTTAATATATATTTAGATTTCTATTTTTGTTTTACTCTTAAACTAAGAGTTGGTACATTTAAAATTAAAAATAATAATTATAACTTAGTACAATTTTAGAATTAAAAAATTTACATGCAAAAAGAAAAAAATATATTAGAAATGATTTTTATTTATGGATTGACTTTTTTTTTTCCATTTTCTACTAATGCCTCAATAATATAATCTTAGATTAATTAAAACATATAAATTATTTCTTTAATTTTCACAAGTATAATAAAAAAAGAAAGTGTTTATTTATTACATTTATCTAAAGTATTTACTATCAAATACAATAGATATTAGAATTAATGTTTGATTAGCTTTCACTAAATGAAGGGTACAAAAAAAATCAAATACTAAAGTAGAATATTTCAAATCAAATGACAAATACATATAGAGGCTTTGATAGAATTTAAGTCAATAGTAGAGTTATAAATATGATGATAAAAACAAAATTATAATATACTTTTATTCGAACAAAAGCATATTCTTCTAAATAGTAATCTTGAACCAATCTATAACACTAGTAATAACCATTATCAATGCATAATCCAAAGCCTACAAATATTTTTTACTAACCCTAAATAGTAATTCTAATCCTAATGTTACACAAAACTAAAAGGACATTTATAATTAGAATTAGAATCCAAAGTCTACCCTAACTATAATACCAATTCTATATGAAATCCTATATTTCTAATCCTATTACAAAAACAATAATTGGACTTTCTTCGATGAAAAAAATGATCAATTGATAAATGAATTCTTAAAAATAAACCTAAAATTTATGCTAAATAAAATTGAATCTTAATCTATATACAATCTAAACTAACTACTCTCCTACAAAAACAATACAATTTTACTACTCTCTTATTAGAATGGTACTTCAAAATTTACACGCATTACAAAAATATGTCTTTTTACAAACTATTATTTTTCACTCTATCAAATACAATTTTTTTTTTTTTTTTTTGTCTTTTTTATAATTCTTATTTCTCAATGCATGATACTTCTTTTTCAAATTATCCAATTTAAAATCAACTATAACTTGCAAATTTCTACATAATTCAAAATATAAATCTGTTTGTCATCATTTCAAATTAACCAATTTCAATAACATCCCTATCGACTTCTTGTTGAACGTATTAAAATGTGCAACTACTAGTCTTATAGATGAAAGTCATTTTGTTTAACTTTTTTAGGGGGATGTAGTCATCTTTCTTAAAAAAAAAACTCTTGACTTAATTTTAGAAAATGGAATATGGTGTTGTGATACAATTTGTTGGAATTCTCCAGAATCACTAAGAGGGAGGATGAATCAATTATCCAAGATATACAAATATTTTTTTTAAATTCTTAGTAGACCCATATCCATAAAATCTTATCATTCATACATCCATTAGATCATACAATACTTAAACTTCATAGGTTATTGTCCTAGGTCAAAATAGCTTTGCAAAAATGTAAACTTGAAACATGAAAAATTCAAAAACATATTTGACACAAGGATTTTACATGAAAATCTAATTTGGGAAAAGCCATTAGTAACATGCTACCATTTCTCATTCTTCTAAAGTGATGCCCTATTAAAGGCCAACCCTATTAAAGGTTGCAATACATACTGTTAAATGTGACCTGGTTAAAGGAACTCAATCACCCTATTAGGAGTGAGCCTTGTTAGAGGACCTTATACCATTTTATTAGAATGCCACCCTATTCAAGGATTTACAAATGACTATTAGGTCAAACTTACTCCAAAGGATTTACCCTAGGTTGATACAATGACTAGAAAGTAGCAGTAAGGCTTGATATGATAACAAACTAAAACTCAATTATAGATTATAGATCTTTGTTTTAGTCCTCCATTCTACTTTTCATTCACACACTTCAACTCTAATAGCTTGTTCACTATACAAACATTCATACTCTTGAGCCTCCTTTCTTTGCATGCCAATTATAGTCACTTTTGTTTGGCCACTGAATGAAGCAATACCCTAGACTCCTTGCCTTCCTTAGGTTCTTGCACACGAAAACCTTTTCTTCTAATCAACTATCTCTATATATAGAGAATTAATATCTTTTATCACTTAACCACAATCATCCATTCTAGGGTTAGGTAGGATACAATGAATCTACCCACATTTCCATATGGTTCCTCTAGAAAATTCTTGTACAATCTTCCTTAAATTTGCCTCCAAATTGTTTTCCTTGAGTTTGTGTCACCAGCTCATCATAGTTATCTTCCACATGCT
The DNA here is from genome assembly GCA_028749045.1 of Cupressus sempervirens. Lineage (NCBI taxonomy): Eukaryota > Viridiplantae > Streptophyta > Pinopsida > Cupressales > Cupressaceae > Cupressus > Cupressus sempervirens. Next base: position 847,063,495 of record CM053792.1, read on the forward strand.
TCACAAAAATAAAGAGAATAAAATAGTCGGCTTAGATTTGTCAAATCTTTGATTTAGCATATTTACTGGAACTTGGCATGAATATGCTATCTCTCAGCATCAATACAGTTCTTTCACTTGGCCAACAGTAGTTTACTTAGAAAACTCTAAAGTTTACTGATGCTTGGCACCAACTAAATGTTACTTGGCATATACTAACAATCACTCACCTTCCACTGATTTTACTCGGCTTGCACTAACTTCTCGACAAGGCTTGATAGACACTTTTCTTACTTGATCTTCTTCCAATCTTAACTTGAGTAATCTTTCATTTTAGACTTTAAGTAGATAAGAAATACATTATAGTATCAATGTCTCACTTGGTGCTATTTTTATCTCAACTTTTATGTAGGTGCTATTTTTATCTCGGCCTTTTAATCCTATTCATCAATTAACTAAATGAAATATTTCACACCAAAAAACAATTTTCTCACCAGTAGGTAGCAAGCTTGACATTATTAACAAAATGATGATTATTCCATTATAGGTTCTTCACTTCAAAGAAATCTTATGTCAATAGAGTTCTAAGGTATCTGACATAGATCACCTTGAGTTAGAGAGAGGAGATAACTTGATGTTCAAGAGTGTGTTGATTAGACAACCAATCAAGGATGAACCTCATCATAGAAGGGCATTGCTCAGAATTAGTTGCAAGATTTTGGGCAAGGTATATAAGATTATTATGGATTCAAGATCCACAAATAACATAATATCAGAGGAAGTAGTGCATAAGCTCAACTTGGGAAAGGTACCTCATGTTAACCCTTACAAGGTGACATGGTTAAATAAAGGGAAGAGTGTGTTGGTAAATGAGAAAACTTGGGTTGACTTCTCAATTATAGGCTATAAAAAAAAAATTGTTTGTGATATATTTCCTATGTATGTATCATGCCCAAAAATTAGGGAAAAAACACACCAACAATTTATGCTTTCAAAGAGGGAATAACAACTACGCTATCACACATATTGACATAAAATGTATACCATCGTTAAGTACATTGTAGAAGGGTGATGAGATAGTATAGTTAGTTTGAGTTACTAGGTCTAGGTGCATAGTTAAGTTCAAATTATATCACATGAGGATGCAGAGTATTCCATCCTACTGCATAGGTTAAAAACCCTAGTTTCTTGTGATATAGTAACACCTAGATCATGTTGAACAAATTGTTTGATTAAATCATGTTCAATAAGAAATTTAGGGTTTCTAAGTTCAAATTTGAGTTCGAGTTTGATAGGTTTAGTTTTAGTGAGGTTTGATCCACATGTTTTCATTTCTGACATAAAGCCAGAATAACACCACAACATTTGTACTTTTGGGTTTCAACCCTAACTGATGGGTAAATAAACCTTACTTAACTATAATGTATTCCAAATTATTTTATTTGATCAAATAACATAAGTTATATTATATTTAATTTGATACTAAACACGTGATACATTTTACTAGGTCAATCCCTTAGTGGGGCTAATTTTGCACTTAAACGTTAACCTACTATCATATTAATACTTGATTTTAGCTAACCACATAACCTATACGAAAACTAACTCAAACAGTAAACATTTAATATTAAACCAATTATAAAATTAACTCATCTTCTAACATAACCTAAATTGTCCTAACAAATTATCATGTCAACTCTTGTCCTATAGGACCTTTGAATATTTACAAGAGCATTTACTAACTCAAGGACACCCTTAATCCAATATATCAATATACAAATAAAAATATTTCAAATACATCTTTAATAATAAAGGAATTATATTTGAAAATAATATAATTTCATAAATTTTATTTAGAAAACACAAATATACAAACTACTTCTATTCCCAACTTTACAAGAAATTTTTTTATCTAATACTTAACTATTTATCCAAATATGTTTATAATAACAAGAAATTACAAAACATGATAGAAAAAATAATTATGCACTAACCCTCATCTATAATTCCTAAGTCATTAAAAACAATACCACTAACATACTCAACTAAACACTAACTACTAATCAAATCACTAATCATAATAATATTGACTAACCTATATTTACTAACATGGCCATTAAAACTTTATTAATATAACTCCTAAATAAATCACATCTTTAACCATGAAAACTAATCATAAATTAAAAATAAAACTAAACAATAGTCATTACTAACTAAACACTACTTGCCATCGCTAATGTATCCCTAAGAAACTACCTAATCTCAATCTCTTGGCCACTTACCCTTCCCTCACCCCAAGGTCCTTAGGATCGTTTCCCCAAGGCTTGGGAGTGTTGCTCCAAGTTGACATGCCTATGTCATGCTTGGGCTATGCTTTAAGCACACTACACGTTAAGGGAAAATGTGTTTTTGGAGTTTTAAAAAATAAAGCAAGGTAACGGGGTGGTTATCATCAACCTTTCTAACCTCCAATGTATCCAATGCCCAAGTCATCCAATAGGGCCAGTGGTGTAATTGCATAGCACGTGTTTTGTTGGATGATGACGAATATAGGAAGTATTGATGGTTATGCATGATAGGAGTGTGTGATGACAAAAGGTCAATATTATATTAGTTTTATTTTGACTTAAAACAATTCAATCACCCTCCTTATTCTCTTGCACCCATTCTTGGAAGAGAGAGAAGTGGGGTGGGGGTGGGAACCACGTGCTTTCCCATTCCTCTTCCTTTACGTGCTTATAGTATTTTATGAAAATGATGATGAGATATAAATGAAAGAAGGGTGTTGCAAAATTTAAGTATGTACATATATTTTGTTTTAACTTTATATTATTTAGTCAAGTGGGACATAAATATGGTTATTCTAGTGACTATTGTAAAGTGGAGTTTTCATGGGAATTTATTACCATACAAATTCTAGAGACAAGGGCCTCATTTGGAGATTTTTTTATTGAAATTTCCAAATGATAAAAATGTTACATGGATTTAATTTCAACTTCTTTAGCAAGTATATTAGGTGAATTTCCAATAAGTTTAGGAGTTAGTGGTGAGGTAAAATACATGTGATCTAACTTGAGTTTTCTTAATCCATTGATTTACCATTATGTCTATTAACAAATTTAAGATGCAAAAATAGGAAAAATATATCAATTTGAACATTGATATTGAATCAACAACTTAGGGAAATCTATACTCATTTCATTTAATTTTTTAATGTAATATCAAGACTCTACAATATTCAAACTCCTTTTAATCAAGATTGAATCCAAGACCTACAAAATTATGCATTTTGATAAGAACTAGCTTTTGGCCCTATGCTATGCAAATGTATTTTTAAAGCAAAATTTGAAGTACCAACAATTTGAATCTTATCACTCTATTTTACACCTTGTTCATGAAATAATTTCTTTCTTAATATTGAAAATAAAAAAAATTCACATTTAATACATTTCAATAGATCATAATGAAGAAATGAATTCTTTCTCTTAACACATCAATACAATGATACACCAAGAAAGATGAGAGAATGGAGAAAACTTTAACATATTGACATCAAGAACACCTTCAATGCTCTAATTCCAAAATTTCTCCATCATAAGGCCAATTGAATATCTATAAAAACATATAGAACTAACCATAGAGTGCTCACTTCCCATCTTAGGCCTTGAAAGGCCACCGAATGAGTTGGCAAAAACTGTAACTGACTAGGTGACATTCAGAATCCAATCACCAAGACATAACTCAACATACAATTCCCATCCATGGTATGCACAACATGATTCATCTTGAACCTATGACAAGGATGTAGGTGGATCTTTCATGCAGGAGAGGCCAGTTTAAAAAACATATAAAAACATGCCTCTTCCAAGGCTAGAACCTCACATAAATTCCCATTTTCTCTCCAAACAAAATCAATAGCCAATGGCATGCAAGGGACCATACACCTTGCATTTCATCCCTCTTCTCATCATGAGAAGAAAATATACACTAACATGAAGTCCAACTAAGCCCTTCCCCTTATGTGGCCACTTCTTCCTTATCCAACGGTGAGTAATGCCAACACTCCCTTCATAGTTTTCCCAACAAAAAAAGGAAAAGGCCATGAAAATAAAAGGATGTAAAAACTAACAAAACCTGTCCCTCACATGACAATAAAACAAAATAAAACTCTAAACATGCAAGAGATTTACACAAACACTTAAGCCATGGACAAAATGAATATATCGTTAGCAATGGAGAAGCCTACCTTCACAAAGGTTATGGCAAAAATGAGCTTTGGGATGAGCTTAATCATTTCCTCCTTCCAATTCCAAAACTTGACATCTCTTAAAATAAAGAATGTGTGAGCACCCTCCAAATTTTCAAAGGGACTCTAAATAGCCTCTAAACTCACCCACCCAAAATAGCAATAACTCCAACTTGACTCTAAGCCCCCTTTGATCTCCCCACTTGCCCCTACCATAAAGGCAACCACTTAACATGAGTGTAAAATTGGTTAACTTCATGGAGATGATCCATTTTCAAAAAAATTGGAAATTGAGATATTTTAGGGGACATACATTTTTCTATGAAGTTCTAGAAGGGTGGAAAAGGTTCCTAACCCATACCCCTATCAATCAAGCACTTGGATTACATTAAATTTATCTTCTAGGATCAATTCATGACCTATATAAGTGGCTTGAAACTATTTGATCTTTGAAATCCTGGTGATGTAACCTTTCAACTAAACCCTAATCAAGGGGAATTAGTTTAGGTTACTAACTAAATCAATCTTAGGTTAATGGGTTACATTACCAACCTTAATTGATATACCAATACACATATGCATATAACGAGTGTCAATTGACACAATAAAAATTTACTTTTATGTAACATTTGACATGTCACAAAATAAAGAATGATACACATACATTTAGATTATGATACAAATTAAAGACTTGACAATGATGTTCAAATCACTTTTTTGGATTCAACCTTGGTCTTATAGTTTACACATAAGGTCAGTTATTGTTTCTCGACAATTAATTACAAGGTTAAATTTCCTGCACACTCAATGCTAATATAAGCAGTTCAATAAAATCACATTAATATATATAAACCAATTTATCAAAATATTATAACTTTTATTTATAGATTAACATCATTAATCTCATAATTGAATTAAAACATATTCATCAATTCAAATTGAAATGCTAAAATAATCATCATAATGCATATGCATACATTTAAAACATTAAAAATAACATAGCTTTAAAGTGTTTTGAACTATCTGAATGCATATAGCCTAATCATCAAGATACCATAAATAGAATCATCATCATAAGGTGAAAGACCTCATAGCATCATTAGTTCAAATCAATGTTTAAACAATCAAACAATGTAGTGAGTCTCAAATCATAGGGTATCAAAACATGATGGATCAAGTGATCTCAAATTCCATTAGGATACCTAAACTATAAAACCTTAATTCATATCCATCACTATAATTATATAAGTCCATAACTTTCTATCACCTAGTTATGAATATGTATCTGAGTGAACACACACAATGTTTATGGTTTAACCCATTATTTTAAGTAATCAAATAATTCATTCCAATACAGAAGTACAACTTCTTGTACATGATACCCTAACAAACTTAACATATTACAATGCACTTATAATATTTAAAATTAAGCTACTTAAGAGAACTTTAAGTTTCAAATGATTCATAAAGGTATGCATATTATCTTATATCATTATGAAGAACAATCATCGAATCATTATACGTAAGATAGGCATAATCATCATAATGTCCTCAACATGGTTCCTAGCAAGAACACACACATTACACCATAGAATTATCTTGTCATACTCAAACATCTATGCAAATATCTAATAAAGGATTTAAAAAAAATATTCTTATTTAAATAAGTACATACAAGGATGGGTCTTATAGGATGCATGTCATCTACTAGTGGGTAGACCTTGGGAATATGATAGAGGTGTTGTCTATGATGGGAAAGAAAATTCCTTTTTTTCCAAGAAATATAAGGGAACTTTCAAAATTGAATCCTTATTGGAGGAAGACAAATTACAGTCGAAGACTCCTGGTGGGTATATGTAGGGTCATCATGTGCCAAAAAAGTAGCGATTTGAAAAATTTGTAGTTTTGAAATGCCTCAAAGAATTTCAAAATACATTTTCAACTTTTTTCCACCAATCTTGTTACCAAACAAAAAAATTAATACTTTTATAAGTCCTAGTATATCTTTGGATACCAACCCTACATGGTCAACTACAAAAACATCCTAAAAACATATTTTTTTTTGTCTATTTTTGTCTGTTGTTTACTTCAAACATGTATCCAATGACTTCTTTTTTCACTCGAATTTGATGAAACAAAATGGTTTTGTAAGAATGTTCTTAGCTCCCCATAAAAGTAATGTCTACCAACATATAATTTTAGTAGGTAATTATTACTTATTTTCTAATGGAGTTATGTATAAAGTGTAGATTTACACACTAATTCAAAAATAACTATAACTTTCAAATGGTACAACATTTTTGAAATCCAAAAGATGCATTACATTCTATCCTTCTTCTACTATAAGGAAAAGAAAAGAAGAAATAAATTTTGCAGATTTTTCAATTAGTTAAGGTGGTCACACATGAGAGTTTTTTTATTTGAAAAATAATATAGTAGAAAACTCATAATTAATTATTGATTTACAATAAAAATACCCAAAAATATGTGTCACATCTAGGCATGAGTCTACTTCTTATATCTAGAATCTTATTAAAGATATTATCATTTGGTTTTTATTAAGGTTGTCAAACATTTCTCTACTTCTTATCTTTTTCTTGCAATTTAAGTACTATTGCATTAAAATTCAAAATTTTGACCAATCAATTTTTATTTATTTTTCAGATAAGGTCTAGTAGTTTATAAATTAAATTAAATTTCCTAGAGATTCTTTTCTCTCAATTTTTTGATAGAAAGTTCATAACAAGTTAAAAATTGTACATCAAGTTGACATAACCCTCATTTGTTAATTTTTTATTGCCACTGAAGGTCATAATTTGGTTGACCATTATCCTGCACATACCCTCGTGTATTACTGAGTAGTGAGAAGTTCATTAATGCTCTTAAGAATAAAGATAGTGAGGGGTATGCTATTCTTCTTAAGCATATGGAAGAAGATAAATCTCAACAAGAATCCTTACCCATTGAATTCCAAGAGATGCTTGTAAAGTATAAGGACATTTTTAGTGGTAAGTGATGGGGCACCAGTAACTTCACCTCCTAGGAGAGTGATAACTCATCAAATTGAATTAGTACCTAGTGCTTCATTGCTAAATAAAGTAGCCTATAAGCTTACTCTAGATCAGAATAGAGAGGTATCTAGGCAAGTCCAAGAACTCTTAGATCATGTTCTAATAAGGAAGCACATCAATTTTTGTGTAGTACCAGTTGTTTTGGCATCTAAGAAAGGAGGGAAATGGAGTCTTTATAGATTGAAGGGCCATAAATAGGATCACTATAAGCTATAGGTTTCCCATACCTAGAATTGAAGACTTGATAGATTTTCTTGGAGGAGCTTAATACTTCACCAAGTTGGACCTCAAAAGTGTTTACCACTAGATAAGTATAAAGGAAGGTGATGAGTGGAAGAAAACTTTTAAGAGCATAGATGGATTGTACGAGTGGCTTGTGATGCCATTTGGGTTGTCAAATTCTCCTATAACATTCATGAGACTCTTGAACAAAGTGTTGAAAGATAACATAGGGAGGTTTCTAGTGGTATATCTTGATGATATACACATCTTTACTAAGACAAGAGAAGAACATCTTGAGCATGTGGAAATGGTGCTAAGGAAGTTGCATGAGGAGAAATTGGCAATTAATTTGGAGAAATATGAATTCTTGAAGTAAGAGCTTATATACCTGGACTTTGTAGTATTCAAAGGGTATTTGAAGATGGACCATTAAACATTTTTAGCCATCCTAAACTGGCCAGCACCAACTAAAGAAACATAGGTAAGAAGCTTCCATGGTTAGATCAGTTTTATAGAAAACTCATTAGGAATTTGAGTGGTATTTGTGTACCATTTCTAGACACCATTAAGGGTGGAGTGAAAACCAAGTTTAAGTGGAATTTTGAAGTAGGAAATGCATTTGAAAAGTTGAAAGTACAAGTATCCATACAACCTATCCTAAAACTACATAGTTTTGATAAATTATTTACCCTGGAGAGTGATGGAAGTCGAATGATAGTAGGGGGTGTAATAAGTCAAGAAGGTAAGCTAGTAGCCTTCTTCATTGAGAAGTAAACGAAGCCAAGGAGAAGCATTCTTCTTATGACTTGGAATTATATGCTTTGATTCAATGTCTTAGGAAGTTGAGGCATTGCCTTCTACCCAAGGAGTTTTTGGTGTTTATTAACAACCAAGCCCTTAGCTACATCAATACCCAAGAAAAAATGAGCGATAGACATTTGAAGTGGATGGAATATCTTCAGGCATTCAAATTTATGGTCAAGCACAAGAAGGGGCAGTTGAATAAGGTTGTAGATGCATTACGTAGGAGGATTCTGACTATTCAAGAAGTTAAGCTACATAGCATTGGCATAGAGAGTTTCAAGAACATGTACAATGATGATGAAGGCTTTTTTGAAGCTTATAAGGTATGCACTAAGTTTCAAAATCATTTTCATGGTTTTTTTGTTGATTATACTTTGCAAAGTGGCCTATTATTCAAGGGGAACTATTTGTGTATTCCTAAGGCTTATATTTGAGAGAACCTTATCTGAGAAAAGAATAATGGAAGTCTAAGTGGGAAATTTGGCATCAATAGTACTTTATAACTAGTGCAAAGGTTTTTTAGTATTGGCCAAAATTGTCAAGGGATGTAACAAGATACATAGAGAAATGTGTAGTGTGCATGAAGGCAAAAGGAGGAGCCAAAAATGCAATTTTGTACCAACCATTACTAGTATCTAATAGACCATGGGAGTGTGCTAGTGTGGACTTCATTTTAGGCTTACCTAAGACCAAAAAACAATTTCACAACATCTATATTATAGTGGATGGATTTAGTAAAGTGGGTAATTTTATACCTTGCAAAAGTACCCATGATGATAGCCACATTGCACATTTATTCTTTAGGAATACTATGAGGATCAATGGACTGCTCCTAGGCATTATGTCAAATAGGGATGCCAAATTTATGAGTTTTTCTTGGAAAACCTTGTGGAGAAGGTTGGGAACTAATGATATTTTGGATCAACTTACCATCCTCAAATTGATGGCCAAATAGAGGTGGTTAATAGGGTATTACACAAGTTATTAAGGTGCCAAACTAAAGAGTATGGTCACACATAAGGTGTGATTATTACTCAAGAAGAGTATGCATACAATGTCAATTTGAACATGACAATAGGTAGAACCCCATTTGAGATTGTTTATGGGATGCATTGAAGGGGTGTGTGTGAACTTAGATACCTTAGAGCTATGGAGTATAGGAGTGGTTAGATGGAAGACTTCACTTAAACAATGAAGAAGATTCAAGAAGAGGTGAAGAAGAATATACAAGAAACTAAAATAAGATTAAAGGCTAAAGTGGATGAGAAGAGGAAGGCTGTTGAATTTTTTTTAGGTGACTATGTCATGTGGTACACTTGAACAAGTCTAGGTTGTACAAAGGAGTACCCACCAAACTGTAAATGAAGAGAGTGGTACCCTATAAGATTCAGGCTAAGTATGGAGGTAATACCTATAAGGTGGATCTACCTACTAACTTTAACATCTAACATTTTTTCAATGTGGAAGATTTTGTCAAGTTTAAATGGCCTTCAATTGAAGTAGATTTGAAAATATAGTATGTTGGAAATGATGTGGCATCTAATATACTACCTCGTAAGATGTAGCTAGAGGTAGAGAAATTACTAGATTCAAGAGTTAAGAAGACTACTAGACATAAGGTGTATATGGAACACCTCATTAAAAGAAAAGGAAAACCAAGTTTAGAGGTAACATGGGTTGTACATATAGAATTCAAAAAGTTGGGAATTTATGATGACATCTTGTCTATAGGAGTGACTTGATTTACTCTTGTGGACATCATGGTATAGGAGCACATATGTAAGGCTAATTGGTAACCCAAGGCTCTTAGTATATTTTTGGCTTGTACTAGCCTTAGCCAAGCCATTAGCATAATAAAGGGAATACTGATTCCTAGAGTACATCTTTTCCATTAGGAGGTCTAATTAAGTCCTTACGAACATGTAATATCACATAGTAGTCCAATGTTGCTAAATCTAATGCAATTATTGTTATTCTTGTTAAAAGTAACATTTGTGCATTTGGAGGGCTACATTGGACATGGAAAAGGTGGAATGGTAGTTTGCTATCCTAAGTGATATTTTCAAGAATTTATTAGAGCTTTAGAAGAATTTGACCAAGCCTGGTCCAATTTGGCAAAATGTGCAATTTTCAGCATAGGGTTGAATAACCACCTCTAACTGGTTGGGGCATGTGAATTAGACCTATATAAGGCCTCCATTAACTTGTGACAAGGGTTGGATGGCATTTTGATTAATGAGCAACCATTTTTCCATGTTGTTTTACCATAGAGCATTTTTTCTTTATTTGTTCATACAATGGATAGAACTCCATACTATAGCCTATTTATTAGTTGGTAGATGTAGTTACTTAACTCTATGTGTTCTTGGTTATATTTTTGGTTCCTTTTCATTGTACTTCTTAAAATATTTTTGTTTTAGCACTGTCATTGGTCAAAACTAGGCAATTTTTGAAGATGTGGTCATAACTAACCTTGAAACTCTAGAAGTTGTATGGTCTCTTGGAATGTGTGAGGTGAATCCTTTTACTATAGACATGCAAGTGAGTAGGCCTTGCAAAGGAAGTTTGGCCTTTTTTCATTGATGCCCTAGGCAAGCCAAGTGAACATTGTTAGGGATCATAGAGATTGAAATAGCATTTGTGTGACTAAGTGAAATGAATGATTCAGTCCAAGTGGATAGAGAGAATGATGTGAGGGTATAGAAGTCCTCTACCCAAAGAGAAGTCTTGGTGACATGTTTTAATTGGAATTGAGAAAACCCTTTTGATCTCTGTTGACAAATGAACAAACCCTAAATTTTAGGCTTAAAATCAACATCCCATTGTATAGACAGGTTGCGAAGTAAGACCAAGAAAATCTCAAAAGTTATCAAAAAGGGTATTAGGATATGAAGTTTTTTGCCACTTTGTTAATCCTTCTTCCAAGTTATATGTCATTTGGTGAGTTTGGAGGCTTAATTCCTTATAGCCCTATTAGGCCTAGTTTGGAGAAATTTCTTGGAATTGATAGAGGCCTCTCTCTCTCTCTCTCTCTCTCTCTCTCTCTCTCTCTCTCTCTCTCCATTTTGGGTACCTTGTGTTAACATGTAGACATTTTTGTGTAGATGATCAACATGAAAATTAGGGAGTGTTGATTGGATTGAGTTGAGTTCTACATTTGTGTGGACAAATTGAAAGAAGGGAGGGTTGGGATTGCAATCCTTTCAAGTTAGGGTTAGTAAAAGAACTATTGGTGTAAATAAGTATTTACTATTTACACTTTACTTAAGTTTACTTAGGTTAATGCATCATTTTATTGTATTTCATTATTTTATTATTTATTTAGGTGAGACATTTAGGAGTTTGTGTACTCTCATGAGTTGTCATGTTGACAACACAAAAGTATGCAACTCTATTTTAGCACATGATGTCTATAACACTAGAGTTTGCATCATTTAGTGAGTTGTCATGTAGACAACACAGTTATTTCCACTCCCCTTTTAGCACATGTTGTCTACACCACTGATTTACATCATACACCATTGTAGGCTTATCCTCTCATCATTGCACTTACTCCCATGCTTAATGGAGGACAAGACATATCTAGTGGACATGTTTCTGGTTGTATGACTTATCATGTTGTTGACTTCTATGCATTCTAGAAGCTCTCCAGAGGCCTTTATATATAGGCACTCCTAGTGTACTTTGATATGGCATATTGAATGAATATATTGTCATTTTGATCATACTCTCTCTTTCTGGTCTATAGTTGTGCTTGTGTTTGAGTTCTTAGTTTTTGGGTGAATTTTTGCCTATGCCAAATTCTTACATGGTATCAGAGCTCGGGGAGATTTTTTACAAATAGTCATTTGAGACCATTCATGCTTCAACACCTCAACCCAAATCTTATGTACTATAGAAATTGGAGCATCAAGAGCCATATCTAACATCGTCATTGCATCCAAAATGTCAATTCAGTGATGGTTGACTATAAGTTTTCCTATCCTAGGCTAAAGTTGATCATGAGGAATTTTTTTTTTTTGCAAACTAGCACCAGAAGGTACCAATTTGCAAACTAGTCAGACTGTACAACCAATATTTGACATTTAATCTATAGACAACATAGTCTTACTTTGATGGGCATTCTATTATAGTGCTGCCAACATCCAAATTCAAAATAGCTGCAACCAATATTGTTCACCAACAAGGACACCAAAACTCGATGAACCCGAATTACAATTCCAGCCACTGCCTCAAAAATTTGATAGGCGTCAAACCACTTGTAGTCACACTGGCAGGTTCAATGTATTTTACATCCATAGCGAACAATTTTTAAACTATTCATATATCCCACTTACCATGAATGTGAGATAAAACATTGCAATAGTGCATGCTGATTTAAAGTTTCTAGCACCACCCTCCACTTCCTGGTCCCTAGAGACAAAACGATCTCTAGCCACGATGAAAGATTTTAGCATACTCATTTGAGATTCCCCTTTCAACACCTTATTTGTTTTTTGTTGTGTTGTTAGATTTCAGCGATGATGTGCACATGTAGCAAACTATATTCATGCCACACAAACCAACAACCCACATCCACCACATCGAAATTCAACTATAGACCCATGAGACATGTGACTAAATAGTATTTTGATATTTGGATAGCTTCAGCTATGCTGTCATCCAAACACGTAGATACCAAATTATCGCATTACATAGTTAGATTGTACAATTAGTGGATACATGTCATCTCCTACATAGGCTACCAACTCATCTACTATACAATCCCAGTCAACAAGTCTGTACATGACATGTGTCAGGCTATACTTTTTCATATAGTGCTGATATCATGCTGACATCATCACAAGGGTAGAAGTCACTGACGTTATCATTTTACATGCCTAAATTTGATAGCCATCCGATCATCATTCTAGGGAAAATTTGAGCTACTGTGACAACCATATGAGTGTCAAATTTAACCCTATCTTTTGCTATTGCAACCCCTCTCCAAATTGATTTTTGGTTTTGTAGTTCAACATTGGGAGGCCATATCTCAGTCATCTGGACTCCAAATCAAGTGCTATTTTTTTTGAAATTGGGTAGAATTTCCTAAAATTTTAGTGATGCAACTCTTTTCTAGTTTTGGTGCATAGATTTGTTAGAATTTGTATTTTTTGGTTACTATACCTACATAATCCTACATTTTGCAACTTCAAACGCTTCATACAAGCACATTTGGACTCGAAAATAGGCTCCATTTTTTTTGAATGTGCATTATTTTTCATCTACTTTGCAGATCTACAATTAGATTGTATGGTTGTGTGGACAAAAGTGTCACTTTCAAAAATAGGGCCTTTCTTTGCTTTTGTATTGCTTCAGAATTGTTGTACATTGTAAAGTTTTAGATTTGTAATCCATTACGAGGTTGTAACAAGAAAAATTAGAAGTCCACAAAGGCCAAAATTTGCAAGTGGCCATTGTAATTGCACTACTTGTAAAGTGCCAAAAGCATCTATTTTTGCTGGGGATTCTTGATTCAGTGAGAAGAGGGGGTGTGTTCTTGGTGTTGTGTTCCTTCTTTTCTGCAATTTTCTTTCACTTTCTACATCATGGGAAATTTTAATTTTCCAAAATTTACTCCTCATAACTATGCTATGTGGCCCATCAAAATGTGATATCATTTAATGCACAATGGAGTTTCTTAATATGTAGATGGTACTCTTCCTAAACTAGTAGGTGATAATGTATTAGGAAGTGATATTTCAGCTTGGGTAGCAATTGATAGGAAAGCCCTAGATGATACATGTTTATGAGTTGATGATTAGATCATGTATCAAATTAACAAGTGTTCTACATTGAACGAAGCTTGGGATACCCTCGAAAACCTATATGGTAAAGTTTCTGAAGAGGATGTTTTCAAAATTGAAGATGAACTTGTCTCCTTAGATCCTAAGTCATTTGATTTTATACTGGATTTCATCATTAAGGTGAATGAACTAAGGACAAAGCTTACTGATTGTGGGAGTTCTATTAAAGATGATATATTGATCTATCTCATGCATAACAAGTTGCCATCAGAGTATTCCACATTTGTTTCTTCTTTTAATACCTCAAAGACTACACTAGGGTTTGCCTATAAGAAAGTCTATTATGATGAATATACTAATATTTTGGATACAAAAGAAAAGAAGTTGAAATCAATAGGGATTCTCAAATCACCTAAGTCTAAAGCATTGGTGGCCAACAATGAGGGTTCTCAAAATACAGCTGATTAGTCTTCAAATAAAGGAAGTGTAAGAAAAAGAAATGGAAGAACAGATCAGAGGATGCAGAAAAGACAACACCACAATCCAATCAAAAAGGCAAGTCTTCCTCAAATTTGAACAAGAAGGTGGACAAAAATAAGGAGAAGAAAAAGTGTTCCTATTGCAAGAAAATGGGTCATGAAGAACATGAAGGTTATCATAAGAAGATTGATGAGTTGACCAACATCATGAAGAAACATAATGTTCTGTTGCCTTATGCTTCTAAGGATAAAGGGACTTCTTTAGATTCAAAGGGAAAAGGTCAAGCACTCATGGAAAATTCAAATTCTTCAAAGGAATGGATACTTGGCTCAAGTGCCTCATATCACATGGGTTCTTCAAAGGAGGATTTTTCTTCAATGAAGTAGTCAAAGGTACCACACATCTTTTTGGGAGATGATACTAAATTGGAAGTTGAAGGGAAAGGAAATGTGGAAATAGAAAATAGAGAGTTTCAAGATGTTCTCTATGCTCCAAACCTAAGTTCAAATCTCCTATCAATCTAACAAATCACTCACCTCAGAGATGGACATAGAGTCGAGTTCCTTCTAGACTCAATATAGGTGCATAGTCTAAAAGATGACTCATTGGTTGTAGTGGTGAAAGTGAATAATGACAAAAGGTTGTACTATTTCTCCCATTTTGTGCCCAATTATCCTTCAAAGGCCTTGTTAACACAATCAAATTCAAACATTCAATGGCATGAGTGGTTTGGACATCTTTCCTTTTGCCATCTTCAACAACTTTGTACAAATAAAATGGTCAAAGGTCTACCTCAAATTAACTTTTCCAAGGGTGAATATTCAACAAATTTAGTGGATATGCATCTAAAGAAGAAGTTAATAGAAAGGGAAGTCTTCAAGAGCACTAGGTGTTCTATAGATGGTTCACATGGTATTAGCAGGTCCTTTTGCAATCAGCCAAGGTCACTACATACTAACATTTATTGATGACTTTTCAAGATAAACTTGGGTCTATTTTCTTCATAATAAGAATGAAGTGTTGGACAATTTTTTAGCCTTTAAGACTCATATTGAGCATAAATTGAGGAAAGCCATCAAAGTTCTAAGAATGGACAATGGAAGCATGTATGTAAACAAAAGACTAGAAGACTTTTGCAAACATGAGGGAATTGATCTTCAAAATCTACCAACATTCAGTCCACATAAGACAAATGTTACAACATTGAGGATTTGCACTCTCAAATCTATGGCAACTTGCATGATATAAGCCAAGCCTCTAGATCCATCACTTGAAGTCGAAGCAATTAATAGTGCCACTAAAATTCTTAATCAATATCCTCATCCATCCTTAGATGGCAAGACTCCTTTTGAGGCACGGTGCAATAGAATACCAATTGTGACACACGTTAGAGTCTTTGATCGTCCTGCATTGGTAAACACATCTTCTAGGGGATGCAAGGCATAGTCACCTTGGCCTTGTACTTTCATTGGTTATGAAGATGATGTGAAGGCATATAGACTTCTAGATCTAGAGACACGTCAAATTTTTCTAGAGAAGGATGTACACTTTGAGGAAAGTTCACCAAGCTTGTCCTCTAATCCTCTATGCACATCCTACTATGTGGAAACTGATAGTGACACTAGTGATAGTGCTTCAACAGATTCAGACACATGGGGTTCTATTGACAGTTGTAGTGAGAGGTCACTATATTAGTTTAGTCCATATGCATATATCACCATAGTGATAGGTTTAGCATAACAAGGTACATCTAGTCTTCTAGGTCCAGCTTTAGTGATAGATTTGGGGGATAGTATTGATGATCTGCCTCTTCTTCTTGATGTAGCAACACCTTCTTCAATTTTGACAAGGTCTCCATCTAAACCTCTTGTTCCCTCTCTACATGATCGATCATCACAGGTTGAAGTGATTGTGGATACTTATGATCAGCAGTTGTAGAGGGCTTCTTCATCAGTTGAGCAAACAAATAGTTCTTTGAGATAGGTTCTTTAGCCAATTGATCAGGTTTTAGAGACATCACTTATCCATGGGATTCTTTCCACACATAGTGGAAGCATCTATTTTGTATCTTTGGCATTGTTTCTTCCTAAGGGGAGGAACACCATTTTATAGTCTTGGATTAGCTTCTTCCTCAAAGCAGTCATTGGTTGACATTCTTCTTTAGGGGGGGAGACTATCTTATCTCTCTTCCTCTTCTCATTTTTGTCTTACATATATACTAGATTTATGTCATAATGGGGGGGTCTTGATTGCTCCATCCATCCATACATCATGTGTGTTTTTCATCTCTCTTTTTGGGGAGGGTTGATGAGGAGCAATCACAATAATGAAAATCAAATAATAAACGATACAATTTAAAAAGGAACCATATGGCAGACTCCTCTTAGCACTTCTTACTCTTGAACTAGGGGTTTATCAATCACTTGATTACACACATTTCCAATCCCAACTAACAATGGATTCACCTTCACATGGACATTGTTTAATGTCTCCAATCAACAAATACACCCCTTGTTTAGGTAGAATCTCTATCTTGTTTAATTCTGCATGTGCTTGGTTAGTAATATATCATACATGTTAGAATAACTCTTTCCATGAGTATCAAGCCTTCATCCCCATGGAAAGATCTTCATTTCCTTAAAAGCCTACTGCAGCAAATAAATAATTAAAAGAAATGTACTGGTTCTGCAACAAGCATAACAACCAACCTATAATAACATGAAAATTATCAACAAAGTACTTGGAATGATGAAGGAAACCTTATTAATGCACTTGTAGAGCCAACCAATCAGTTTTCAAACCTCAATATGGAATTTAAGTTGTAGAATATCTAAGTTTTAATATTGTTATTCACCAGTCCATACATATTAATCTTTCAATATTTTTCCCTCCACTTTACATCAGAGACTCTTTCCAATTTATAAAACACCCTATAATAATTGACTCCAACCAACTATCATCGTTGAGTTGGGTATTTTAAAATTATTACAACCTAAACTTCCCTCTAAACTAGTTGTTACCTTTTTTTTATTTAATGTTTGATCTTGAAAAGATGAATGCTGGTGTAGAGAGTGAGAGTGAGAGTGAACAACAGGAGGTTGTTTTTGAACCTTGTGAGGAAAAGGTTCTTGCAGATGAAGGAGAGTTGGTGATAGGTATTGTTGAAGAAATTATTTGCCTAGATGATGGAGATGTTGACACAAATGATCAGGAAGGAAAAGATGTAGAGAAAAAATTAGATGCTGAGGAGAGGACTATTGATGTAAAGGATGAAGTATTTGTTGTTGAATGTGATACTCTAGAGATGTGCAAACAAAAAGAGGACCAGATTATGGATCAAGTTGATTTGTATTTTTACAGAGATGATATAATGATTCTAACTACTATATTTGTTCCAAAATTCTCAAAAGTTATCATTACACATGCCAAGAAGGGCATTCACCCTATAGATTGGAACTAGTATGTTATGGCAAGTGACATCAATTTAGTCATCATTGTGATACCATACAATTGGAAAATCTGGAAGAAGGTCATAGCAATTCAAGGGGACTTGAGTTTTTCTATCCCCAGGAGTATGATGTAGGGGCATCATGAGACTAGCAATTATTCAATGATCCTAGATTCTATATGCATAATTTATTTTAATTGTTGGGTTATGTCTTGGTTTTAAAATGATTGTTTTACTATTGTAATCAAGGGGACAAACATTAGTGTCATTGATATAATAATGATTTTTTTAGAAGTTAGGGTTAGTTGAGGAGCCAATTATGGGAAGTTATTGGGTCTATTTAGTTTTTGCAAAGTTATATATACAATGCAATAAAATATCTGATAGTAGGAGGGTAGAATAGGGTAGAGTATGAGGAATGAATGAGAATCGATGAATGGAGAATGTAATTTGAGATGGAATAATGAAAAGAAGAATTAGGTTTCCGGTTCATATCTTGTGGTTTCTCCATTTTCACAGTTATAATTCTCTATTTGTGATTCTCTGTATTGTTATGAATCGAGTATATTAGAAAGCTTTATCATTTACATTTTCCTTCTACTGTGCGCTGCGCATCAAGGGTTTTTCCCATGAGGTTTTCTCTCTTTCTCCTCTTTATGAGAGATTGCATTTGCATTATGTACATGGGTACCTAACATGGCCTAGTAGCCAGGATCCATCATGGATTGCATTCTAGATTTAGTAAGCTTAAGAGAATTCCCCTAAATTGCACTTAAGTGTGGGTGTTGGTGTAAATAAGTATTTACTATTTACACTTTACTTAAGTTTACTTAGATTAATGCATTATTTTATTATATTGGGAGACACTCAAGATTTCTTGTACTCTCATGAGTTTTCATGTTGACAACACAAAAGTACACAACTCTATTTCAACACATAGTATCTACAACACTGGAGTTTCCATCATTCACTGAGTTGTCATGTAGACAACACAGTTATTCACACTCCCTTTTTAGTACATGTTGTCTACACCATTGATTTGGGTGATACACCATTGTAGGCTAATCCTCTCATCATTGCACTTACTCCCATGCTTAATGGAGGATAACCCATATCTAGTGGACATGTGTTTGGTTTAATGACTTATCATGTTGCTAACTTCTATGCATTCTGGAAGCTCTCTAGAGGCCTTTATATACATGCACTCCTAGTGTACTTTGATATGACATATTGAATGAATATATCATCATTATGATCATACTTTCTCTGTTTGGTCTATAGTTGTGCTTTTGTTTGAGTTCTTAGTTCTTGGGTGAATTTTTCCCTAAGCCAAATTCTTACAAGAACCCTAATAGGCTAGAGTAGTGGTCTAGAAGAGATCCATGGAGGAGATAGGGTTAAGTAGCAAGACTCTTCCTTACACCAGAGAGGAATTTTAGAAATACATGTCTGTGACTACATAATATTCATGGGCCTACTCTTGAGTGCATCATGATGAAGAATTAATTAGAAATATAACAGAAATAACTAAGAGGGGAGTGTGAATCAGACACCACAAAATAAGATGTCAATACAAATCAAAACATAAACTCTAATTAAACTATATTCTATTGTTACTCAGTAAACACATAGGCACTTGATTAACACTAGGAAATGTTGTAACTTAGAAAGCACTAAGAATCAACTGTAACTTGGCAGTAATTGAATATACTAATCTTAATGTGATTGACTATGATTTACCTTAAATTTAACTTAGTTTCATACACATAAAAGAAATAGCATGAACACAAGTGACACCAAGATTTAATGTGGAAACCCAATTTGGGATAAACCACCAATTGCGACTAGCTACTAATTTCATTCTTCTAAAGTGAGCCCTATCAGGAGCCAACCATGTTAAAGGTTACAAAATAGAGTATTAGGTATGACCCTGTTAGAGGATTTAATCACCATGTTAGGAGTGACCTTTTTAGAGGTCTTCAAGACACTTCAAATAGAAATGCTACCTTGTTAGAGGATTTAAAACTAGCTATTAAGCCAACTATTTTAAGAGATTTAGATCATTGCTACAATGGTTAGAATGTAACAATGAGGTGAGGTGACCTGATTTATGATGCAAATGAATTGTTGATTATAGATATAAATTCTTGCTTTAATACTTGATCCTTCTTGATCAAATGTATCTTTGTAGCTCCACAAGGATATTCTTTCTATCCTTCAAATTCGCTTCCTCTTGGCATCTTTAAATCTTCTATTTTCTTTTTCACACATTCAATCCTTAACTTGACCTTATATTTATATCTGACACATTGTCAAGTCATCTTGAAAATAGCTTAGAATACTTAATATTCATCTCTACGGTTGGTTAGAACCAACAAACAAATCAATCAAACTCAATATGCCAAAACAAGAAAATCCTTTTCTATCAAACCTTTCTTGTTAGACACTAACTCATAAATGATTTTCTTGTGTTAACCAAGTGAACTCAATTAAAACTACATATTCACAAAGTTCCTTTGATAACTAAGTTGTCTTGGTTAACCTTGGTTCCATTCAACATTTCCTTTATTAATTGAGTGAGCCTGGCTGACACTCAACTTCTAGAGTCTCCCCTTTGTTACCTAAGTTGACAGATACTATCTTCTAAACTTGGTAGACTTTGGAATGTTTGGTAGATAGAGGAAACTATCCTCATTGCTTGATTAAGCTCAAAATACACTAACTAGTAATGATATGACATTTTTTGTAACATCAATGATAATACACAATTAATAGGAAAGGCAATGGAAAGATGCATAAAGGTTCAAGAGAATCAACCGAAAGCATAAAGATTATGCAATGTTCACACTCTAACAAGAAAGGGCATACAAAGGATAGATGTTGGGATATACATCCTTATAATATTTGTGGCTTCAAAAAGCATTGTTATAAGACATGCTAGAATAGAGAGTGCAAGAAAGATTTTATGGAAGGTTGTATAAAAATGGATTGTGGATGGAGCTATAGATCAAATTGGCAAAAAATTGTAGGAATGGTCTATTTATTCAGGTACATATTTTTGAGTGTAAGAACGAATGTAGCAGCATTGTTAAAGAGAATTTTATTTTACAAAGAAAGGTTATTTTGAGAATCACGTCACCAAAATTTGTGATAGATGAGGCAAAATTATTAGTGGATCCTATGAAAAGAGGAAATCATCACTAGTGAATAAGTTAGATCATGTGGAAGATCTAAAGAATTATTGGTGTGAAGAAATTTATTTGAAGAAGAAGAAAATCATTGCTCCCATAGAAAGAAGAGTGAGCATTTTATTGGAGGCACCTATTTGTGGAGGATTGCTATTGTTTCCATGAAATAGACTATTGTTGTGAAGAAGACATTGAAGTGTTTGCAAAGTGCATTGAGTCTATGAAAAGAGATCATAGTTGCTATCATTGAGGAGTGTTGATATGAATCATGGTAAGCTAAAAATTTGATGTTAATATTTGATGTTGACAAAGGTTTTCATATTTGTGTTTCAAGAAGGAGTTTGGATTTTTATTTGATAGATTTGAGTTTACTAAAATGGGAAAACAAGGTAAAAGAGTGTTAAAAGAAAATATAAATTTGACTCTTGAGATGGATTATTTAAAAGAAAAATTATCATTTAACTAGAAATAGAAAATTTTGAAATGATTAGATAGAGGTTGGAAGAAAAATGTAGGCTTTTAAATGTCATTAGTGAATATAAAGAGAGAAAAATAAACTTATGGGGGTGGATGGATTAGAACTACAATAATAATTAAACAAAAAATCCACACTACATGCACTTATAGAAATTATAGAATCATTTCATTGCCTGATCAAAAAAATATTACATTGTGCCTCTTTTATAGATGTCATTGATTGTTTTCAGAAACATCTAAATTAGCTGACATAAGACAAATAGACTTTTGTAGAATTATCTAAACATAAATGCCTTCTAGAACCTAACCCTATTCAGTAATCCTTTTGGAATTTCTAGAATCCTCTATTATGCCTTTACATTTCATTTGAGGGGGAAATTGCATTCCAACATAATAATATGGAGAGTATATTTAAGGAAATGTTTATTGAATTCATTACACTAATCACAATGATAAACAAAAGAATTTAAATAGTAAATATTTTTTTGATATTTAATGTAATAATTAGGTGCAATGTCCCTCTCACTTTAATTGGAAGGTAATAATCATATTATTTGGTTTTAGTAAATCTAATCTAGGAGAAAGTATGCCCATTAAAAACAAAAAGTGTTTAAGTCAATATGGCTTTCTATCTTGAGTTGAGATAAATTCTTCTAGATCATATTTACTAAAATCAAATGATGTGATTAGTATCTACAAATTAAAACTAGATCATGTTTACAAACATCATCAAATGATGTCATTAGTATCTACAAATTAAAAGCAAGAGAAAAATTTATGCGGATTATTACATCAAATGTCAATATTTTTTTTTATCATTTTGAATATTGTAATGAATTTAATAAATATTTTCTTGAATATACTCTCCATATTATTAATTGGATTCATTAAATTGGGCATGCTATAGTCCATGGTACATGCCAAACCTCAATATCTAAAGTATAAAGGTTTTGTAAATGGAGATTACTTTAATAAAGTCAATCAATAATATGGAGTATATTCAAGGAAATATTTATTAAATTCATTACAATAGTCACAATAATAAATAAAAGAGTTCATAAAGTAAATATTGATGTGATACTTGATATAATTAGGTGTAGTATTCCTCGCACTTTTAATTGATAGATGCTAGATTGAGTTTCTTTCCTATCATGTTCTACAGGACCACTAAGATGGTGCATGCTATACTATATGGTATATGCCAAAACTCAATACCTAAGCTAGAAAAGTCAAATGAATGAAGAATTCCATGAAACCAATTACTGATATAGATATATAGAAATGAATGAAGAATTCACTACAAATGAATAAAGAATTCAATGAAACCAATTAATAATATACATATATAGAAATGAATAAAGAATTCACTACAAAATTACCATGATTATATATCACCAGTAATAGAGACTTATATCTTGAAATGAGATAAAATCCTCTTTAAAAAATATTAACCATCCTCGACATTCAAGGGATTGTGGAGAAAAAGAAATCAATTTTTTTTTATAAACAATCATCTGATGGGAACTAATGTTTTATAGGTTGAGATCCTTCCACATCAAAAAATCATCTCTATGCTAGCAAAAAATATTAGTGTGACACACGAGTAAGAATTCAAACAAAATTTTAGTAAAATCCTTTTCTAAAACAAAAATATAAAACCTCTTAATATATGCCCCATTGTGAGTACTAGAAAATATTAGAAAAGACGAATACCAACCTAGGTTAAATGCACCATTAAAAATGCATAATGTTTCATTTTCCAATAGAGCATAGAAAAACTTGAATATGTAATGTTAAAAAACTAAGCATCATTCTATCAACTTGGATTGAACTATATAAGTGAATATATCTATTTTTGAGTTAGTAATTCATTTTTTATTGCTTTTTAATATATGTAGAAATAGATATAAAGGTCCATTATAATAATTTAAAAATTCAAATCATCATCTTCAAATCTATTTACATCTTTCAATGAAAAATACTAAAGGAAAGGATTGATTGGTTAAGTAGTATTGGTTGATTTCATTCTAATATATTTTTTTAAATATCTATAACAATATTTTTAATTAAATTAAAAGAATAGATAATAAATGTTCATTTGTGTTGAAAATCAAAATGAATTTTCATAGTCGAGATTACACAAATAGTAAATGAATATAAAGAAAGTACAATGGCTATGTAGGATAGTAAGTATTCAATGAAACCAAAAAAACTGTGTTATTTAACATAAATACTAAACATAATTTTTTTACTATTAGTTGTGACTTTGGCATCATTACTATCTATAACTACTCATAATATAGTGAATACATTTTAATGTCATGGCACATCATTACTCAATATCAAAAAACAATTTAACTTAACAAACAAAATTTTGAGAAGACCCACAGTAAAATGTCCAATTATGTTGTCCTCCCTTATTTGACCTTCAATCTTCTAGCTATTCTCCATAGGATATAGTATTATTGTGCAAATTTGTAAAAAATCCAAACTTACAAAATTCTCAAGAATTTCATCTTCATATTGTAAAAGTACAATATTCTATAAAAAAATATTAAACTATGCAAATATGTTATTTTATAGTTGTACAATGGTAATCTATGGCTAAGGGTCATAACCCAATTTTAAAAGTTGTAGACCATGAAAATGAAAGTGTTTGGAACACTTTGTAACTAAACATGTGTTACCTGAGCAACATGATAACTATTTTTAGATAATCATTTAAGCTTGGTCCAAGGTATTTGAATTCTTTATAATAAATTAGAGGAAGAGAGAGGGGGGAAGGAATGTGAATCAATTATAAAAGGTCCAAATGTACAAATAAAATATTTCAATGCTTAGTAGAAACATATCCATAGAAGCTTATAATGCATGCATCCATTAGATCATACAATACTTTAAATGTATAGGTTACTATCCTAGGTCAAAAAAACTTTGTAGAAATGTAAACATGAAACACTATAAGAAGATCCACACAATATGACACAAGGATTTTACATGGAAACCTAATTTGGGAAAAAACACCAGTGACTAGCTACTAATTATCACTATTCTGATGTGATGCCTTGTAAAAGGTTAACCCTATTAAAGGTTAAAATACATAATGTTAAATGTGACTTGGTTAAATGATTTCAATCACCCTATTATGACTGAGCCTTATTATAGGACTTAAGATCATTCCATTAGAATGTCACCCAATTAAATAATTTACAAATGATTGTTAGGTAAACCATAATCTAAAGGATTTACCCTAGATTGATATAATGATTAGAAAGTAATAGTAAGGCTTGATCTAATAACAAATTTCAACTCACTTATAGATTATAGATCTCTTTTTTATTCCTTCATTATGCTTGTTGTTGACACACTTCATATTTGATAACTTGTTCACCTTTCAAGCATTCATACTCTTAATCCTTCATGCTTTACATGCCAACTGTGGTCACTTGTGTTTGGCCACTAAATGAAGCAATACCCTAGACTCCTTGTCATCCTTAGGTTCTCGTGCAAGATAACATTTTCTTTTGCCCAACTCTCTAGAAATAAAGAATCATGATCTTTTGTCACTTAACCACATTCATCCATTTTACGGTTAGGTAGGATTAGGTGGGATAAAATTAATCTACCCACTTTTACATTTTGTTCCTCTAGAATCTTCTTCTACAATCTTGCTTGAATTTGCCTCAAAATAGTTTACGTTGAGTTTTGTGCCACCAGCTCATCATAGTTATTTTCTACATGCTTTACACACTTCAAGAAAACAAAATATTTAGCTCAAATTAATCAAATCTTCAATTTAACACATGAACTTGCACTTGACATAAATAGGTTGTCAATCAGCCAATAATAGTTCACTCGAAAAATTCTAAAGTTTATTGATGCTTGGCAAGAACTAAACTTTACTCGACATATAGTAAGAATCCCTTGACTAGCATCACTTTACGTCTTTGTTTGACACCTCTTATTTTTAACTCAGCTTCCATTAATTTCTACTCAGCTTTTACTGATACTCAACAAGGTTTGGAAGACGTCTTCTAGTCTTAACTTGAGTAATCTTTCATTTCAGACATTCAATAGATAAACAATACACTATAGTCTCAATTTCTTACTTTGTCTTAGCACTTCTTTTACATGCCAAATAACTCAACCTTTCTCTAGGTGCTATTGTTATATCCCCTTTTCAAATCCACTTCACCAATCAACTAAATGATAGCTTTTAGACCAAAATGAAATTATCTCACCAGTAGGTAGCAGGTTTGACATCATTAACAAAATAATGATTGTTCCATTATAGGTTCTTCTCTTCAAAATAATCTTATACCAACAATCTCCCTCTTTGGTATTAATGGGAAACCAATACCAACAATACCAAAAAAAAACAAATCTTTGTAAATTGCTCCCTTTAATAGTATTGTATATGTGCTTCCTCTATGTAGGATTTATGAGCTTTTTCAAGTTCTTTTACTACTCCCTCTTTCTTTCATCTCCCTCTTACTAGGTATATGTCTATGTATTTCTCCCTTTATCTAGTTATTTCTCCCTCTTTGACAAAAATGCTAAAGCCTTGACATCTCTGTATGTAACTGTAATCAATTTAGGTTCTTTCTTTGTCACCTTGCTTGTGACTGTAAATCTTGTAATTCAATTGATTCATTATTTTAGGTAGCTCCTAAAGTAATATCCATTGCATCAAGTAGTAAGATACAATATTCAGCTCAGTTGATGTAGCACACTACTCATGCTTCTTAAGTAGCTTTGAATAGGGGTATCAACCCTAGTTTACCTCTAAGATATTCATGTGCATCCTTAGGTTAAGGTTTTGTAAAGATATCAGCTATCTATTCTTTTGTATTCACATATTCTATCATCACTTCTTTCTCTCAAACTAATTCTCTCGATTGCAATGTGCTTAGTCTTTGTGTGCATCAAAGGTTTTTTTTTAATATGTTTATCGCACTTGTATTATCATAATAAAGTACCACAGGTTTAGTAATTTCCTCCTTCATACCTTTCAGTAGCTATTTGATCCATACCAAATTTGTGCAATTTATTGTAGCAGCCACATATGCAGCATTAGTGGTAGATTGAGATATGCAATTTTGTTTCTTACTGGTCTAGGTAACCAATCTCTTTCCTAAGAAAAATGCTTCACTACTTGTGCTGTTGTTATCATCAATGTTTCTAGCCCAGTCAACATCTATATAGGCTCTTAATTCAATTTTTTTTTAAATTTATTGTGGTATAGACCATAGACTTTTGTTTCTCTTAGATATCTCATAGTTATCTTAACAACCATCAAATGATTCTCCTTAGCATTTGTCGAGAATCTTACAGTAATCCCAATAGATAATAGAATGTCAAGTCTACTATGTACTACATATTGCAATTTTTCAATCATAGACATATACAATGTTTGATTCACATCATCAGAATCATCAGTCTTTGACAATTTGTGTCCTATCACCAAAGGCATGCTAACTAGTTTTGAATATTCCATTCTAAAAGTTTTCAATATTTCTTTCCAATATTTAGATTGAGTGATGTCTATACCATGCTTCATTTGATATACTTACAAATGAACAAAGAACTTGATCTTGCCAAATATAGAAACCTCAAATTCTTTCTTCATTTGATTTGCAAATGTCTTACATAATGTATCTTGACCTCCAAATATGATATCGTCAACCAACAATTTAGCTAGTAAAAAAACTTTACCTCCTTCTGTCTTTAAGTATAGATTGTTTTTATCATCAGTCTTTTCAAAACCAATTGTCACAAGATAATTGTGAAGCCTTTCATACAATGCTCTTGGGGCTTGCTTTAAGACATATAAAGTAGTGTGTAATGTACTTACCATTTTCTTATTGTTAGCATCAACAAATCATTTTGGCTATTCTGTACAAACCTCTTCTTCTAATATCACAAATTTTGACTTCACATCGATTCAATAATCTTTGAAACCATTGTATGTAGAGTAAGAAGGTAGAGTTCTTATCCCTTCAAATATTTTAATAGGGAGAAATGTTTCTCCATAGTCTATTCCTTGTTCTTGTGCATATCGCTTCCAAACTAATCTTGTCTTAATCCTTGTGGCTTCACCATTCTCATCTAACTCATTTTTGTACACCCACTCTATTTCAATCACATTGTTGTCCTCTAGTCTAAGAACTACAGTCCATGTCTTATTCTTCTCAATTTATTCAATCTCATTTTTTATGGCCTTACTCTAGTCCTCATTTTCTAAGGCATATTTCACTATCTTAGTTTGAAAAATTCTCAAAAAAAATGTATCATTTCTCAACATCTTTCTTGTGATTGGTCTAGTGCATCTTTATCTCTAATAATTTATTCAATAGGGTGATGTCTTCTAACATACTTTGTGAATCTTGGTTCTACTCTTCTTTTCTCATTAGGTCTATCAACTTTAAAATCACTATGTACTTCTCTATTAGGAAATTCAAGATCTCTTTCATATACACTTATCTCAGAATCAGAATATGCCCCAGCTTCTATCTGCAACTCGATTCCTGACTATAACTAGGTTCCTAAATGAAACTTTGCATTCATTGTATGTCACTCAATAGTCACTAAAATTTGGTATTGATTTAGAACTTGGTTTACAACATCTACATCAGTAGGTATACCTTCATAAAAGTATACAAATGGTTTGTACTCCTCAGGTTCCTTCATAGGTTCACCTTTATGTACCTTTGTATATAGTTATAAAATTCACAATTACTCTTTCCACAACTTTTTTAGTGTTAGTATTTTAACACTTATAAGATGTACATCTTTTGGAATAGCCAAGAAATATACCTTCTTCACTTTTTAGCATCTAATTTTCCATTGCTAAAAACCTTCAAAATGTAGCACTTGCTTACAAATACCTTAAAATATTTGACATTGGCTAAGTAAACATAACAAAATTTAAAAGGTGTTGAATGAGTACCTATCTTGAATTTTGAAAGAAATATTATTATCCATCATGAGTGTCCTAGTAGAGTCTATTATAGATATGTTCCTCCTGTTGTGACTAAAAATTGCATGGTCAATTTTCAGTCACATATTGAAAATTTTGAAGAATCAATGCCTTAAAGTGCCTTTTATGCATATGTAGTTGGTTGTCAGTTTGAGGCCTAGATGGTGTTTGAGTGACTTAACACCTTTCATTTGATACATGCATGTGATCTAAAATGTTCTTTTTCGATCCCAAATCATTCTGCGAAGTCCCATTTTGAGTTAGTGTAAAAACTTGCAATTTTGCCCAAGTGTCAAATAACGATCAGAAGCCCAGTTTGCATTTGAATATCTTTTACCCAAGAATGTGTCATCACCTGCCACTTTGGGAGTGCTTAGTTTCCATACTAGAGAACCTACATTCCAAGTTTCAAGTTGTTTCGAGTTTGTTTCTTCTATCATTGCAAACTCTCACTGACGATTCACCAGATTGTGCCACATGGCAGATCTGACAATTCTCACTATGTCACTAAGGAAAAGTTGCACACCAGATAATCTAGTGACATAGAAAGTATGATGTGGTATCCAAATAGCGTGATGATGTGGCCCTGACCAGGACCAATAATATGTTGACACATGGCAGGATGGTCAAACTAACTTTCACCAAGACTGAAAGGGCAACGAAAACTTCAAAGGTTCTAAATAAAATTTATTTTATTCTTCTTGAGAGGTCTTTGAGAGGTTTGATGTGCAAGAAAATTTTAAATGAAATTTTATTTATCAGATAGTTTAAACTATAGGATAAAATTAAATTTTTACAATTTTAAAAATGCAAACCCATGAGGCAGAGGTATAAACTTCATAGGGCCTTAACCTAGGTATTTTTAAACCAAAATGGGCACTCCAATATACCACCGAAATTGGGAGAATCTAAATTTTTCAAATATGAAGTTTTTTTGTGCACATGTATTCACTAGTTTGTGCTAAAACCCAATTTGTTAAATCCAAGACATTCTCAGCACAATGGGAAAAAATTATTAGTGGGCATTAGAATTGGTTAGAGGGCAATTATGAAGAGTATTTGAAGCTTGAATGTGGTAAAAATAAGCTGGAAAATATTATATTACATTCTGAAGGCCATATTCAACTGATTTTTCACTTTTACCAGGATTTCACTTTAGCATCAAGAGTTAGTTATGATGTTGAATAAAAATATCTGAGATTCTTTGTGCCTTGTAGAGGCCAAATGATGATTATTGATGTGCAGTTATAGAGAGAAGGGAGAGAGAGGATTTTTCATCTTCTTAGAAAGGAATTATGAAGAGACACATGTTAGTTGCAAATTTAATTTGGGAATTGCTTCCTTTTTATTTATGCTTTCTTCTTCTCTTCTATAAGGGTTGTAAAATATTGTAAAGTTTCTCTAGTATGAAGATAGTTAGTAGAACTGGCCCTGGAATTGATGAACTTTGAATGGAAGATCTAGGATTTGCTGGTTCCAGACCATGAAGCTGTTGCTTTGGCTATAATACCCCTTCCCATCCCATCAGCTTCTCATTCCCACCATTTTCTCTCTTGTATGACAACATTTGTTCATTGAATAGTTTGGTTTATTAGGTTTTTTGTGAGTTAATGTCATGTATTTTTATGTATTATTTCAATGAAATCAATAGAAGGAACATCAAATGTTTTGTTTTAGCTTAAATCTTGTCTCCTTTCTCAATTGAGCTGTGATGTTTTATGGTCTTTGATAGAGAGCCTAGATCATAGTTGCAGTCCCTTAAGGCTGTATGTTGCTTCATTGTTGCTTGTAATTCAATGAATTATGTAAATGCTTCAGAGATTCAATAAGGTTGCAGGTTTATTGAGGAGGATATAGGTAAGAATGAGATTTAAATTGAACATTGATATCCAATTTACAAGATAAATGGATAGATCTGGAGTCTTGGCATGAAAATTGTGTTCTAGATATCCAAGGTGCATGAGGGAGATTCATGAATTGCCCAATGGATGAGGCACTGATTTGTTATAGGGTCATAAGTGTGTTGTTCATACATGGTTTTCATCCACTTTTCCCACCCACATAAAATCAAAATCAAATTCAAATCATCTTTACAATTTTATGTTGAAGAGCTAGAATAGTTGAACCCTCACTCAACTTCTGCATTTCATAGATTTGCATTTAGCTACTATAGATCTGTGTCATTTCATGAGTTATTAGGAGATATAAGGGGTTTTCATATTCACTAAATAAATTCAGGGATATGTTTTGCACTGGTACAATATCAATTGAATATGAGGTCTACCCGCCTAGGTCTTGCATAGCCTGGAGTAGAAGAAGGGTCAAGCCTTATAGTTGGCCCAGTGTCTGAAATGGCATGTTGAAAATGGGAGTTAGCTACCCCTAGAAATGTCATATTCTCATTGGGTTAATTGAAAACCCTTCAGCATTTTCAAACACACACAAAATGGTGACTCTGCTGGGGAGTTGTGTTGAGATGCATGATAGACAAACCTTGAGAATTTAAAGGGATTCAACACAACATAAGGAACGAAATGGAGAAAGCTTCATACAGCAATAAGTTGATGTGTTCTGTCCATTTCCTTACTATATTTTCATGTTCCCCAGTGAGCCTTATTCTCTTACAATAGTAGTTCCTAAATTGGATGCAAATTGTGTTGAGAAATGAGTATGTCTTCAGTCAGTTCAATTTGGTGTGAGTTACTATTGTAGGTTCAGAGTCAGAATTGTTTCATGGTGGTTTTTGTCTTTTGAGTTTTTGAAGTTTTGCAAATTCTACAAAGTGAAATTTCAGTTCAAATTTGTCATGTATGAATCATGTGTTAAAATCTTTCTCACAAGCGTGAGTGGCGACTCTCTAAAATGATCTCTAAACTAGTGTAGATTGGTTATCTATAATTGTTTTCAAGAGTTTTCAATTGAATTAGGTAGATCTAAAAGTTGTGTCAAATTTTTAAAAAAAGAAGAGAGATCTATATAAGTTTCTAATAGATAAGTTTAGAAGTGTTGTTTGATCTGTTGTCATAAGATTTTTGAATGAAAAAATGAATCACATCAGTGATTTCATTTAGTTATCTTTAAGGAGATGGTGACTCTATAATGATATGATTAGTGGTGTGAGGAATTGAGATCAGCACTAGGCCAATCTGTCGATCAATGTTTTAGCAGCTACACTTGAGTTATTTTATTTTTCATGATGTTATTCTTGTCATTAAAGAAAGTGGTATACAAATTTATTCTCCATCAAGTGAGTTTCAGCAATAAGAATAGGAGAATAGTAAGGGTTCCATACACTTCATAGGATTGAGTTTTAGGTGTTGTTGTATAAGGTTGTGAAGTGTATTTGCAAAGATTCATTGGTAGAAGGGTGTAGATTTTCTACAATTACAAATCAAAATATGGGTGGATGAGGTTCAAATTTTTAAAAGATGTCAAGATTCATTTCACCTAAGATACAACCAGTTAGTGAAGTTCCTAGATCCATTTCTACCAAGCAGTATATGCCATTAAGTTTCAATGGCATTCATGGTTTCCCAAATGTCATTCCTAATGATGTTAGGAAATGTTTGCCTAAGTTTAATGGGAACCATCTTGTTTCAGCTAGTCATCATGTTGAGTTATTCATTGATTTGATGGGTGACTATGAGATTGCTCATGAGGACATTCACATGAAGCTATTTGTTCAGACCTTAGAAGGTGATGCTAGAGACTGGTTTTCTTTTCTACCAGTGTGTTCTATTTTATCATGGGGTAAGTTTCATTTAGACTTCATGGAGCAATTTGGAGAATGGGTAAGTATATCTGATTCTTATGAGAAGTTTTTGAGGATTCACATTGAGAGTGATGAACTTGTCACTCAATTTAACATTAGATTTGCAAGAGTCTTAAATGAAATCCCTGAGATTTATAGATCCAATGATCAAATGTGTTTAGCTATTTACTTTGATGCATTTGACAAGAAAATGAATTATCTACTAAGGGATAAAAAACCATAGACATTATATCAAGCTTTTTTGACCGCTAGAGATATTGAGAATAGTTTGAAGTGTGGATTGACTAGATTTCATTTTGCCTTGAATGATTGTTGGTATAATTTATTTGAAAGAAAGGATGAATGTACTATTGATGTTTCCATTTCAAATCATAACATCAACACCCCTACTGTAGGTTTTAATTAGATTGAAAATTCAAATCAGAATGTGTGCATAAGGAGGGTTAGTCTAGTTGCAAATAGAAACACACATGTTTTTGATGCTACAATAGTAAGTTGTATTTCAGACTCTGATAGGGTTCAACATTGTGGTGATTTTATAAATCCAGGTTTAGTTGCAGCAGTAAGTTCTTCTCATGACAATTATATGTATGATGATGTAACTAATGTTTTAAATTTTGAGGTTGCTGCACCTAGATCTTAGTTTTTTGCAAGTGAGGAGACTGAAAGTTATCTCTTACATCACGAACTTGATGTTGTTGATCCTTAATGTCATGGAGAGATAACACAAGAGGAGGAGTGTGAGTCAAATTCATCTCAGTCATGGTTATAAGAACAAAGTGCATATATTTCTAATGCTTCTGCAGTAGAGGGTAAGATAGATTTTCTTGACCAGTTGGATATGCAAGAAATGAATTATCTTATTGAGAGGTTACATTATATTGAGAATGTTATAAAGATTGAAGAGGAAAGGTATGCATCTCAATATGGGTACAAAGAAGCTGAAAGTCATCTTTCACATGATGATAATGAAGTTGTTGATCTGATGGATTATCAAGAGGCATCATATGAAGGAGATGATGAGAGTGGTTACTCAAATCATAGTGAGGAAAATGAAATTATATGTTCACCTTCACATGAGTTTGATGCTGATTGAGAATAAGAAAGCAATGATTGTAGTGATCATTCATCCGAAGGTGAAGGTATGACTTCTTTTTCTGAATTTGAAAAGGATAGTGCATCTTAGTTTTTACGTCATACAAATCAATTAGCCAATGAAGAATTTAAGAGTGATTTGTCCTCAAGGTATGAAGATAAATAAATGTTGAGTCCAATTAATGTTAATGATTTTGAAGATTTCAATAAAGGGTTATCAATTTTTTTAACATTAGACAATAAAGATCTTGCATGTAGTGAGGGGTTTAGGAATGATTCAAGGTTAGTTCGTAATAGTTATCCTAAACAAGATGATGAAGAGAGTATAATTATAGAAACTAAATGTTTGGTAGAAGAAATGGAAAGGGAGTCTTCATATAGTTTTGACTTTCCTTCATATGCTAAAAGTTTCCAAGAGGATAAAGTGGGTAGTGAATTTAAAGTATATGATAACGCTTTATATGATGAAGCCTGTGATGATGAGATACACATGTTTTGTCCAAATGTTCAAAGAGGATCCCTGCATGGAGTCATTAACCCATTGTTTGAAGAAGACATGGAGGTTTCAGATTTAGCTGGGTTAGATGCAAATGGTGATACACTGTCATACTGTTGTAATAGATCAGAATATTGTTCTTCCATTTGTGATATTGAATCTTCTAATATTGCTGCATTTTGTGAGTGTGAAGATGAAGTGTGCAATGGAGTTGTCTTTGAAGAGAAACTGACATTTCATAGTAAATTTCATGATGATTCAAATGAGTTAAAAACTAATCAACACTTAAATTTTGAAGATACATTAGAAGGTTATGAAATGAGGTCAGATTTTGATGATGATGTTATGTGTGAATACAAATTTGACTACTCATTTGAGATTCAGTTGGCAACACTTGAGGAAATGCAAAGTCAAGGTGAGTTGAAAATTCATGATATATATAACTCTTTCAATGAATTTGAATATGAGAACTTTGTGTTTCTGGTAGATAGCATGCATGAATCAGTTAGTAAAAAACGGTTTCAATTTGATGTCAAGATTCATGAGCATGTTGATGTTCTTTTTCATAGTGAGCAAGAGGTTGAAATTATGCCAATTTTTTACATGCACTATGGAAGTAAGGGTGATGATTTTGTTTTGCCAAGTGTTTCATTCATGATGTGTATATAATTGGTGAAACTGATATGAGTAGTAATTTCAGTTTAGCTCTTGAGGAAAGGAATGAGAATCAGGTTTATGACAAAGGTAAATAATTTTGCTAAATTTTGGTGGCCCGAGGTCATCATGTGTACATAGTAGTTGTAGTTGTTTCCTTGTCTTCAATAAAGCTATTCAAGAGGATGTTTTTGAAGTTTTGGGAGTCGTCTGCTTATTCCAAAGATTTGAATCCTTGCCATGTCTGCAAGGGACATACATCCCCAAATAGAGCCACTATTGGGACTAAAAATTGCATGGTCAATTTTCAGTCACATATTGAAAATTTTGAAGAATCAATGCCCTAAAGTGCCTTTTATGCATATGTAGTTGGTTGTCAGTTTGAGGCCTAGATGGTGTTTGAGTGACTTAACACTTTCATTTGATATATGCATGTGATCCAGAATGTTCTTTTGCCATCTTGAATCATTCTACAAAGTCCCATTTTGAGTTAGTGTCAAAACTTGCAATTCTACCTGTGTCAAATAGCGACCAGAGGCCTAGTTTGCATTTGAATATCTTTTACCCAAGAATGTGTCATGACCCACCACTTTGCAAGTGCTTAGTTTCCATACCAGAGAACCTAAATTCAAACTTTCAAGTTATTTTGAGTCTATTTGACTAGGTTTCAAACAACTCAAAGTTGGTCATTTACTATTTTGTGCATTTGTGTAGTTCACAATTCTGGGAAGCCCTATTTGACCAATTGTATCTTTGA
The DNA here is from genome assembly GCA_028749045.1 of Cupressus sempervirens. Classification (NCBI taxonomy): domain Eukaryota; kingdom Viridiplantae; phylum Streptophyta; class Pinopsida; order Cupressales; family Cupressaceae; genus Cupressus; species Cupressus sempervirens. Next base: position 847,098,949 of record CM053792.1, read on the forward strand.
CCTAGTTGACCCAAATGAAGAAATTCTTTTTGCATTGTGTTCTAAGGTCAAAAAATTCATATGTTCCAATTTTGAGATCATGACGAATCCATTTGATCAGTTTGCTAACATGATTAGAAACGTAGTTTATATTGTTTTGTTAAAGCTAAGGTATTTGATTGATCCGCACCCTCGTTTGGAACATTATAACTTTGATCTTGTGATTGGTGAGCCTAAATAGATTGTACCATTATGTTGTGTTCTAAAAATCTTCGAAGTATGCCAGTTCTTAAGTCATGAAAAATCCATATACATACTTTCATATGTTCGTCCGTTTGCCAAAACTTACTTTTTGATACATTTCCCAGTTAAAATTTTCAAGTACCTATTTTCAAAAATTTTCCAAATGCGTCTTGTGATTCCTCATGAGCCCAAACCATAGAATTATATTCTCCTCATGGGAAAGAACATATATCCTAGTTTTTAGAACTCCAAGTGATCAATAACTCAGTTTATAATGCCAAACCCGAGCCCAGTTTATGTTTTTAACATTGTTTGCCTGTAGGATATTTAAGTATGGATGTTCGACGATTAAAATATTTCGATTGGGAATTCGTCGTGGGTTGAGAATTTGCAGTATGATAGAGTGTGTAGGATTGAACACTCATGCTGATTTTTCGTGGGCTGGTTACTTGATTGAATTAGTTTTTAAGGCCAGCTGGTAGGCCTACTGACAAAAATTTCACAGTTTACAAAAGGGGTTAAAAAATATGTTTTAATTGATTATTTAGTGATTGATTCTTATTTCAATTGATTTAGTATGGTCAGTGGATTGATTTTTAATAATACAAATGAGAGGGACTCAAATATTTTGTTGTGGAATTTTAGCATGAGTGCATTTAGAACAACCAACATTCCAAATGGATAGAGGGTTTTAATTAAAATTGATGAGCAATGGATTTGATAAAAGTACCAGTCTAAATGGAAGGCATGCACAGCATGTTGGACATAAGTGTAAAGTCTCTAGCATACGTGCAGGCAAAGGAAGACTTAGGAAAATAAATCAAACTGAGTAGAAGCAGCCATCCACATGAGGAGGCAAGGCATGGTGACAATAGGAAAAGCCCATATAATTTTTTTTCCCTTTTTTTTTTCTATACTGTTGCACACAAGTCCATGCTCACTATAGTTTGAGCTTGATTGGATGCCAAATAAAATGGAAAAATTAAAGCAAGGGCAAAGCCTCACGTGTAGAGAGTTTGTGCAAAATAGAAAAGCTTATGTTGAAGAGGGATCTCTTAACCCACTTAGCCACTAAGTTTGAAGTAGAGGCAACAACATAAGAAGAAGATTTTCCAGTCAAATGAAGAAGCCACAGTGAAAATAAAAGAGGGAGTTTGTGCAAAGAAAATAATGTGCGAGAAGAGAAGAGATTTTTAATTCATCAATGCTTGAAGAGGTAGACATTACAATTAGTGTTGAAATCCCATGTTTGAAGAGGAAAAATGCATAAAGAAGAATAATGATGCAACTGGGAACAAAGTAAAGAACAATCTAAAACATATATCCCACATTGGCTAGGGAGTGAAACTTTTTGATCTTTAAATACTATTCTTTACACCATGCATTGTGTATTAAAGAGAAGAGGCTTTTGGAAGCCATGTGATGTATGGTGTATTTTGAGGGTACCAGTCACCCAAAAAAAAGCAATAAATTTTGAAGGAAATATGCCTCAAAAAGAGGTGACATCAACAATATGAAGCCATTGAAAAGTTTTAAAATTTGGCTAGTCGCTATCTCGCTAGCCGAAAAATCTCAAGTTTTCTAGCTAGTGACATAGTGAATCGTCGAAAAACTTAGGAATCCAGCGAAAGTCAAATACAACTTGGGTCTCGCCTGGATATGTCTGGATATGGAGCAATGAATCAGATAGTGCCAAGTGGCAGCCAACTGAATGGCTCAACCATGATGTGGTGATCAAATTTCTAAAGTGTACCAGATCATGCCACGTGGCAAATCTAATGATTCTCGCTATCTCGCTAAGGTAAAGTTGCACACCAATTAATCTAGCGACATAGCGAGTATGATGTGGCATCCAGATGGCTTGATGATGTGGTTGTGAGTAAGACCAATAATATGTTGACACATGGCAAGATGGTCAAACTAAATTTGACCTAGATTGAAAGGGTAACAAAAACTTCAAAGGTTAGGATAAAATTAAATTTTTACAATTTTAAAAATGCAAACCCATGAGACAGAGGTATAAACTTTAGAGGGCCATAACCTGGGCATTTTTAAACCAAAATGGGTGCTCTAATAAACCACTAAAACTTGGAGAATCTAAATTTTCCAAATATGAAGTCAGTTTGTTCACAGGTATTCACTAGTTTGGCTATAAGCCAAAGTGTAAAATCCAAGGCATTCTCAGCAGAATGGGAAAAATTCATCAAGGGGCATCAAAATTGGTTAGAGGGTAGTTATGAAGACTATTTGAAGCCTAAATTTGGTAAAAATAAGCTAGAAAAGATTATATTACATTCTAAAGGCCATATTCAATTAATTTTTCACTTTTACCAGGAGTTCACTTTAGCATCAAGAGTCAGTTATAATGTTGACTAAAAATATTTGAGATTCTTTGTGCCTTATAGAGGCCAAATGATGGTTTCTGATGTGTAGTTATAGAGGGAAGAGAGAGACAGAGGCTTTTTCATCTTCTTGGGAAGGAATTATGAAGAGACACATGTTAGTTACAAATTTAATCTGGGAATTGCTTCCTTTCTATTTATGCTTTCTTCTTCTCTTTTGTAAGGGTTGGAAAATATTGGAAAGTTTCTCTCGTATGAAGATAGTTAGTAGAACTGGCCCTGGAATTTATGAACTCTGAATGGAAGATCTGGGATGTGTTGGTTCTAGACCATGAAGCTGTTTCTTTGGCTGTAACACCCCTTCCCATCCCATGAACTTCTCATTCCCTCCATTTTCTCTCTTGTATGAAAACATTTGTTCATTGAATAGTCTAGTTTATTAGGTTCTTTGTGAGTTAATGTCATGCATTTTTATGTATTATTTCAATGAAATCAATACAAGGAACATGAAGTGTTTAGTTTCAGTTTAAATCTTGTCTCCTTTCTCAGTTGAGCTATGATGTTTTATGGTCTTTGAAACAGAGCCTAGATCATGGTTGTGGTCCCTTAAGGTTGTATGTTGCTTCATTATTGCTTGTAATTCACTGAATTATGTAAATGCTTCAGAGATTCAATAGGGTTGCATGTTTATTGAGGAGGATATCAGGTAAGAATGAGATTTAAATTGAACATTAATATCCAATTTACAAGGTAAATGGATAGATCTAGATTCTTGGCATGAGAATTGTGTTCTAGATATCCAAGGTGCATGAGGGAGATTCATGAATTTCCCAATGGATGAGGCACTAATCTATTATAGGGTCATAAGTGTCTTGTTCATACATGGTTTTCATCCACTTTTCCCACCCACATAAAATCAAAATCAAATTCAAATCATCTTTACAATTTTATGTTGAAGAGCTAGAATAGTTTAACCCTCACTCAACTTCTGCATTTCATAGATTTGCATTTAGCTATTGTAGATCTGTGTCATTTCATGAGTTATTAGGATATATAAGGGGTTTTTATCTACAGTAAATAGATTCAGGGATATGTTTTGGATTGGTATGATATCAATTGAATCTGAGGTCTACCTGCCTAGGTCTTGCAGAGCCTGAAGTAGAAGAAGCGTCAAGCCTCATAGTTGGCCCGGTGTCTGAAATGGCATGTTGAAAATGGAAGTTAGTTGCCCCTAGATATGTCATATTCTCATTGAGGTAATTGAAAACTCTCTAGCATTTTCAAACACCAACACCTCCTTTTAACAATTCCATTTTTTGAGGGGTCCTAGGTGCATAACTCCATCTTTTGATTTATCTATCATTATAGAACATCTTAAATGGATTTGATATAAATTATTTACCTTTGTCAAATCACAAATATTTTAATCTTTTTCCTATCTCCTTCTCAACTATTGCTAAGTACCGGTTAAACATTTAGAAAGCATCCAATTTTTCTTTCAAAAATAAAGTTGTCATCATCCTAGAATAATCATCAACAAATAGAATAATATACTTGTCACATTTTTAGCTTTGCACATCAGTTGGTCCACACAAATTTGTATGAACAATCTCTTGAATTTCTTTAAAATTGTGAGACTTACTTTTGAAACTAGATTTTGTCGTCTTGCCTAACTTCCATTGTTCACATATCATATTCTTAGGTTTCTTTAGTTTAGGGGAACCTTTGATTATTTTCATGTTACTGATACTGACTAAGTTATAAAAGTTTACATAACCTCTTGTGCCATAACCACACATCATCAAATTCTACAGCAAGACAAGTAGCATCATTCACATCAAGATAAAATAGATTTCCTTTAGTCTAATCACCTTTCCCAACTAGTACCCTATCAATGTAATAGATCTTTGTTATCTTGTTCTCAAACTCAACTTTACAACTTGAACTATTCAATTGTAACACACTCAACAAGTTATAGTTCTATGTGATAAGCATTGCCACATATGATCTTTTTTGTGAGTTTGATTGATCCATTTCCTTTTATTAGATAGGGTGCACCATTACCAAAACTTACACTATTTCCATCATAATAATCAAGGGTATTGAACTTCCTTTTATCTCCAATCATGTGTTGTGAACACCCACTATGAATGATCCACCTGTCACTCTTGTTCACATAAGATACTAGTCTAGTTGCCTCATCCTCATCAGAATCATCCTTCATTGAAACATATATATATATAGATTTATACACTTTCAACTAATGTGACCATGGAAGTATTTTACAATGTAAGTCATCCAAAATGTTTTACTATCATTACCATTGCCACCATACTTTGATAAAGTTTCGAGTAGATATTGTAATGATTGCAATGTATTAATCATTTAAAAAATCTGTTTAAAACATGAATAATTGATGAGATGCATAACCATACTTTTCCTACTTTCTCTAAATGCTTGGAAAATATTTAATGTAATATTCCCCATGAACAAGTTTCTTTTTTTGTTACTTTTAATTGTCAAATTTAAAAAGAATGTGAAGTAGCATTTAGATCTTGCAATTATAATTAAAGAAATGTAAAATATTTTTTTTAGAGTATTTAAATAATTTTGATTTACATGAATTATCATTTAATCATTAATTCTAGTTTCCCTATGTTTCTTATATTCAAAATAAACCATCATCTCTTTTTTTCATTTTAATTCCAATAAATAGTTGTTTGTGTAGCTATTGATTATAATACTCAGAATTTTCCAAGAAAAATAATAGAAGAAATATACATGTTCTATATTGAGAACTAAAAACCATATTTTATATGCAAAATTCTATAAATTTATTTCTAAAATGTAACTTTTACCTACTTTGAATATTCTTTTGGTTTTAAACACATAAACATATATACATATGTATATACATATACATACATACATACATACATACATACATACATATATATATATATATATATATATATATATATATATATATATATATATATATATAGATATATATATATATATATATAGATATAGATATATATATATATATATATACATATACATATATACATATATACATATATATGTAGATACATACATATATATATATATATATATACATATATACATATATATATATACACACATATATATACATATATATGTATATATATATATATATGTTTATATATATATATATGTATATATATAGATATGTATATGTATACATACATATGTATACATACACATATGTATATACATACACATACATGTATACATATGTATATATGTATACATACATATTTACACACACACACACACATACATATGCATACATACATATGCGTATATATACACATACATACATACATACATACATATTGGAACCTTAACAATTTAGATCAAGATTTGACTAACATTAATTAGAATCAAACAGTTTTTCTCATTTAGTTACTAGAGTATTATAAAATATCAATTACTTTAAAATATCCTCCACCTGAGATCAGTCAGCATTATATAAATTAAAGATATTTCAATTAGAACATGAATATGAAATCTCAAATAATTCTTGAACATCTCTTAGTGAGAAATAGGTCAAATTTGGTTTTGCAACTAGGAGAAGTTGGCTACAACACATAATTTTAAATTTTTTTTATCCTTAATGAACTATTTTTTTCTCTCCAACTAGAATGAAATCTAGAAAACTACTCGTGAGTCAGCTATATTGGACTATTCTGCACAAAACCTATATTATAGAATTTTCTAGTTTTTTATTGTTTCCCTATAATGTCCATCATGAAACAGCCTATTCTTATCTAGTAGGAATCTAATCTTGAACTTTTTGACCATGAGTTGGAGTGTAGATGTGTAAAATAGGTGAGATTTTAGTGATATCTATAAGGTTGAAAATGTGTTTTCTGTAATAACAAATCTCTTTATGAGCAATGATTAACAAAATTATGCTCAATTTATTTAAAATGAAGGAAAACTTTCATTACTTAACCATAAAAGCATTTATAAATATGAGATCAAATTATTTGAGAGATTATAATATATGAAAAGATAAAAGAGAAGTAAAAAGGATTAAAAAAATCATAATTATGTGTTTCTTAGGTAGTGGTGATCTAGTAAGTATAGCTAAGTTTTATCTAATGAAGTTTATTCCCACCTAGTTCACCTGTTCATTCTCTTTATTTGTAACAAGCTTAACAAATTATAAACTTCTAGGTGCATGTTGGATTTTCTTTCCTAACATTACTTTTAAGATTTTTTTGACCTTTATCTTCACCATAATTACAATTGTAGTAACAACCAAATTTAATCCTATCCTAAGAAATACTTGGGAGGTTACTATATAGTCTAGTTTAATGTCCCACTCCCATACCCAAAAATTGACAACACCAACTCAAAAAAATGTAATTTTTTTATGGATGGTGAAGACTTGTCATTCAAGTAGTTCCTTCCATTCAAGAGATGATTAATAGAAAAAAGGTATAAAATACCAATAGCACCAACAATACTAGCGAATTCATGCAACCTAGTTAAAGAAGATAATAATTCTCATTGCTTAATTTTGAGTGAATTTGGGACAGAATTGAGATAAAATGGCAGATGGACCTTGAATATTCTAAAGGAATGCACGAGAGCTTTAGCATAAAAATAAATAGGGTGAATGCAATATCTTCTATGGATGTTAGAACAACTCTCTTCTGCTTACAAAGAAATGAATAGAAACTTGCATCTTATTTCCTACAGGTCTTGTTCTGTAAAATCATTGACACTAGGAGTCATTTTCATACACCCTTGTGCTCTGTAGTGCAAAATACATGCTCTTATTATCTAGAAAGAAAAATAATTTTATAATTTTAGGAGTCATACATATAACCCAAAGCAAGGATTTTTATGATCAAATGTACATGATATAAAGGTTTGATCATTGATAGGAACTTCTACCACACTTTCTACTATGTATAAGTCATCTTCTCCTTCATTCTATTTAGGCTTTAATCTCTATCATTTTTTTCCAAAAAAAATAGGTTGTCCATGTTTTTCTCCATCTTGTAATTCCTTAAAATATGTTAAAGAAGCTGGAGAATACATAACTTCAATCATTGAATTCTCACATGTGATTGGGGTTCTCTGTCTATGTATGTTAATATATTTATTTTTTAATCACTTGATATTGTCCATAGCTTTTTGAATTTTACATCAAGAACACCAAATTTAGAATATCTATTAAAATCATTCAACAAGGTTGATTTGTAATAGAGTTGATTTTTCAGATTGAACAAATGATTATCTTCATTCTGATACTACGTATAAAATATATGTCTTGTGATTTTATTGCCTATCATGTTCTAGAGCTATAGTGCATGCATGCTAAAGCTAATGTTTGATGAATGAAAAATTTAGTGAAGTCAGTTTGTAATATGGAGAGTATATTTAAGGAAATATTTATTAAATTCATTACGCTAATCACAATGATAAATAAAAGAATTTAAAAAGTAAATATTATTGTGATATTTAATGTAATAATTAGGTGCAATATTAGGCAAGAGCCTACATCACAACGGTAGAATGTGAGCCTCTTATCCGAGAGGTCTTGGGTTCAACTCTACACAAGCTTAATAAATAATAATAATTAATTCAATCACATAATAATAATGAATCTTGGCTTGGGCCTCTTACTAATTAAAACTAATAATAATAATTATGTGCAATATTCCTCACTTTAATTGGAAGATTGTAATCAAACTTTTTGGTTTGAGTAAATTTGATCTAGGAGATGTAGGAGGTGGACCAAGATCATAAATCTTCTCTGATGGAGGTGGATGGGTTGGATCCACAATGATAATTGAACACAAAATACACACTACAAGCACTTATAGAAATTATAAAATTATTTCATTACCTGATCATCAAAAACCATTACATTGTGTCTCTTTTATAGAGGTCATTACATTGTGTCTCTTTTATAGAGGTCTTTGATTGTTTCTAGAAAATATAAATTAACCAAAATAAGACAAATATACTTTTCTAGATCTACATAAATGACTTCTAGAACTTTACAAAACTAAATATTAATTTTACCTAAACTTATTCAAAAATCCGGCTAGAGTTTATAGGGGGAAATTACACATTCCAACACTCCCCCTAATTTCAACCTCAAATGTTGTCACATACAAATTCCAATATGCACATCCATGCCTATAGACATTGAAATATTTTTCCTCTTTGATGCCTTTCTCTAATTTGTTTCCCAATGCTACTGCATTCCTTCTTACACTTGAACATTTGCACCTAAATAAACTTTTGTCATTCCTAAAATTTTCTGCCAATTTGATCCATAGCTCCATCCACAATCCATTTTGATGCAACCTTCCATAAAATCTTTATTGCACTCTCTATTTCAACATGTCTTATCACAATGATTTTTCAAGCCACAAATATTGTAGGGATTTAAATCCCAACATCTATCCTTTCTATGCCTTTTTCTATTACAGTGTGAACATTGAACAATCTTTTCTCCTTCAATAAATTCTCTTGAACCTTTATTCATCCTTCCACTACTTGCATCATATCCAAGACCTTCATATTTTGGCCTGACTGTAGGCTTTATTGGATTCCTTATTCCTTGCTCATGCTTTTGTATACCTCTACCTTTGAAACCCATTTTATTCATAATCTTCAAACCAACACTATTATTATCATAACAAATGAAATTTGCAAACATTTTGGCATTTTTCTTTTTACACTTTTTATCATAGACACTTTCAGGTTAAAAAAAAATCGTATCTCTCAATTGTATAATCACTTAAATGATTTGTGTCACATGATACATCACATACAAATAGTTTCACATTCAAACATTCTTTCTCTTGTTTTGAAGTAGAGAATTCCTTCTTTAAAATACCATTTTCCTCTTCCAATTTCTTTACATTTTCTCCTAAAATTTTGTTCTTTTTCTTAACATCAACAAAAAACTTTAACTTTTTTTCTAATTCTTTTTTTCTCTCTCTAACCTTGCATGTTTCCTTCACCTGCCAATTATGTACTTCTTCCACAAATTTTAGCCTATCCTCTAGCTCTTCCATTCTCTCTTTATATTCACTAATTTCATTTAAAAGCCTACATTTTTCTTCTAACCTCTCTCTAATCATTGCAAACACTTTTGTCTCTAGTTTCAATAATTTTTCTTGTAAACAATCCATCTCAATAGTCAAATTTATATTTTATTTTAACACTCTTTTACATTTTTTTCCCATTTTAATAAACTCAAATCTATCAAATGAAAATCCAAGCTCCCTCTTAAAACAAAAATCTAAAAAACCTCTATCACCATCAACTATTAACATCAAATTTCATACTTACCATGATTCATATCAACACTCCTCAATGACAATGTTTGTGATCTCTTTTCATAGACTCAATGTGCTCTGGAAATACTTCAATGCTTTCTTCACAACAATAGTCTCTTTCATGGAAAGAATAGAAATCTTCCACAAATAGGTGCCTCCAATAAAATGCTCACTCTTTCTTTAGATAGAAGTAATGAATTCTTTAGAACTTCCACATGATCTGACACATTGGTTGGACAACAACAACCATATACTTCTCTATTTCAGAAGCTATTATCTTCACCATATAAACTTCTCAACCTAACTCATACCAAACTGATCGGATGGACAAAGATCTTAAAGCTATTATGATGGAGGTTGATAGATTGGATCCACAATGATAATTAAACACAAAATACACAATATAGGGACTTATAGAAATTTTAAAATTATTCCATTGCTTGATCATCAAAAACCATTACATCATTCCTCTTTTATAGAGCTCTTTGATTGATTCTAGAAACATCTAAATTAACTGGCATAAGACAAATATACTTTTCTAGAGATGTCTACACATAAATGACTTCTAGAACTTTACAAAACTAAATATTAATTTTACCTAAACCTATTTGGTAATTTGGCTAGAGTTTCTAGAATCCTCTAGCTTTCATGAGAAAGTATGCCCATTAAAGATAGAAAGTGTTTAAACAAAAAAAACTTTCTATCTTGACTTGAGGTAGTTTATTCTAGATCATATTTACTTAAACCAAACAATGTGATTGGTATCCACAAATTAAAAGTAAGAGAAAAATTGCTCCCAATTATTGCATCAAATATATATATATATATATATATATATATATATATATATAATCATTTTGAATAATGTAATGAACTGAATAAATATTTTCTTGAATATACTCTCCAGATTATTAATTGCATTCATTAAATTTTGCATGCTACAGTGCATGGTATATGCCAAACCTCAATATATAAAGTATAAAGGTTTTGTAAATGAAGATTAATTTAATAAAGCAAATCAATAATATGGAGTATATTCAAGGAAATATTTATTAAATTGGTTACAATAGTCACAATAATAAATAAAAGAGTTCATGAAAGTAAATATTGTTGTGATATTTGATATAAGTAGGTGCAATATTGCTCTCACTTTTAATTGCCAGATGATAGAATGAGTTTCTTCCCTATCATGTTCTACATGACCACTAAGATAGTCCTTGCTACATTGTATCGTATATGGCAAAACTCAATAGCTAAGCTACAAAAGTCAAAATGAATTAAGAATTGGATGAAACCAATTATTAATATAGATATATAGAATTGAATGAAGAATTTACTAAAAATGAATAAAAAATTCAATGAAACCAATTAATTATATATATATAAAAAATTTAAAAACTTTTGTAAGTAGTAATCCAACGGGAACCCATGTTTTATAGGTTGAGATCCTTCCATGTCACAAAAGTATTTCTCTGCTACTACAAAATATTAGTAAGAAACACAAGTAAGAAATCACAAAAAATTTAGTCAAATCCTTTTCTAAAACAAAAATAGTAGAAAAAGATGAATACCCACTTGGGTTAAATGCATCAATAAATATGTGTAGTGTTTCATTTTCTCATAGAACATAGCCAAACTTGAATGTAAATGTTAAAAACTAAGGATCATGCTATCAATTTGGATTGAACTATAGAAAGAAATATATTTGTTTTTGAATCTGTAATTTATTTTTATTTCTTTCTAATATCTGTAGAAATAGATATAAAGGTTTATTAGAATAATTTGAAAATTCAAATCATCACCTTTAAATCTATTTACATCTTTCAATGAAAAATAGGGAAGGAAAGGATCTATTGGTTAAGTAGGATTTCTTGATTTCATTCTAATATTTGTTTTAATATCCATAACAATATATTTAATTAAATTAGAAGAGTAGATAATCAATATTCATATGTGTTGAAAATCGAAATGAATTTTCAAAGTTAAGATTACACAAAAAGTATATGAATACAAAGAAAGTACAATGGCTATTTAGAATAGTAAGTATTTAGAAAAACAAATGTGTTATTTGAAGAAAACACTAAACAAAAAGTTTTTACTAGTAGTTGTGACTTTGACATCATTACTATCTATATCTACTCATAATTTAGTGAATATATTTTTATATTTAAATAAATATTTTATTCCATGTCACATCATTACTCAATATCAAAAATAAAAAATTAACTTAATTGATAATATTTTGAGAAGACTAATAGTAAACTGTCCAGAATTATTCTCTCCAATCTTATTTGACCTTCAATCTTCCAGCTATTCTCCATAGGATATAGTATTATTGTGCAAATCTATACAAAATTCAAATTTATAGAAATCTCATGAATTTGATATTCATATTGTAAAAGAACACTATTTTATATAAAAATAATAAACTATGTCAATATGTTATTTTATACTTGTACAATGGTGATCTATGGCTAAGGGTCAAAAATTAATTTAATTGGCCCTAGACCATGAAAATGAAAGTGTTTGGAACACTTTGTAAGTAAACATGTGTTACTAAGTAAAAATTAACTATTTTTTAGATAATCATATAAGGTTGGTCCAAGGTGTTGAAATTCTTTAGAATAACTGAGAATGAGCTAGGAGGGGACGATAGTGGGGGGGGGGGGGGGGGGGTGTTAATCAATTACCAAGGTCTAGATGTATAAGTAAAACTTTTCAATTCTTAGTAGAATCATATCTATAAAAGCTTATCATGCATGTATCCCTTAGATCATACAATACTTAAACTTTGTAGGTTACTTTCCTAGGTCAAAACAACTTTGAAAAAATGTAAACATGAAACAACATGAGAATATCCACACAATTTGGTACAAGGATTTATGTGGAAACCCAATTTGGAAAAAATCACTAGTAACGTGCTATTAAACCTCACTCTTCTAAAGTGATTCCCTGTGAAAGGCTAACCCTATTAAAGTTTACAATACACACTATTAAATGTGACCTAGTTAAAGGATTTCAATCACCCTATTAGGATTGAGCCTTGTTAGGGGACTTTAGACCATTCCATTAGAATCTCACCCAATTAAAGAATTTACAAATGACTATTAGGTCAACCTTAATAAAAAAAGATTTACCCTATACTAATACAATAATTAGAAAGTAACAACAAGGCTTGATATGATAACAAATTACAACTCCCTTCTAGATTACAAATCTCATTTCTAATTTTTTGTTCTTCTTGGCATTCACACACTTCAACTCTTATAGCTTGTTCACCCTTCAAGAATTCATACTCTTAAGCATTCATGCTTTGCACGCAAACTACAATCACCTCCATTTGACGATTGAATGAAGCAATGTTCTAGATTCCTTGTATTCCTTAGGTTCTCACACATGGTAACATTTTCTTCTAACCAACTATCTTTATAAATAGAGAGTTAAGATATTTTTCCACTCAACCACAATCATCCATTTTAGGGTTAGGTAGGATTAGGTAGGATGAAATGAATCTACCCACTTTTCCATTTAGTTCCTCTAGAAACTTCTTCAACAATCTTCCTTGAATTTAGCTCAAAATGGTCTTGAATTTTGTGCCATTAGCTCATCATAGTTATCTTCCACACAACTCACACAATTCAAGAAACAAAATAGTCTACTTAGATTTGTCAAATCTTCAATTTAACATGTTTACTAGCACTTGACATCAATATGTTGTCGCTTGAACAACACTTGTTCTATCGGCAAACACTAAAGCTTATAGATGCTTGGCATCAACTAAACTTTAATTTACATATATTAAAAATCTCTCGACTTTCATTTTTTTTTCATCTTTTTTCAAAACCTCTTGTTTGTCACTTGGCTTCAACTAATTTGTGCTCGGCTTGCACTGAGTGCTTGGTAAGGCTTAGTAGACATTTTTCTTACTTGATCTTCTTCCAGTATTAACTTGAGTAATCTTTCATTCTAGACATTCAATAGATAAACAATACACTACAATCTCAATTTCTTTCTTAGTCTTAGTGCTTCTCTTACATACCAAATAACTCAACCTTTCTCTAGGTGCTATTGTTATATGCCCTTTACAAATCCTCTTCATCAATCAACTAAATGATAGTTTTTAGACCAAAAAGCAATTGTATCACTAGTAGGTAGCAAGTTTGACATCATTGACAAAATAATAATCATTTCATTACAATTTATTCTCTTCAAAAAAATCTTATATCAATAATCTCCCTCTTTGGCATTGATGGCAAACCAATACCAACAACATACCAAAAAAAAAAATCTTTGAAAAATTCTCCCTCTATAACTTGAGTATATGTCCTTACTCTTTGTAGGGTAATGTGAGCTTTGTCAAGTTCCTTTATTGATCCCTCTTTCTTATATCTCCCTCCTACTAGGTATATGTCTATGTATTTCTCCCTCTATCTAGTTATTTCTCCCTCTTTAACAATAATTCCAAAGACTTGTCATCATTGTATGTAGATTTAATCAATTCAGGTTCTTCCTTTGTCACCTTGCTTACAACTATATATCTTCTAATTTAGCTTCTTCATTACTTTAGAAAACTCCTAAAGAAATATCCATTGCATCAAGTTGTTAGATACAATATTCAACTCAGTTGATGTAGGGCACTACTCATGCTTCTTAATTAGATTTGGATAAACTTTGAAACCATTGTATGTAGAGTATTGGTGTTTTGAAACATCACAATTTCAAATTATCCCAATGAGGCTAGAATACATCTAGGGGTAGCTACTTCCCATCTACAACATATCATTTCAGACACTGGGCCAACTATAAGACTAGACCCTTCTTCTACTTCAGGCTCTACAAAACCTAGGCAGTTGGACCTATAGATTCTTCATATGGTACTAGTATTCAAAGCATATATTGTATCTTTAAAAAAAATGATAGAACATTTATATCTTCTATACTTATGCTAAGATCATAGACATGAAGTAGATAATAACATGACCCATGAAATTGATAAGCTAAATAAGGGAATCCTTTTAGCTCTTAAATGGAAAGGGAAATGTATGATTGATTAAAATTGATTTCAACAAATCCCAAAATATGCAACAATAAGAACAAGTTGATCCTATAGTCGATTCATGCCTTATCTATTAGGTGGTTCCATAAATCACACACATAAATCTATGATACAAATGACATATTCCATACATCAAGATATTAGATGTATCTTATCACTTTGTGAATCAGACATCAACATTCATAAGGACCTCATTCTAATGAAATATCCTTATCAAATAACCAGAAACCCTATCAAATACATCAAGCATTTACTTGTCTCTTTGTTTCAACAAAAAAATATACTAGACATACAACCTTAAGGGGATACAAATGGGTCTACGTTCTTTGTCCCTAAACAACATAACATTATAGATTATAGAGATATGAGACAAGAATCATAATGAAACTAAGGAGGTCCTTGTTTATTGTATTCATTTCATTAAAACTATACATTCAAGATGTATGCAAATAATTCCTAAAACCACTAAATAGATCAAAACTATCTATATTAGCTTAACTATTGTTGTTCATAAAAGAGAAATATGCTAAAGAGAATGGTATCACAGTTATGAGAATTTTTCTCCAAAACTAGAACCCTTACAATGAATGAGAAAAAGAAAGATATAGGAAATTAATGAAATCCCAAATCTGATCTAGAAATGACATGTGTCCACTTGAATCTTTATTTCCTTCTATTGCAAAGCATCCTTCATCTTTCTATAACTAAAATCAGAACAAAATTTCATCATTGTTTTGTAGCCAACTAAAACTATCTGCTCTAACTAATGAGAGAACCTATATTTGAAAAAATATCAGATAAACATCTAAAATGCTGATAATATCTTTAGTTAACTAACTTGGAGGTGAGAAAATCTATTCCCAACTACATTCTTACTTCCTTTGGTATTTTTTCAATTCTTCATTTCATTATAAATTAAATCCAAACTAATATACCTGAATGAGACTGAAAAATGGATTGTTGAGACAAAACCTTGTATAGCTCGAGAAAGTGGTTCGCTATGTAGAAATAAACCACAAAAGTAGAACATTCATTCTCTCCCAGTTCTAAGAATATATAATAGTGCTATGTCAACATATCAAGAATGCCCATGGGATCAAAATGAAAACTAGGCCCTTGAACTAGCCTCATAGGTCTACACTTCTTTTTTTGCAAAAAATTTAAATCTTTTCTAAAGTCAAAACTTTATAATAAAACCATTTTGATTTAAAAATCAACCTCCTACACATGAATTTAAATAGAAATCATTTAAATTTATTTTTAGCACTTTTGAATTTTTCCTCTATTATCTATCTGAGTCAAACAAGTTTTGAGTAAGCTTGACATGTGTCTGCCTATGATTGGTCAGGTTTTACATAGTCAGCTAACACTAGGTGCCATGTAGGACCCTCTAATCAAAACCACCTATTACCTGACATGATGTCACATGGAAAATTCTCATTGGTTCTCTAGTTCCTTGCTCACTTGCCACCTCATCATCTATTGGGTGCTCACCATGTCACTTCCACGTGGCACCTTGTTATTGGCTAGGAACCTATCTTACCATGTTAGCACTGATTGGGGCCCAGTGCCACATGTTGGCTAGCCTTTTCCCTACTTTTCTTAATGATCAAGTAGCTTCATAATGCGTGGAAGTGTCAATCATCAAATCTTGTCACATGGTGAAAATTGGAGCCACAATTTGTATCTGCCATGTCAACATCTCTTCTAGGAGTGTATGTCAGGTGTCATTATTTAGTTTGTTCTATCAAATACATGTCATAGTTCCACATCATCAGGTTTGTGCAAAATTTGACTTAAGTTTCCAAATTGGCCAAGTATGGGCCTCGCACGAGAGACTTCTTGTAATAAAGCATGAATGCTTTAGACATTTAACATGGGAGAGTTTAGGTATTTAAAAAGTATATGATTTACCAATGGCAAGAATGTGGGATAAATAGCTTTGCTCTGTAACTCAAGACATAGCTACCATACACCCCTATCCTTCCTATGGTGTGTCTCAAAATTATGTAGCAGACATTGATGCACTTCTCTACTCCCTAATCCCACCCTTCCTTCCTTGATCACACCATTTCTTTTGCATGGACTATGAAAGATTGACTGAAACATCAATTGGAGACACCTTCTTTCTAAGTAAATGTTTGGATCATTATTGGCGATAGTGATTGTTTTCCCCCTTGATGACTTCAAACACAACATGGCTCATACCCTATCTCTACCTCAATATGTGATGATGTCTCCATGAACTAGCTTCTTCACAAATATCCCATGGTATAGTTTAGAATTTTTACTTAATTCAAACTTTATTTATTCAATGTTGATTACCTTTACTTCTTTGTAATCCATGCATGCTACAAACAAAGATATGGATGCTTAAAAGACTTTTGCACTTCCTCTCTACGCTCTTCTCCCTACATACTTTCAGCCCAGTAGAAAATGGCATGACTATATAAAGAAATTATTTGTAGCTTGGCTCAATCCATCAATGAGACACTCTGGCATGAACTCATTTGCATCGTTTCCCCAATATTTGGGTTATTGTGCATTAATATTATGTTTACATTAACACTTACACCTCATGATCCATACTCAAGGTGGGTATAATCTTAGCATTTCATTTAGCATCATCTGAACACTTTTGAGTTTTCCTAAAACATGTTGTGGTGAGATTATCATGTCTACATGATGCAATTGCTTCTTCATGCTTTTTTTTATCTCAAAATTTTTTTCTCACAAGTTAGAAGAAAACAAATGCTACACTTTTCCTTAGGTTGAACTCAATTGACAACATAAAGATGATTGTGCTAATTCTTTTTACAATGAAATATATTATGTTTTCCTCTATCGCCAAAGCATGGGGATCTATGTTCCTAACAAAGGAGCGTAGGAAAGAGTAAATAATGTTAGAGAAATTGTTGACGATTGTTCATCAATAACAGTGTTTCTTGTAGTTAATGACCTCTATACATTCTTCCCATATACCACATTACACCTTGTGAGGCTTTGGATGCATTGGACTTGATTCTAGAATATCAATTCTCCATAATTATCAACTAAAGAACAACGTATAGTTTAAAACATTAGTGTCTTTACCATCCATTCCTTAACTAATGGCCTTGACTTGTACTGATAATATTTTGAGATATGTTAATGCCATTTTAGACTAGGCCTTAATGATTGATATTTGTATCATAGCCTTGCATACTTATTTGATCTTCTAATGATATGGAATATTGTCTTTAGAATATTTGGTCTCATTGATCCCCCTTTGTAAAAAGAAAAATTCCATTTGAAATAAAACATATTATCCTGAAAAGCCAGATCTTGATTATAGGAGTCAGGTTACATGCTGGCCTGGCTAAAAAAATTTCATTTTCAAACAATTGATCACTTAAAAATGATTCAATGAGCATCCTACATTGGTTATAATTGAATTCAACCCTTATTGCATTACTAAAATATCAATTAAAACTTAGTTTTCCACTTATCTACAAACTACCCATTTTGTGTTGAGGGGTCCTCTGACTAAGCTCTAAAATCAAACCTATTGATTCTTTGTTCCACATTTTATTACCCTATTAGATTTCATCTCATTATGACATTGGGGTCAAAATATATTGACCATCAAAGTTGCCTTTTAAGAATTGCCTAAAAGCAAATATGTCAAAAAATAATAGATCATGTTATATTTTTGCTTTGAAAATAGGTCAAACTAACACTTGGGGCAAAAAAAACTAAGGCATTTTTTCACTATCACGAGGAGAATATAAATATGTGATTTGGGCTCATGATGAATAACAAGGTGCATTTGGTGACTGGTTAAAGTGGGGTACTTGGCTTTGCAGAATTGGAAACAATGGCAGAAAAGTGATTCTTGCAAACAGACTGGACCTAGGAAAATGTGTAGATGGATTCATCAAGACTTGTAAATTGACATACTTAAAGAATTTTTAAAGTATAACTGAATGGTAGAATCCATTTGATCTTACCTATCATGGATTTAGAGTTATGACATACTAAACAAGTTTATCAATCAATTTGCACTTTATGACACTAGTAAAACTTTAGAAATTGCATATAGAATCACATTCAAAAACTAATCAAATAGATTTGTCATAACCTAAAATCTAAAAATAAAAAGTATTTGACCTATAGAATACAATGAAAAAGGAATTTTCTCATTTTGGTTAACTGGGTCAAAGTTATAACTAATCAAACAAAACCTCCAAGAATTTTGAACAACTTACATTAGCATGACAATAGTAAACAACAAACTTTGAGGGATTCAAAACCTAGTCAAAACATGTCAAAAAAACTTAAAATATGAAACATAGGTTCTTTTATATGCATACAAACATTCCCAAAGTGGCAAGTCATGAAAAGTTATTGGGTGCAAGATATTCAAATGCAAACTAGGCCTTTTGTCATTGTTTGACACTTTGGGAAAAATGCAAATTTGAACATTGCTCAAAACGAGACTTCACAGAATGAATTGGAATGGAAATTTATCTTCATGAGATGCATGGATATGTTTAATGTAATGTGTTAGAAACATTAAAACCTCTTAGGCCTCAAAAGGATTGCTGGGTACACATGCATAAAAATGCACTCATATGGCTCAAAAGCTTGGAATGGTACTCAAATCAGCAAGGCAATTTCGAGTCCCAATAGTGGCTCTATCTGTGGATGCATGTCCCTTGGGGAAATGACAAGGATTCAGAATCACTAAAAGAAGAAAACCACACACTGGACAAAAAAAACTTCTCCTAAATAGCTTATTGAAGGCAATGAAAAACTACTCCTAAAACTATACAAACGATGGCCCTGGGCCACCGCATTTCAATCAAAGTTTTTACCTCTGTCATAGATCTAATTTTCATCTACACTTTAATGAGGTAAGCTAGAAACATCTCTACTATTAATTTCACCAATCAAATTAGCATTCTAAAATAAACCACTTGGCAAAACAAAACCTATTTCTTCATTCTCACAGTGCATATACAAATCAGTATTAACTTCTACATCATGCCCACTATGAGGAAACAAATCAACATACTCATGTAAACTAGAATAAATCTGAAAATGACCATCTACATATGACTATTGCATGCTATTAGCCAGAAACACATAGGATTCATATTCTACTTTGTTCAAAAATTTGCATGTGTCAAAATTTTGCAACTCACCTAGTGTTACCAGATGTGAGAGTATACGAAATCTGAATTTTCTTTTTCATTTTTAGTTATGATACTCATCAAATCAGACTTGTCATTTGCTAAAGCTCCTCCACACTCTTCAAATAATCGAATAGTTACCAAGTCTAAAAACTTATCATTGAAATGCTCACATAAAACTTGTTGATTACTATCACTATTTCTTTCCAAAAACTCATTGGAATGAACTTCAAATCATTCAAACTCATCATTACTAGACTCAGCAGGAAAAGATGGAAAATCAAAATCAGAATTGCAACTTCTATCATTTTCCTTTTCATCACATGAAATATCAAAACATATTGCAGCAATACCAACTTGAGAAGAATTTGAAATCATGTGAAATTTCCCTTCACTAGCATCCCCTGCATCGAACAAGTAATCATGTGTAAAGACATTATAGGTACTATCATATATACCTCCAAATTTTGACAAAGATTTTTCAAATTCTATATCTCTTTCCACATCAGGCTTTGGGCAAGTAACTTGACTAGATGAAAAAATGTTATGAGGGAAAATATGAGCATCCTTTAAAGTAGTAACACACTTTTCAAAATCACAAGCCAATGAAGCTAAAATATCATTAGGGTTCAATAAGATTTCCTTATGAATATTCTCCTCTTTGCTATTATTATTATCTGGATGACATGAAGAACTCATAGCAATATAAACATTAGTATAACAATCTTAAAAATTAGAATCATTACAATATTCATTCTCATCATTGCAAGAACTACCTCCACTACTATTAAATGGTCCTTCAACTTCATATTCACTATAACAAGCCTCATTTTCACTTTCATATCCATCTTCCTCATGCTGACTACAATCATCTAATTCACTAGCATTTGAAACCACCTCTTCACACTTGGAAGATTGATTATCATTATTTATGGATTCATTATATTCATTACTACCTTGACTTTCAACATATCCCTTATTATCATTAGAAGACATAATATGAACTTATAATTGTCACTTTCTATCTCCCTAATGAATTTTTTAGCTTGTAAAAACTTTTGTAATCTTATAGGTGTTGGACAATTAACTAAATCAAACACTTGAACATCAAGGAAAACAATAGGCAAGGATGATTCCTTAGGTGTAGAATGAAAAGGCATCTTGTTGATTACTAATTTAAACTTTAGATAACATTGTTCAACATTTAGACCTTGAGTACTTTCTACTTCAGTTCTTATCATATTGACAATCTTACTATAGATCTATTTATTTAACATAGCAATGTTGTTAACCACATTTTCCAAACTTTCAAAACTTGGAAAACTAAACTCAGATCTAATATCTAATTCCATCTTAAAGTAAAATTTCTACCCCTTTTGCTAGTGCTGAAAATTACTAAATAGAGGAAACCATGTTTAACATTTGACTTTCATGAAAGAGAACACATGAAAATCAAAATACCTTAAGTGCTGGTGCTAAACTTTGATATGCTGATGTGACACATGTGCATACTGAAAATTCTTTACACCATTGGTAAAACTTTGTAGAGCTACCACCTCCTTGAAGAAGATAACGAAATCACTTCTATGATTTACTTTTGAACACTTTTACTTCTTATAATAGCAAAAGAAACAACACCTTAAAACTTATCGAAAACTTATAGCTCCTTTTAAAGACACTATCAAAAGCCTTAGATCTCCCCATACAACTTGAAAGTCCTTCAAAATATTACAATGAGGTCAACTAGGAATGAACTGGTACAGAGATTTAGAGTCGCCACTCATGCATGTGAGAAATGAAACATAATTTGTCACTTAAAAAATTTGGACCAAACCTTTAGTCATAGGAGAAATGCAAATCATCAAACCATTGATATAGATTTACAAACTTGAAAAGAGAACAAAATCTTTTGTTCACTTTTGACTCTAATTTTACAATAGCACTTTGAAAGTAAAATCTTACTGGATTGATTGAAGATGAACACTCTTAACAATACAATTTGTACTCAACCCTTAAAGCTACTACTGCAAATGGATAAAACATTACTAGAAGACATGAATCTTCAACAAAGAAATGGAAAACACTTCATGACCTTGCTTCTTTGGTAAATTATTCCTACTATATTGAATCTTTTTCAAATTATCAAGGTTTTTCCATCATACAAATTCTAAAAATGCAATTGATACTAGAGATTCTAGTACTTTAAACAATGAATTTCTTCATATTCTCCCAAGTAGAGTCACCATTTTTTGGTCTTTTGAAACATCATGGTTTCAAATTATCTTGATGAGAATAGAATACATCTATGGGCAACTATTTCTAATCTACAACATATCCTTTTAGGCACTGGGCCAACTATAAGGAAAGGCCCTTCTTCTACATTAGGCTCTACAAAACCTGGGTGGGTGGACCTATAGATTCTTGATATGGTACCAACATTTGAAGCATGTACTAAATCTAAAACAAAGCTGATGGAACCCTTATATCTTCCATACTTATACTAAGATCATAGACATGAAATAGCTAATAAAATGTCCTAAGAAATTAATAATCTAAATGAGGGCATCCTTTCATCTCTTAAATGGAAAGGGAAATGGATGATTGATTAAAATTGATTTCAGCAAATCACCAAATATGCAATAGTAAGAATAAGTTGATCTTGTAGTTGATCAATGCCTTATCTATTGAGTAGTTCCATGAATCATAGACATACATCTATGATACTAGTGACATATTCCATACATTAAGATATCAAATTTATCTTATCATTTTGTGAATTAGACATCAGTGTTCATTCATAAAGACCCCATTCTCTTAAAATATCCTTCTCAAATAACCGTTAACCTTGTCAAATACGTCAAGCATTTACTTGGCTCTTTATTCCAATAGAAAAACATCCTAGACATACAACCTTAAGGGGATGCAAATGGGTCTAAATTCTTTTTCCCTAAACCACATAACACTACAAATTACAAAGATATGAGATGAGAATCAGAATGAAACTAAGGTCATTCTTACTCACTGTATTTATTTCTTTGATACTACACATTCATGATGTATGCAAATAACTCTTGAAACCACTAAATAGATTAGAACTATCTATATTAGCATAACTACTATTGTTCATAGAAGAGAAATATGCTAAAGAGAATGGTATCACAATTATGAGAAACTTTCTTCAAAAACTAGCACTCTTACAATGAATGAGAAAGATAAAGATATAGGAAATGAATGAAATCCTAGATCTGATATGGAAATGACATGTGCCCACTTAAATATTCATTCCCTAATATTGTAAAGTATCTCTAATCTTTCTATATCAAAACTTAAAATAGAATCTCATCATTGTTCTATAACCAACTGAAAATATCTTCATTTAGTTGACTTGGAAGTGAGGAAATCATTTATCAACTACATTGTGTTAGCTTAAAGATTAAATTTGACAACTGAGTGTCAATACACTTAACAAAGATCAAGAGTAAGTGCTGAGTAAGATAAGGTGCCGAGTGATAATAAGTGCCGAGTGCAATAGGTGCCAAGTGATAACAAGTGCCGAGTGCAACAGGTGCTGAGTAATAACAAGTGTCGAGTGCAACAGGTGCCGAGTAATAACAAGTGCCAAGTGCAACAGGTGCCGAGTGATAACAAGTTCCAAGTGCAACATGTGCTGAGTGATACAGTTTTGTTCAAGTGCCAAGCTATCTAGGAAACAGCATGTGTCGAGTATCAAAAATACTTCAGGAGCCAAGTAACTCAGTAGATCGACATAAAAGTTTGAATTGCACAAACTATGATGCAAACAGTTTTTGCAGCCGACAGAAGGTAAATCTGGAAGGATTGAATGATAAGATCAAATCTTTTATTTTTCCTATGTAATTTGCATGCAGCCAATAAGAAAAATGCTAAACACATGCAACCAATCAGCAAAAGATAAGTATTGAGCAAGAAATTCAAAATCAATATGGATTGTAGATCCAAAACAAACCCTAAGTCTTTGAAGTCTTTATAAGGAAGACAAAATTTCACTATAAAAGAGAGAGATGAGATATATTGAAGGACATACAAGGGTGCATAAAAAAATCTATTTTCAGAAGCAAGAGTTATCAGATCACAAAGGATCAAGATTAGGAGAAGGCGAAAAAGGAGCCTGTATTCAGCAATCAAGGATTGTAATCTATTAGGTTTATTGTATTTAATACTCTCTAGCAATTGTATTAGAATGAAAATACTATGGTGATAGGTTAGCTTTACAGTTATTTTGTAAGAACCTTTTGATTAGGTGATTAAAATCCTTTAACCGGGTAAAACTTCATGTTAAGTGTTTGAAAATCCTCTAACTAGGTCACTATTAATACAGTGTAAAGCCTTTAATAGGGCAGGCCTTTAATAGGGCAAACCATCAGAAGTGGTTGAACAATATTGTTGCAGTAAATTTTTGTGGGTATCATCCCCACCCCAGTTTTACCTTCTTATTCCGGGAGGGTTTTTGGGTTACCAAATTCCGGTGTTATGTGTTATTGATGTATAAGTTTTGTTATATATTTATTTGATGTATTTACATGCATGCAACTTACTTTTAGTTAAAAATTTTATTGGCTAAATTTTGGTACTTATGATTCACCCCCCCTCTCATAAATACTCTTTCCATATTTGAATATTCCAACAATTGGTATCAGGCAGGTTAGGTTCTCACAAGGAAAAGCCTAACAGCTTGGAGGAAAAGATCTAAAGATGGAAGCTTTCAAACTTGGAAAGATCATTGAGAATTAGGTGATAGATGTGCAACTTGCTATGCATAGCTTGGAGGAATTCAGAAACAAATTGAGAAGCTCATTAAAAAAGAGGAAAGATCTAGCCATAGCTGAAAATGATATGCACTACAAGGAGATTGATACCACCAACATATTTTCCAGTAGAGACACTAAAGAGTTTGATGCAGCAATAGCAGAACTGATGGAGAAAAATAAAATTCAAGTAGATGAGATAAGAACTCTCAAGATGGAACATGAATCACAGGCTATAATGATATGTGAAATTACTGAACAAAAGAAAAGAGCAGTTGATGATAAGGTCATGATGGAAAATGACAAAAGGAATCTTGCAAATAGACTTGAAGAAAAATGTACCGAACTGACAAGGATCTGAAACATGCAGATGGATACACTTGCCCAAATGATGAATCTTCATCATGAACTCAATGTAAAGGCTATTGAGATCTCTACCTTGAAGATGCAAAATGAACAAATGCAGAATGAATTGAAAAGATAAAAAGAGGTAGCAGAGAATCTCAATAAATCAAGTGAAGCAATCAAGTATTTTGAACAATTGCTGAAATCACCAAAATCTGCCCATGATACATCAAGACTTGGATATAATAGCACTGAAGTTGGAGAATCATCAAAGAGTGCTGAACAAAGAAGTGATAAAGGTAAGAATTCAAAACCCACTTGTCATTTTTGTAATAAGAAGGGACATACAACTAATGTGTGCAGGAGTAGAAGATTCAATCAATCAAACATACCCAAAATTTTCTGTCACAAGTGCAACATGCAAGGACATATGACACAAAATTGCAAATCCAATGTCACAAGGACTCAAAGATTTGATGGACATTGTTATAATTGCAAAAAGTATGGACATAGGGCATTTGAATGCAGATCAAAACCTATGTGGATAGTAAATCAACTAGCAAAGACATCAAACCATGAATTTTGGGATTACAACACCAGGAACAGCTGTCACTATTGTCAAGAATATGGACATATCCCACAAAATTGCATAAGAACACATTTTAGAGGGAACTAAAAAAGATGGTTGAGTCAAACCACATGTTTTAGTTGCTTAAAAATTGGTCATGTCAGCAGGAATTGCCGAACAAAGTCAAAGGCATCAAGTTCTGAGTTCAGCAATGGAAAGGCAAAGATAGATGTTGGACATATCAGAAGTGAAATGAATAAGACATGGAGGAAGAAAGATGAGTCTAGCACATCAAATATAGAGATCATTTCACCTAATAGGTCAAGTGATCACACTTCATCAAATTAAGAAAAACAAGTGTGAGGGATTGATAAACCAAGTAACATCATAAATTAGTCCCAAGACATGTAAGAACTGCAAAAATGAAATCAGCATAAACTAAGATGCTAAGTCAAAACTGAGAACTTTTTGAAGATATGTCAAAGTTGCCTTCAGGAGCCAAGTTTCTAACAACGACCAAGATTGATAGTTGATGCCGAGCTATAAAATATCAATAGGAGCCGAGTAAAGTAAAACATAATGGGAGCCAAGTTATGATGAAACCTTTCAAGTGCCGAGTAGAAAGTTGGCAGCGTACTAAGCATTTATTACTCTATTTTGAAGGGTACATAAATCCTATTTTTGATCAGTTTCCCACCATTTGAACAAGAAGCAAAGCTGAAAAAGGAGCGGAGAAGATCAAGAACAGCTCAGAAGCCATTTGTGAAAGATTTCAACAATGATTCAAGACAAATTTCATTGATTTAAGGTATTTTATTTAAGTGCTGAGCTACGTAGGACTCATAAACTTGTTTTAATTATAAACCCTAGTTTGGAAAACAATAGCATCTAGGTCAGGAACCACTAAGGGTTTAGAGAGTCATGAAGTTCGGTTGGTCAGCAACAAAGTAAAACAACCTAAATTTAAGCCCATTCCAGAAGTAGCATACAAGAATGATCCTGCAGGTGCATTATCAGTTATTCCAGATAAAGTTGTTATGGTCCAAGATGTTATAATTGAAAAATTGGTGCCATAGGAGACTTAGAAATTCATAATGCATACGATAAATTGTGTAAAAACAAAGTACTAAAAAGTGAGTTTTTAATAATAGAAAGAAAAGGGTTGACCAAAACCCTAGCATTTTTTACGATTTTCAAAACAGAATGGGTACGGATAGTTTTGAGCCGAATACATGATGGAGCTTTTTGGTTAGAGTCAGGGCCAGTAAAATTTACCAAGAAAACTGTTCATAGGGTTACTGCTATTCCAACCCTAGATCGGCCAAAGACCCTGCGAAGTGACAAAAGGGAAGTAATAGAGAAATATACAAGTGCCAAATGGAACAATAGAGGAATGCATATCGACGCAGTCATAGATCCCCTACTATATTTTGCTATGAGAATTATTTCACACAAATTCTATCAATCAAGCAGGTTGAATAGTGTACCTTGTATAGCAGTTGATGTTGCATACAAGATAATCAAAAGAGATGACACTTATGATCTGGCAGAGCTCATGTTTCAACAGATTAATGAAAATATGGGAGCTATAAGGAAGAACAAGGGAGCTCAATGCAAATTTGGATCAGTTTTGATGTGTATGTCTTTCTATCTGATGAAAGAATTTCCTTCTATGGGTAAAGTAAAATGGAATCCAGATAAAAATATTGTTGAGAAAATTAATGGATACATTGAACAGATGGGTGAAAATTTTGATGCCCAAATGACTAGTTATTTTGAGGACTTCAAAAAGTCCATGAAACAAAGAATGAGAATTCCAGTCTCATTGATTGAGAAATATGAAAAAGATATTTGATTTCTTGTAGATATAGATTATACTTATATACAAGCAGTTATACCTAGAATAAGATGGCTTAGGCCACTAGGTTATCAACTTGATGTTGATCAAGCCTCTATAGCAATAACAACCTTACTTGCAGAAGAAGCAGATAAAAATGAATTTTTTTTTGGAACTTATGATGTTATCAAATCAAAGGTAATAACAAATTTGAAGACTGCTTCAGCAGTAAAGAAGAAAGAGAAAATGGTGAGACAAATCAAAAGAAAATTTGGCATAGAAGAAGAAGGAACAATAGAAGAAGAAGGAGAAGACATTGAAGAAGGAGGAGATAAACTTCAAGGTCAGACTCAAGGGTCAGAAGGAGACAAAGAGGAAAGTGTTGAGGTAGAAGAAGCCAAGGAAGCACCACTTAAGAGAAAGACCACAACTCCTTTTTCTCCTAAATCAAAGGGGAGGAAAGTAGCTGCACCTGCACCAAAGAGACCCACCACAAGGGCTGCAGCACAAAAGGCCCAAGAGGAGGCAAAAGGAAAGAAGAAAGACTCAAAGAAAACTGTTGCTGAGTCAAAGAAAAGGAAATTTATTCCCCAGCCTGAAACAGATGAGGAGAAAATAGAGTCAAAGGACAATAGTCAATTTCAAGTGGTAAGACACAAACCCCAAACTGCTATTGTAAATTATGTTCAAAAATTAGAAATAATGATTTAAAAGGTCTAAAGAACCTAAATTTTTCTAAGATCACCAAAGAAGAGAAAAATAAATTAGAGGAATCTGTGTATGCTATGATGGCTGAGTATAAGCACACACCTCTAGAATAAGATGAATCTATGCCAAGAGAATTGTATAAAATTATAGAGGATAAATGGCATTTTTGTTTACAAATGGAAAAAGAAATAAGGGAGTCAACATTGGCAAGATTGTTGCCTGATTTGACTAAAGATCAAATAATAAATGCTGTAAAAAGGCATAATAACAATTAATTCCCAAGTATAGAGCATTTAGTATATTGCAGAATAAAATTGAAGAGGTAGTTACCAAATCCACAAGATTGTGGAAAATAGTTTAGAAGAAAATTGAAGATGTATATAATGAAGAATATAAGGTAGAAGCAATTGCCAAGAGAAAGGAAAAGAAAGCTTCAGAAACCAAAGTAAAAGAAAAAGAACTAGTGGAGAAGAAGAGTAAAGAAGAAAAGGAAGAAGAGGCACACAAAGAGGAGAAAGAGGAAGAGAAAGATACAGCTTAGCCACAAGATCAAAGTATGCAAGAAATACAGCTATCTCCTCCTAGTCCTCCTCATGCCACCATCACATCTACAGATTTCAAAAAAATAAAGGATGTTACAGACATTTCAAATCTAAACATCAATCCATTAATTGCAGAGGATTTGGAAATCCTTGACCAATCATCACTAGTAGCAAAATTAAGTTCAAATCCTGTATTGGTCAGAGTTGATGAATTATAGAATCCATAAGTCAAGGTAAAAACACAAGTGCCACCTTTGACCATTCAAACTACTGGTATTGTATTTCTTTCGCCACCACCTCCACCAAGTGTAATCACTGATACACTCCAACTGCCAAGTACAGCAGCAGGGGAAATAAAAGAAACATCCGAACAACCAATGAGTTCAAGCCCACCTAGCATTCATAAAAGGGATATTCAAGCTAAAGAAAAAGATACATAGAAAAAGGAGAAGACTGCAATACAAACATTGGTTGCATTACCAAAATTTGGTACTCCAACACAAACTCTTCAGCAGCCGAGCATAGATGGATTACAGCTGAAAATCAGAACACCAGGCTCGAGCTCATCAAAGACAGTCAGGAGACTTCACTATGGAGTTCTTGAGCTTGATGAAGAAATAAAGATCCCATATTATGAATCTAGCACTCTTATTAAAGAAAAGATTAATGAAATTCAGAGTGCATTAGACAAAAGAAGGAGACAAGAAGCACTACGAAAGGAATACAAGCACAAGCTTACATTGAATGAAATTAAAGACATATTCATGGAAGCTTTTTTCTTACAATCTCTAGATGAGTCAAGACCAATTATTGAACAACTATATAATATAGTTGACCAGGTGACTAATGAAGACCAAGAAACAAATGCCAGATTGCTTGAATGGTCAGAAAAGAAGGTCCAAGGTAAAGTAAATAGTAAAATATCCGGTGATATAGCACTGTCACAAGAAGAACTGGCAAAGAATGTTATAACAGTTAAAATTGTACTAGGAAACATCTTTTCCCTATAGAACAAGTTGTGTGATTTTTCCACATTCACACAAGACACTAGCCAAAAAATATTGAGCTTGGAAAACAATCTAAAAATTTCTAGCATGCAACTCCCCACAGATCCAGCTCAGAGTGAGAAGCATTTTGTCCAATCGCTTCACACACAAAGAGAGTTAGCTGTTTTAGTAGTAGAGGAGGCAACCACAAAAGCCAAATTGATACAAATTCAATCGTCAATAACTCCTCATTTGGAATTACTTCACAAGGAGTAGATAAATGCAGAGACAATCCTCAAGAAAGACCCCAACCTTTCTTCATTTGATGGACTTGTACACCTAGCAGCAGAGATTGCCATCCAACATAAGACATTAGATGTCACATTAGCAAATTGGGATGCAGCTCTGAAGGTACTCCTTGAAGTAAATAGCACATTTTTGGCCAAATGTGGCATTTGATTGTAAAGACCCTTGACATAAGTGTCAAAAAGGGGGAGAATAATCAATAAGAGAGTAATAAGAGTAAGGGGGAGTTAAGTACAGAAATGAAATGACAAGTATGATAAAAGGGGGAGATAACAGAGATAGAAAATTTTGAAAATTTGGGGGAGATAGCAAATTTTGGGAGCAAAGTTTGAATGAAGGATAAATTACTGAGTCACATGGATCTTAATTAAGTATTTTTGCCACTCATGTCAAAGGGGGAGATTGTTAGCTTAAAGAATAAATTTGACAACTGAGTGTCAATACACTTAACCAAGATCAAGAGTAAGTGCTGAGTAAGATAAGGTGTTCAGTGATAATAAGTGTTGAGTGCAATAGGTGTCGAGTTATAACAAGTACCGAGTGCAACAGGTGCCGAGTAATAACAAGTGCCGAGTGCAACAAGTGCGGAGTGATAACAAGTGTCGAGTGCAATAGGTGTCGAGTGATAACAAGTGCCGAGTGAAACATGTGCCGAGTGATATAGTTTTGTTCAAGTGCCGAGCTATCCAAGAAACATCATGTGCTGAGTATCAAAAATACTTCAGGAGTCGAGTAACTCAGTAGATCAGCATAAATGTTTGAATTGCACAAACTATGATGCAAACAATTTTTGCAGTCGATAGAAGGTAAATCTTGAAGGATTTAATGATAAGATCAAATCTTTTATTTTTCCTATGTAATTTGCATGCAGCCAATAAGAAAAATGCTAAAGTCATGCAACCAATCAGCAAAAGATAAGTATTGAGCAGGAAATTGAAAATCAATATGGATCGTAGATCCAAAACAAACCCTAAGTCTTTGAAGTTTTTATAAGGAAGATGAAATTTTACTGTAAAAGAGAGAGATGAGATATATTGAAGGACATACAAGGGTGCATAAAAAAATCTATTTTTAGAAGCAAGAGTTATCAGATCACAAAGGATCAAGATTAGGAGAAGGCGGAAAAGGAGCCTGTATTCAGCAATCAAGGATTGTAATCTATCAAGTTTATTGTATCTAATACTCTCTAGCAATTGTATTAGAATGAAAATCCTATGGTGATAGGTTAGATTTACAGCTATTTTGTAAGAAGCTTTTGATTAGGTGATTAAAATCCTTTAACCGGGTGACACTTCATGTTAAGTGTTTGAAATTCCTCTAACCAGGTCACTATTAATATAGTGTAAAGTCTTTAACAGGGCAAACCATCAGAAGTGGTTGAACAATATTGCTGCAGTAAATTTTTGTGGGTATCATCCCCACCCCAATTTTACCTTCTTATTCCTAGAGGGTTTCTGGGTTACCAAATTTCGGTGTTATGTGTTATTGATGCATGACTTTTTTTATATATTTATTTGATGTATTTACATGCATGCAACTTACTTTCAGTAAAAAAAATTATTGGCTAAATTTTGGTACTTATGATTCACCACCCCCCTCTCATAAGTACTCTTTCCATATTTGAATATTCCAACACATTGTTATTTCCTCTAGTGTTCATCTAGTTCATCATTTCATCATAAATAAGAACTAAACTACTATACCTAAATGGGAGTGAAAAATGGATACCTGAGATAAAACCATGTATAGCTTGAGTAGGCCGCTTCCTGTGTAGAGGAAAACCACAAAAATAGAAAATTTGATCTCTCCTAGTTCAAATAATATATAATAGTGTTATGTTAGCATATCAGAAATACCCATGGGATCAAAATGAAAACCAGGCCCCTAGACTGGCCTCACAAGTCTACACTTCTTTTTTTTCAAAAATTTAAAACTTTTCTATTGTCAAAACATTAGAATAAAGCCCTTTTGATTTAAGAAACAAGCTCATGAATGTGAATTTGAAGAAAAATCTTTCCAATTTTTTTTAACACTTTTGAATTTTCCCTCTATCATCCATCTGAGTAAAACAAGCTTTGACTATGTTTGACACATGTTAGCCTATGATTGGTTGGGTTTTGCACTATTAGCTACGATTGGGTGCCTTATGGAACCCTTTTATTAGACCCACTTATTACCTTATGTGCTACCATGTGAAACCTTTTCATTGGTTCTCCAACTGCTTGGTGTAACATTTCGACAAACATAACAAAAACTTGAATCCAATAACAAGAACAAAGAACAATTTTTTATTTTTATTTTTACACTTAATATAAGTACAATAACACAGATTGAATCACTTTCAATTTGAAAACCTCAAAATACAAGTAATTATCATCCAAATATGATTCCATAAAGATTCTAATACACATTGTGTTCAGAACAATAATGAATTACAATCTCATCCTTAAATGCCTATGTCCAAAATATGGACCCTACAAGCAAATAAATAATGATTCAAGAAGAACTTCAATAAACATCTTTACCTACTTGTAATCTCGAAGCACCTAGAACCACACAGAATACAACACAAAACATAAGAGGGCTCAGTACACACTGAGTTGAAAAGCATAATCCACATGCATGCATGTTAGACCAATCATATACAAAACCATAACGTAGATATCTAATTCACTTTTACATAGTGCAGTTCCAAAATTAATATGCAAGAAGTAAACCTTTACTCATTATTGCAAAATTAAACTCGCACTAAGAATAACATGTAAATGAAAGATATATATACTGAGGTGTCATTTTTATGGCACTAAGATACTACATCCATGTATGGTATGCTCATAGTCAACACATAATGGGTTTCTCTACTATACTTGTCATCGACAGAATAGAGATATGCCTTGTTCTCCGTACTTAACCATATAGGTTTAAGTGATAGGTAAGGCCAACTTATCTTTTATATGTAATTGACCCATCCAATTCATTTTATAATTATCACTGAATTAATTAACTGAACAGGATAAACCAAATTCAGCTACCTCGATATACGTTCATCACAGCTAATCTTAAAACACACATCAAACAAATTTTCTAAGAATTTTCATGCTATAGATATAACTCAGTTTTCAACATGATACTACATCCTTTAATCAATTCAAACATATCTTAACATTGCCTATTTCCAAGGTAAATTTAGACTACTACAACAATACAAACAAATATTATAATAATAGAACCCATAAATATAATTAATTGACATCTTAACTTAATGATATTTACTGATCTTAGTACTATACTATTTATCCCTGCTATCATAACAATCATCACTTATCCCTTGAAATAGATAAATAGTAAGATCAAGTACAAAAGATACCTTCATTTTGAAAATGAATTTCATCAATATATTTCATAATCGAAACTTAAAATGAAATCAACTTTCCATTTCAATAGAATCCAAAAAAAAACTTTGATTCTTAATAAAATAGAGTACAACATTTAATATAAATAAATTCCTTTTTGTTTCAACATTATGACTGAATTGTAATACAACATTCTAACACCGTTGACAGTTTTCTTACAAATTCAGATCCCATCATTGTTTGAACAGTTGACCAATAGCAATGTTGTCATAAGTTTTTGGCTATACATTCAAATCAATATGACTTCTTTTTCTAATCATAGTCAAATTTCTAAGTTTATAAAAACTTTTACTACAGTATTCTATATAACTGTCAACTAAGACCATATTTTCCAAATATAAGGATGTTTTTTTTTTTTTTTGACACTTACAACTCCATTATTCAACAATACCTGCTATTTTCTTAATAACTATTTTTTTGGTCTTTTACAATACTATCCAATCTACTGTGTATAAAAGAATAAAATAAAAATAACCAATGAATTGTTAGTATTCAATTAAACAAAATCTACTGTTATATCAAACTAAATCGATTATCAGCATATTATCATTTGTTCTCGAATAATCACAATCAACTTAAGGTTTTCCCATTTTCATACGATAGTCATATATGATCATAAACCATTTTATATCTTAATTGATATAGATAATGTTCAGCTGTCAGCTCAAGATTCAAGAACAGAGAAACACTGAAGGTATGTTGTTTTGATAGCAAGTTCAAACTTTTTAAATCAATAGTTCTTTGCAAACTATCACAACCAAATCACAAGTTTCCCTATTCCAATGATAGACTATAAATCTATATTTAAAACATCACATATCGAGTGAGATTGCACTATTTATCAAAAACCAAAGAACTCACAATATATACAAATTGTTTAACAAAATGACAACGACAAATCCTCACTACCGACCGTCAACAATCTATTAGTTAATGCAACCAAAATTGATACTATACTGTTAACCATCAAAAGTATGAACTATGAAAATAAAATGTTTGAAGCCTAAGATATTTTGAATTTTCCAAATTTGACATCTCTATGTCGCATCTTATACTTTACTTCACGCAAACTTTTTGACAGAATGACTATGCCCCAAATTTCATAGACATCCCTTTAGAATTAAAACTTAACCCTCGATCAAGATAGTGATAAAAAAAACTAATTTATAAATACAGTAACTCCATATAATTTATTAGCATATCCAAAACATATCACCAAGCCTCCCATTTAAGTATGGGTACACACAAAGCTGTACAATAACATAGAGCTTCAACAATGTCTATACCCGCAGTTAAATTATGGATTTTTCTACATCTAAACTAAGAACCATGTGTTTACAAACAAGATGAAATGTAATTATAAAGAGAGAGTGAGAAGGTAAGAAATTGCCCCTACTTGGAATTCACAAAATGAAGAATGCTCGCACTAGCTCTTCCTTATAGCTCGGTGTTGAAACCCCAAATACACAACTCCAAACCACACTCCCAAAATGAACACCAACCAAAAAGCTCGTAACAGAGGTAAGAAATGATAGCAGAAAAGGCAATAATAATTTGTGTTGTACGCAATAAAACCTTGCTCAATCCCCATATGAAAGAATCTCTTTCCAACTACAACCCCTGCATTTTGCCAACTTTATAGCATTCAAAAACAAGTGGTACACATTCTCAGAACAAAAATGCCAAATTAGTGGCATCGTTACCGCAGATCCAAGCTTGAAAGAGTATGGCGATGAAACCTTCAATGCCATTGAAAACCCCACTATGAAATGCATTCAATGAACGTAACCTTCTGTAGAGAACTGTGGATACGGCAACCCTCTTCCAATGCCATGTATTTGGCAGGAACAAAACATTAACCCCTTTAAAAATGCATTCGAAACTCATAAGGGTTTTACCACTTAAATCACTCATTCTGAAACCACAACAACAGAAAGAAACTTTTAACCACTAAATCCTATTAAGCAGAAAAGTAGTAGTGGTCGTCAGGCATGACACCCTCTCCCACTAGGATTTGACTTTCTCCTAGAAGTCAGAAAATAAGTACGGATAAGCTACTCTCATCATTACAGAGTCCTCCTAGGTAGCAGATGTTTCATCATTGGGGTCCAACAGGACCTTTACCTGCCATATTTCTCTTCCTCTTAAACTCAGAGTTCTGCTTTGCATGATCTACACCAGTTCCAGCATAATTTTCCCATTCAAAATCTGCAAATGTTTCCAATCAAGCACATGAGCAATGCCAGGTATATACTTACACAATACATAAACATGAAATACATTATGAATGCATGAAAGACCCGGTGGCAAGGAAAGTTTGTAGGCAACAGGTCCAATCCATTCCAAAATTTCAAACAGACCTACAAATCGTGGTGCTAACTTGGATTCCTTTCCATACCGAATTGGACTCTTACGCGGCCTTACCCAGAGAAACACTTTATCACCAACCAAGAATTGATGGTCAATCCTATGCTTATCAACATATTTCTTTTGTCTATCTCGAGTGCTAATAAGGTGTTCTCAGATCCTCTTCACTTGTTGCTCCAAATCTTGCAACATATCAGGTCCTAAAAGAATCCTGTCTTCCTAATTGTCCCAACTGAGAGGTGTCCTACAAGGTCTACCATACAATGCTTGGAATGGTGCCATACCTATGGAACTGTGATATCCATTATTATACATGAAATTTACCAAATGTAGATACTCCTTCCACTTATTATGTCTATCCATTACGTACATCCTAAGCATCTCTTCCAGAATCTAGTCGACACATTCAGTTTGCTCGTCTGTCTCTAGGTGATAAGCTGAACTAAAATTCAGCTGAGTACCTAACTCTAACTGCATGGATCTCTAAAGAGATGAAGTAAACACTGGATCCCTATAAAAAATAATCTTTTTAGAAATTCCATGTAACTTAACTATCTTTTCGATATATACTTTGCCAACCGTTGCTGCATTATAGAATGATCTAATCGAAATAAAATGAGCAACCTTCAAAAATTAGTCTACTACCACCATAATAGCATCATGCCTATGAGTTGTAATAGGAAATATAGTTATAAAATCTATAGAAATGGTGTCCCATTTCCATTCTAGAATACTATGTGGCTGCAATAGTCCCACAGGGTGCTGTTGTTCAGCTTTAACTCACTGACACTCCAAACATCAAGCCACAAAATCTTCTATGTCTCTCTTCATTCCAGGCCAATAATAATGTTTCTTAAGGTTAGAAATCATTTTCTTGACACCCAGATGAGCTGAATATGGTGCTTTGTGAGCCTCCAACATAACCAAATTTCTCAAATCACCCAACTCAGGAATGTACACACTCCCTCTATATAGAAGAAAACCTTCAGAATTCACTAAATACCCCTCAAAATGCCCTTCTAAGATGCTGCCACTATCAATAACAACCTTAACATCCTAAAACCAATGATCTACGAAAAGATTTTGAAGAATCTTGTCCCTAAGATCCACTGTTAAGATCAAAGAAGATAATTCATGTCACCTTCTGCTAAGTGCATCAGCAACCACATTCTCCTTCCCTTGCACATACTTAATCTCAAAGTCGTATTCAAATAGGAACTCCATCCATCTTCATTTCCTAGCATTGAGGTCTGGTTGTGTGAAAAGATACTGAAGGCTTCGATGGTCAGAATGTAACTCAAAGCGTTGACCCAGAAGAAAATGTCGCCACTTAGTCAAAGCATACATAATCGCAACAAGTTCGAGATCATGAGTAGGGTAATTCACCTCATGACTCTTTAGCTTTCTGGATTCATAAGCAATAACATGTCCATCCTGCAACAACACTGCTCCTATGCCATCCAAAGATGCATCAGTGCAAACCACGAACTCCTTAGTAGAATCTGGAATTGCCAGGATTGGTGCACTGGTTAAACATTCCTTAAGTTTCTCTATCCACACAAATTTCTTCCCTTTTCTCTAAATGGATGTGATAAGATGTGCTATTTTGGAGAAGTTTGACACAAATCTACGGTAATAGCTTGCTAAACCCATGAAACTTTGAAACCTCGAACACATTCATAGGTGTTGGCCAATCAACAATAGCTTGAATCTTGGATGAATCTATAGAAATTCCATCACCTAAAATGATATGTCCTAAGTAGAAAATATTTGATTTGAAGAATTCACACTTCTCAGGATTGGCATACAGTCTGTTCCTACGAAGGCATTCCAAAACTTGCCCTAAATGCTGCTCATGCTCCTCAACAGAGTTAGAATACACTAAAATGTCATCTAGAAATACCACTACGAACTTGTCAAAGTAAGTTCTAAATACACCATTCATTAGGCTCATGAAGAAAGAAGGTGCATTTGTCAACCCAAAAGGTACTAATGTGAATTTGTAGTGTCCATACCTGGTGCGAAAAGCTGTCTTATGAATCTCAGCTTCCTGGATTTTAAGTTGATGATACCCATATTTCAGATCAATCTTTTAAAAAACTCAAGCACTCTTGACCTGATCAAACAATTCTTCAATTCTAGGCAAAGGATACTTGTTCTTAACAGTGACTTTGTTCAACTGTCTATAGTCTATGCAAAGTCTTAAAGAACCATCTTTCTTCTTGACAAAGATTACCGGAGCACCCCAAGGTGATACACTAGGATGAATCAAACCTTTCCCCAAAAGCTCCTCCAACTAAAATTTAAGTTCAACTAACTCTTGAGCTATCATTCTGTAAGGAGTCTTGGAAATTGGTTCCGTTCCTGGCACTAAATTGATCTGAAAATCAATTTCTCTTCTCAAAGGTATTCCCAGAATCTCTTCAACAAATACATCCAAATTTTTTTGGTAGACTAGATGATCGTGAGAAGAACCTTTATCCATGGAATCATTTAAGTCATCTACCAATATGGAAAACAAACTGCAGCCTTTCTTAGCACACCTTGCCAATTGCTTGGCAGAAATTATCCACAAAGAGATGGGTCTCTTGATTCCCACAATAACTCTAGGTAATCTAAGATCATCTACACAACTGATTGACTTATCCTTGGAATCCAAAATAGCTTGATGCTATTCTAACCAATCCATACCCAAAACTATGTCATACGATACTAAAGGTATAACCCTAAGGTTTGCTGAAGTAGAGAAAGTTTTCATATGAATTTTACAGTCAGGAGCAACAATATCAATGTTCACCTTAGATCTTGACACAAACTCCACTTGCCATCTGTCCCTTGCCCTAACCACAGGAATTCCACTATTTGCAACTAAAGTAGAAGAAATAAATGAGTTTTTAGCTCCAGATTCAAATAAAATAGATACTTTCATTCCTTGAGTATTACCCTGAGCTTCAATAATCATATTCTGGTGTTCGGCTTGCTTTTGATCTAGGGTTGCAAAGATACGATGGTTCCTAGTAGAATCACCAACTGTCGCTTCAGACCTAGTTGGCTTCGGTCCAACCTTTGAATTGTCCTAGTTAGGGAACTGAGACTAGTAATGACCCAACTTTCCACAATGAAAACACTCAACAGATTTCCTGAATCCCATGTTCTAACTAGAAGGATTAGGAAATGGCTTATTACTTTGCACACTCTGAGGTGGTAGAGATGATTTAGGCTATTATGAACCCTTGGAGTTCTTATCGAACTTTCTTTTATTGAATTTCCCACCTGAAAATCTTAATTTGGAACTGCCTTGTGGAGGCTTTTGATTCCTACTGACATTCAGAGTAGGTGGATTCATGCTAGTTTTGTATGAAGCCCCATGATATCCAGACTTCATCTCAATCAGCTTTGCTTGCTCTGAAGCTTCCTGCATAGTCATAGATCAAAAAGTTCTCACTTCCTCCCCAATCTTGGGAAAATGTCCTATGATGAAGTGTTGTATCATGGCCTTATCATTTTCAGCCCATCTAGAAAACTTCTTAAGCTTGTAGAACCTACGTTTATAAGCTTCCACTATAGAGCCAGATTGTACAATCTGAAAGAACTCCTCCACACGGGTCTGACGCCAATATTTAGACATAAACCTCTCCTTGAATTACTCTACAATGAGATCCCAAGTAACTTGAGAGATATCAATGCCCAGGTTCTCCAACTCCTAATCCCACCACAAGGAACCAAATCCTCTCAAATGCATAACTGTCCATCTTACCTTCACATTACTCAAGTAATAGTGTAAGATAAAGCATCACTCAATGTTCAACAACCAAGCTTTTTCTGCTATACCCTGTTCCGTACCGTAGAATAATGGTCCTTTCATCTTGGAAAGATCCTTGAGCTGAGCCCTTGCCACTAGATCTTCCTCAACAAGAAGGTTAATACCTTGCACAAGAGGTCTTCTATCATTCACTCCCCCACTAGGAATCTAGTTATTAGACTCAATATTATCGAGACGTTCTAGTATCCTTTGAAGTACCACAACTTGATTTGCTTGATTTTTTTGGTTGTTTCCAACCCTAGCATTTCGATCAAACTAATCATTCCCAGCAAAATTTTGGTGCCTAGGACCTCTACCAGGGCTCCTGCCCCTGCCTCGGCCTCTCCCAGCAAGGTTATCCTTCGTAATATTGTGTCCTCAAGTTCCTCTAGTGACGGGAGGCATGATAGCAACCTACAAACAATAAACTATAAATATGCATCGATGATGAGTTAAACCCTATAACCCAAGAGTCCTGGTTATACTAACGTAGAGCTTTGATACCAAAATGTAACACTTCCACTAATAGAACCCAAATTTGAATCCAATAACAAGAACAAAGAATTTTTTTTTTATTCCACTTAATATAAATACAATAACACAGATTGAATCACTCTCAATCTGAAAACCTCAAAATACAAGTAATTATCATCCAGATATGATTCCATAAAGATTCTAATACACATTGTGTTCAAAAGAATAATGAAGTACAATCTCATCTTTAAATGTCTATGTCCAAAATATGGACCCTACAAGCAAATAAATAATGATTCAAGAAGAACTTCAATAAACATCTTTAGCTACTTGTAATCTCGAAGCATCTAGAATCACACAGAATACAACACAAAACAATATAGGGCTCAGTACACACTGAGTTGAAAAGTGTAATCCACCTGCATGCATGTTAGACCAATCATATACAAAACCATAATGTAGATATCTAATTCACTTTTACATAGTGCAGTTCCAAAATTAATATGCAAGAAGTAAACCTTTACTCATTATTTCAAAATTAAACTCGCACTAAGAATAACATGTAAATGAAACATATATATACTGAGGTGTCATCATTATCGCACTAAGATACTACATCCATGTATGGTATGCTCATAGTCAACACATAATGAGTTTCTCTACTATACTTGTCATCGACAGAATAGAGATATGCCTTGTTCTCCATCCTTAACCATATAGGTTTAAGTGATAGGTAAGGACAACTTATCTTTTATATGTAATTAACCAACCCAATTCATTTTATAATTATCACTGAATTAATTAACTGAATAGGATAAACCAAATTTAGCCACCCCGATATACGTTCATCACAACTAATCTTAAAACACACATCAAATAGATTTTCTAAGAATGTTCATGCTATATATATAACTCAGTTTTCAACATGATACTACATCCTTTAATCTACTCGAACATATCTTAACATTGCCTATTTCCAAGGTAAATTGAGACTACTACAACAAGAAAAACAAATATTATAATAATAGAACCCATAAATATAATTAAATTGACATCTTAACTTAATGATATTTACTGATTTTAGTACTATACTATTTATCCCTCCTGTCATAACAATCTTTACTTATCCTTTGAAATAGCTAAATAGTAAGATCAAGTACAAAAGATACCTTTGTTTTGAAAATGAATTTCATCAACATATTTCATAATCGAAACTTAAAATGAAATCAACTTTCCATTTCAATAGAATCCGAAAAACAACTCTGATTCTTAATAAAATAGAGTACAACATTTAATATAAATAAATTCCTTTTTGTTTCAACATTATGATTAAATTGTAATACAACATTCGAACACCATTGACAGTTTTCTCAGATCTCATCATTGTTTAAACAGTTGACCAATAGCAATGTTGTCATATGCTTTTGGCTATACATTCAAATCAATATGACTTCTTTTTCTAATCATAGTCAAATTTCTAAGTTTATAAAAACTTTTACTACAGTATTCTATATAACTATCAACTAAGACCATATTTTCCAAATATAAGGATGTTCTTTTTTTTTTGACACTTACAACTCCATTATTTAACAATACCTGCTATTTTCTTAATAACTAATTTTTTTTTTAATTTGTCTTTTACAATACTATCCAATCTATTGT
Organism: Cupressus sempervirens; assembly: GCA_028749045.1. Taxonomy (NCBI): domain Eukaryota; kingdom Viridiplantae; phylum Streptophyta; class Pinopsida; order Cupressales; family Cupressaceae; genus Cupressus; species Cupressus sempervirens. The sequence goes on from CM053792.1 coordinate 847,140,895, forward strand.
GTATAAAAGAATAAAATAAAAGTAACCAAAGAATTGTTAGTATTCAATTAAACAAAATCTACTGCTATATCAAAGTAAATCAATTATCGACATATTATCACTTGTTCTCGAATAATCACAGTCAACTTAAGGTTTCCCATTTTCATACGACAATCATAAATGATCATAAACCATTTTATATCTTAATTGATATAGATAATCTTCGGCTGTGAGCTCAAGATTCAAGAACAGAGAAACATTGAAGGTATGTTGTTTTGACAGCAAGTTCAAACTTTTTAAATCGATAGTTCTTTGCAAACTATCACAACCAAATCACAAGTTTCCCTATTCCAATGATAGACTATAAATCTATATTTAAAACATCCCATATCGAGTGAGATTGGACTGTTTAGCAAAAACCCAAAAACTCACAGTATATGCAAATTGTTTAACAAAATGACAATGAAGAATCCTCACTACTGACTATCAACAATCTATTAGTTAATGCAACCAAAATCGATACTATACTGTTAACCATCAGAAGTATGGACTATGACAATAAAATGTTTAAAACCTAAGATATTTCGAATTTTCCAAGTCTGACATCTCTATGTCGCGTCTTATACTTTACTTCACGCAAACTATTTGACAAAATGACTATGCCCCAAATTTCATAGACATCCCTTTAGAATTAAAACTTAACCCTCGTTCAAGATAGTGATAAACAAAACAAATTTATAAATATAGTAAGTCCATATAATCTATCAGCATATCCAAAACATATCACCAAGCCTCCCATTTAAGTATGGGTACACACAGAGCTGTACAATAACATAGAGCTTCAACAATGTCTATACCCATGCTTAAATGATGGATTCTTCTACATCTAAACCTAGAACCATGCATTTACAAACAAGACAAAAATGTAATTATAAAGAGAGAGTGAAAAGGTAAGAAATTGCCCCTACTTGGAATTCACAAAATGAAGAATGCTCACACCAGCTTTGCTTTACAGCTCGGTGTTGAAACCCCAAATACACAACTCCAAACCACACTCCCAAAATGAACACCAACTAACAAGCTCGTAACAGAGGTAAGAAATGATAGCAAAAAAGGCAATAATAATTCATGTTGTACACAATAAAACATTGCTCATCCCCATATGAAAGAATCTCTTTCCAACTAAAACCCCTACATTTTGCCGACTTTACAGCATTTGAAAATAAGTGGTATACATTCTCAAAACAAAAATACCAAATTAGCAGCATCGTTACTGCAGATCCAATCTTGAAAGAGTATGGTGATGAAACCTTCAATTCCATTGAAAACCCCACTATGAAATGCATTCAATGAACATAACCTTCTACAGAGAACCATGGATATGTGATGGGGACACAACCCAACAACATAATGGACACAATAGAAAAGTGGAATTATATTAACTGAGAAAATAAGCTGGTACAAACAGTGCAGAGAAAATAAACTTCAAAACATGCCCTACGAGCTTACAATAGCATAAATATGGAGAATATTTCTCCTTTTAGCACCTCCTCTCAAGCTCCAATCCGAACTGCCTTTTACAATGCCAGAAATCTCCATAAATAGACCCCGGAGGGTTAAAGACTAGGAGTACATTCTAGAAAGTGCTAGTAGGCATCCACCGACAAAATAGAAGGTTCCAGAAGCCGCGTTAGAAGTTGGTGCAAATCTAGAAGAATCCAGAAATGGTAGCCGAACTTTCGGGAGGCATAACTTTTGAACCGTAGCTCTGATTGACGAACTGTTTACATTTTCGAAAACCTCTCGAAGCGCTCTATAGCCCTATGGACAAGCGTAGCTTGTCCCTCATTTTTTGACCCTTTTTGAGGTCATTTAATGCCCCAAACCTGACTTTGAAGCATTCTTCGGAGGTCTCCAAAACCCAAAAAATTGCAATAACTTTCAAACCGTGGGGCCTTTTGACCTGATTCTTTTTTTGGAATGCTCTAACTCCCAATTACATTCATCTGGCAAAGTCACGCCTTCTAGGTCACCAAAATGATGGCCAAATTGCATGCTCCTATTTTTTTGGGATTTTCAAATGCACTGATAGTTGAACTATGAGAGTTGGAACCTTTATTTGAGCCAAATGGGTATCCAAAAATGTAAAGACATGAAACAGAAACTAAGTCTAAGTACATTTTTTTTTGGTGACACAGGATTGCCCTTATACCTCTAGATGCTCCTGCATCAGACACCTAGGGTAGATTGAAAAGTGACCCTGTCACTTTATGGATGGTAGAGGAAATCCCAAATGGGAAACCTCAGCTGCTGAAATCCAAGTTGAGTCCTCGATCGGCCGTCCTTTCCATTTGACCAAATACTCTTCATACTGCCTATTTCTGGTACTCCTAACCACACGATGATCTAAAATGTCTTCTATATCCTCCTTCTTAGAAGCAGGAATTGGACATGGCTCTAAAACTAGCTCCTCATTTGCACCATCATCATGATACTCTGTTAAATCTGCAATGTTGAAAATGGGAGAAATGTGAATACCATCTGGCAGCTCCACCTCATATGCATTTCCTGAGTTATGTTTCTTCAAAATTTTGCAGGGGCCAAATTTCTTCATTTTCAGCTTGTTGTAAGTACCAACTAGAAATCTTTCTTTTCGTAAGTGCACCATGACTAGATCCCCTACTTGGAATTCCTTATGTCTTCTCCTTGCATCAGCCCTAGCTTTATACTCTTGATTCATCTTGATAATGTGTGCTTGAACCTCCTCATGTAGACGCGTGATGTGTTCAGCAAATTCCTCAGCTTCAGCACTTGTTCTCTCCCCTTGTTCTATCTTCCTTAATTCTGGTGCAGTCCTTGGGCTATTTCCATATACAATTTGAAATGGTGATTTTCCAGTACTCCTATTTAAAGAGTTATTATAAGAAAACTCTGCCTGTGGTAGAATCAAATCCCATCCCTTGGGCTTATCTCCAACTAAACATCTCAGGAAATTGCCCAGACTTCTATTTACCACTTCTGTTTGGCCATCAATCTGTGGGTGATGCGTGGAACTAAATTTCAAGTCTGTTCTCAACTTCTTCCACAATGTCCTCTAGAAATACCCCACAAATTTAGTATCTCGGTCAGAAACTATACTTCTTGGAAGACCATGTAGTCTTACCACCTCTTTGAAAAACAAGTCTGCAATATGGACAACATCATGAGTTTTGTGGCATGGAATGAAATGTGCCATTTTGGAGAACCTATCAACCACCACGAATACTGAGTCATTACCCCTTTGTGTCCTTGGCAATCCAAGAACAAAATCCATACTTATGTCCTCCTGTGGCCTTGATGGAACAGGCAATGGCTGATATAGGCCAGTATTTTGACTAAACCCCTTGGCAACTTGACAAACCTGGCAACTCTGTACAAACTTCTTCACATCCTATGTAATTTGAGGCCAAAAATAATGTTCTCTAAGAATGGAAATGGTCTTATCCCGACCAAAATGTCCTGCAATCCCTCCACTGTGTTTCTCCTTAATCAGATTTTCCCTTATGGAACTCCTTGGAATGCACAATTGACTACCTTTGAACAACATGCCATCCTAAATCAAATAGTCTAACCACTTGGTTCTATCTATAGCAACAGGTTCTTTACAAGCTTTCCATGCTTCAACAAAATCAGGATCCTCGGGGTACAAATTCTAGAGTTCATCAAACCCAACTACTTCAACCTGCATTTTTGTAAGCAACAGCTGTCTCCTACTTAATGCATCTGCAACTGTGTTAGATTTTCCACTTCTATGCTTCAACACAAATGTATAACTCTATAAGAATTCTACCCACTTCATATGCCTCTGATTCAATTTACCTTGGCTATTTAGGTACTGTAATGCCTGATGATCAGTATACAAAACAAATTCCTTTGGCAATAAATAATGCCTCCATTTCTTTAAGGCTTGAACTATTGCATAGAACTCTTGATCATAAAAAGAATACTTCTTCTTTGCATCATTCAATTTTTCACTAAAATATGCAATAGGCTTACCTTCTTGGCTTAGTACAGCCCCAATAGTGCTGCCACTAGCATCACAATCCACCTGGAACACTTTTCTAAAATCTGGAAGTGCCAACACAGGCTGTTTAGTCACCTTCTTCTTCAGCAGTTCAAAACTTCTTGCAGCTGCTACAGTCCATTTGAACTCTTTTCTATCCCCTCTTATTGTATCAGTTAGGGGTGCACATATGCCACTGAAATTCTTAATAAACTTCCTATAAAAACTAACCAGACCATGAAATGATCTTACCTCAGTAGCAGACCTTGGAGTAGGCCATTCCAAGATGGCTTTTACCTTCTCTAGATCCATTTTGAGACCTTCTGGTGATATAAAAAATCCCAAATAGACTAACTCCCTTTTTGCAAAGACACACTTCTTTAGATTCATTAATAGTTTCTCTTCCCTTAGCCTTTCAAAGACACTACGAATATGTAGTAAATGTTCTTCCAAAGTCTTGCTGAAAATTAAAATATCATCCAAATAGACAATAACAAATTTTCCCAAGAACTTCTTAAGTACCTCATTCATGATCCGCATGAAGGGGCTTGGGGCGTTTGTCAATCCAAAGGGCATGACTAACCACTCATAAAGACCCTCCTTGGTCTTAAAGGTTGTTTTCCACTCATCTCCTTCTCGAATCTGTATCTGATGATAGCCACTCTTCATATCTATCTTTGTGAAGTACTAAGCTCCACTCAAGCAGTCCATAAGATCATCCATCCTTGGCAAAGGAAACCGGTACTTGATGGTTATCCTATTTATAGCTTGAGAATTTGTACACATCCTCCACTCTCCATCCTTCTTTGGTGCGAGTGCTACAGGTACTACACATGGACTCAGGCTCTCTCGAATCAAGCCTTCCTCAATAGCTCCTGAACCTATCTATTTAGCTCCTCTGTTTCAGTAGGAGTCATCTTGTGAGCAGCCTTGTTAGGCAAACTAGCTCCTGGAATCAGATCTATCTGATGACTGATTTGCCTTACTAGTGGCAATCCATCTGGAACATTATCAGAGATAATATCTCCAAATTCCCCTAGTAAATCTGAAACTTCAAATGGTATTTCACTACTACCTTCTTTATCTTTCCTAGGAATCAAAGCATAGCACATGCGCTGATGTTTCATGCCATCTAAAAACTTCCTTCCATCAACAAGACAAATCCTAGCACTGCTACATACCTTTTCACCTTCCTTTTTCATGGGCTTCAATTTGTGGCGAACTCCATCCTTTGTTAGAGAGTATGTGTTTGCATGTCCATCATGTATTGCATGTCTATCAAACTGCCATGGTCTACCCAACAATAGATGGAAAACATCCATTGAAATAACATCACAGAGACCTTCATCATGGTAACTCCCAATTTTGAATTTTACTAAACATTGTTCACTTACCAGGACCTTATGATCATCTTTTACCAAAGAAATTCGATAGGGCTGGGGATTTTTCTCCCTCTTGAGCTTCAGCTTAGAGACCATCTCTTCTGATACCAAGTTATCAGTGCTACCACCATCAATGATCACATCACATCATTTATCCTCACACTTGCATCTGGTACGGAACAAACTCCTCCATTGTCCTGGTTCATTCTCACCACTTAGTAGGACTCTTCCATTTACAAAGGTCTCTCCTCTTTCTGCATCCTCTGAATGTGATGATTGTGCATCCTCATCCACATGAGCAACCCTAGCTTGGCCCTCAGCTCTCCTATCTGTCCTTCCTTATCGTTGAGGGCATTCAAAGGCACGATGACCTTCTTCATTGCAATGGAAACAGGTACCATGGAAGCCTCCTCTTCCTTGTCCATGTCCTCTACCTCTTCCTCTTTGATTTCCAAAGTCTTGATCACGGGAGTGGTTGAAACCCTCATTCCTCTGGTTCCTGCTAGTACCCTCATCTTCATTTTTCTTTTGAGCTTCATTGCGGCCTCTAGATGATCTACCGCTTCCCCTTCCTCCTTGATCGCGCCCTCTTTGTCTTCCTTCAAACCTTTTACTCAGCTTCTCTTCAACTCGTAGGGCAAACTGGTATGCTTCTTCAACGCTAGTCATTCTTACCAGACTTAATTCCTCTTGGATGCTAGGTCACAACCCACTGATATAACGAGCAACCTTCTCCTTATTTGCTTCTGCATGCCCCACTCTAATCAAGAGTCGATAAAACACCTCTGTATATTCTTGGACTAATCTTCCTACTTGCTTTAATCCATGCATCTTCTTAAACAGATCAAGCTCGTAGTCCACAGGAATGAACTGCTTCTTTAATTTGTCCACCATGCGATCCCATCTTGTGATCTTCTCCTTTCCTCTTCTAAGTCTTTCCAGTTGAACCTCTTGCCACCAGATTTTGGCATGGCCTTTCAATTTGGCCTTTGCAAACTTAACCCTATCTGGGTCCCTTATATCCTCATACTCAAAGTATTCTTCCAGTTCATTGATCCAATCAATCAACTCATCTGGTTTCAAATTTCCTGAAAATATACCCACTTCAATTGTAGGTCTTTTCCCAAACTTAGTAATGGCCCTAAAAAGCCTTTCCTCTACAGGATTCAGAACTTCCCCGTCAACTTCCATTACTTCCTCTTCATTGTCATCCTCACTATTGTCATCGGCGGCAATATTTGCTCCTCTACGAAGCTCCTCTTGCAATGCTTGTACTTGTCTTTGGAGGGCTCTAACCTCCTCAAGATCAATAGCTCTGGCCCTTCTACCACGCTCTCTTCGTGGAGGCATCTTCTAACTCGAACCCACAACCACATAGTCCTGGTGCAAACTGCCTCACAATCGGCGCTCTGTCTACACACTCAAGAAAACCCTCTCTGATACCACTTGATGGGGACACAACCCAACAACAGAATGGACACAATAGAAAAGGGGAATTATATTAACTGAGAAAATAAGCTGGTACAAACAGTGCAGAGAAAATAAACTTCAAAACATGCCCTACGGGCTTACAATAGCATAAATCTGGAGAATATTTCTCCTTTTAGCACCTCCTCTCAAGCTCCAATCCGAACTACCTTTTACAATGCCAGAAATCTCCTTAAATAGACCCCAGAGGGTTAAGGACTAGGAGTACATTCTAGAAAGTGCTAGTAGGCATCCACCGACAAAATAGAAGGTTCCAGAAGCTGCGTTAGAAGTCGGTGCAAATCTAGAAGAATCCAAAAATGGTAGCCGAACTTTCGGCAGGCATAACTTTTGAACCGTAGCTCTGATTGACGAACTGTATACATTTTCAAAAAGCTCTCGAAGCGCTCTATAGCCCTAGGGACAAGCTTAGCTTGTCCCCCATTTTTGACCCTTTTCGAGGTCATTTAATGCCCCAAACCTGACTTTGAAGCATTCTTAGGAGGTCTCCAAAACCCGAAAAACTGCAATAACTTTCAAACCGTGGGGCCTTTTGACCTAATTCTTTTTCTGGAATGCTCTAAATCTCAATTACATTCATCTGGCCAAGTCACACCTTCTAGGTCACCAAAATGATGGCCAAATTGCATGCTCCTATTTTTTTGGGATTTTTAAATGCACTGATCATTGAACTATGAGAGTTGGAACCTTTATTTGAGCCAAATGGGTATCCTAAAATGTAAAGACATGAAACAGAAACTAAGTCTAAGTACATTTTTTTTTGGTGACACAGGATTGCCCTTATACCTCTAGATGCTCCTGCATCAGACACCTAGGGTAGATTGAAAAGTGACCCTGTCACTTTATGGATGGTAGAGGAAATCCCAAATGGGAAACCTCAGCTGCTGAAATCCAAGTTGAGTCCTCGATCGGCCGTCCTTTCCATTTGACCAAATACTCTTCATACTGCCTGTTTCTGGTACTCCTAACCACACGATGATCTAAAATGTCTTCTATCTCCTCCTTCTTAGAAGCAAGAATTGGACATGGCTCTAAAACCAGCTCCTCATTTGCACCATCATCATGATACTCTGTTAAATCTACAATGTTGAAAATGGGAGAAATGTGAATACCATCTGGCAGCTCCACCTCATATGCATTTCCTGAGTTATGTTTCTTCAAAATTTTGCAGGGGCCAAATTTCTTCATTTTCAACTTGTTGTAAGTACCAACTGGAAATCTTTCTTTTCGTAAGTGCACCATGACTAGATCCCCTACTTGGAATTCCTTATGTCTTCTCCTTGCATCAGCCCTAGCTTTATACTCTTGATTCATCTTGATAATGTGTGCTTGAACCTCCTCATGTAGACGCGTGATGTGTTCAGCAAATTCCTCAGCTTCAGTACTTGTTCTCTCCCCTTGTTCTATCTTCCTTAATTCTGGTGCAGTCCTTGGGCTATTTCCATATACAATTTGAAATGGTGATTTTCCAGTACTCCTATTTACAGAGTTATTATAAGCAAACTCTGCCTGTGGTAGAATCAAATCCCATCCCTTGGGCTTATCTCCAACTAAACATCTCAGCAAATTGCCCAGACTTCTATTTACCACTTGTGTTTGGCCATCAGTCTATGGGTGATGCGTGGAACTGAATTTCAAGTATGTTCTCAACTTCTTCCACAATGTCCTCCAGAAATACCCCACAAATTTAGTATCTCGGTCAGAAACTATACTTCTTGGAAGACCATGTAGTCTTACCACCTCTTTGAAAAACAAGTCTGCAATATGGACAGCATCATGAGTTTTGTGGCATGGAATGAAATGTGCCATTTTGGAGAACCTATCAACCACCATGAATACTGAGTCATTACCCCTTTGTGTCCTTGGCAATCCAAGAACAAAATCCATACTTATGTCCTCCCGTGGCCTTGATGGAACAGGCAATGGCTGATATAGGCCAGTATTTTGACTAAACCCCTTGGCAACTTGACAAACCTGGCAACTCTGTACAAAATTCTTCACATCCTATGTAATTTGAGGCCAACAATAATGTTCTCTAAGAATGGAAATGGTCTTATCCCGACCAAAATGTCCTGCCATCCGTCCACTGTGTTTCTCCTTAATCAGATTTTCCCTCATGGAACTCCTTGGAATGCACAATTGACTACCTTTGAACAACATGCCATCCTGAATCAAATAGTCTAACCACTTGGTTCTATCTACAGCAATAGGTTCTTTACAAGCTTTCCATGCTTCAGCAAAATCAGGATCCTCGGGGTACAAATTCTGGAGTTCATCAAACCCAACTACTTCAACCTACATTGTGGTAAGCAACAGTTGTCTCCTACTTAATGCATCTGCAACCCTGTTAGATTTTCCACTTCTATGCTTCAACACAAATGTATAACTCTGCAAGAATTCTACCCACTTCATATGCCTCTGATTCAATTTACCTTGGCTATTTAGGTACTGTAATGCCTGATGATCAGTATACAAAACAAATTCCTTTGGCAATAAATAATGCCTCCATTTCTTTAAGGCTTGAACTATTGCATAGAACTCTTGATCATAAATAGAATACTTCTTCTTTGCATCATTCAATTTTTCACTAAAATATGCAATAGGCTTACCTTCTTGGCTTAGTACAGCCCCAATAGCGCTGCCACTAGCATCACAATCCACCTGGAACACTTTTCTAAAATCTGGAAGTGCCAACACAGGCTATTCAGTCACCTTCTTCTTCAGCAGTTCAAAACTTCTTGCAGCTACTACAGTCCATTTGAACTCTTTTCTATCCCCTCTTATTGTATCAGTTAGGGGTGCACATATGCCACTGAAATTATTAATAAACTTCCTATAAAAACTAACCATACCATGAAATGATCTTACCTCAGTAGCAGACCTTGGAGTAGGCCATTCCAAGATGGCTTTTACCTTCTCTGGATCCATTTTGAGACCTTCTGGTGGTATAACAAATCCCAAATAGACTAACTCCCTTTTTGCAAAGACACACTTCTTTAGATTAATTAACAGTTTCTCTTCCCTTAGCCTTTCAAGGACACTACGAATATGCAGTAAATGTTCTTCCAAAGTCTTTTTGAAAATGAAAATATCATCCAAATAGACAATAACAAATTTTCCCAAGAACTTCTTAAGTACCTCATTCATGCGCCGCATGAAGGTGCTTGGGGTGTTCGTCAATCCAAAGGGCATGACTAACCACTCATAAAGACCCTCCTTGGTCTTAAAGGTTGTTTTCCACTCATCTCCTTCTCGAATCTGTATCTGATGATAGCCACTCTTCATATCTATCTTTGTGAAGTATTGAGCTCCACTCAAGCAGTCCATAAGATCATCCATCCTTGGCAAAGGAAACTGGTACTTGATGGTTATCCTATTTATAGCTCAAGAATCTGTACACATCCTCCACTCTCCATCCTTCTTTGGTGCAAGTATTGCAGGTACTGCACATGGACTCAGGCTCTCTCGAATCAAGCCCTTCCTCAACAGCTCCTGAACCTGTCTATTTAGCTCCTCTGTTTCAGTAGGAGTCATCCTGTGAGCAGCCTTGTTAGGCAAACTAGCTCCTGGAATCAGATCTATCTGATGACTGATTTGCCTTACTGGTGGCAATCCATCTGGAACATTATCAGAGATAATATCTCCAAATTCCCCTAGTAAATCTGAAACTTCCAATGGTATTTCACTACTACCTTCTTTATCTTTCCTAGGAATCAAAGCATAGCACATGCACTGATGTTTCATGCCATCTAAAAACTTCCTTCCATCAACAAGACAAATCCTAGCACTGCTACATACCTTTTCACCTTCCTTTTTCATGGGCTTCAATTTGTGGCGAACTCCATCCTTTGTCAAAGAGTATGTGTTTGCATGTCCATCATATATTGCATGTCTATCAAACTACCATGGTCTACCCAACAATAGATTTCAAACATCCATCGAAATAACATCACAGAGACCTTCATCATGGTAACTCCCAATTTTGAATTTTACTAAACATTTTTCACTTACCAGGACCTTATGATCATCTTTTACCCAAGAAATTCGATAGGGCTGGGGATGTTTCTCCCTCTTGAGCTTCAGCTTAGAGACCATCTCTTCTGATACCAAGTTATCAGTGCTACCACCATCAATGATCACATCACAACATTTATCCTCACACTTGCATCTGGTACGGAACAAACTCCTCCATTGTCCTGGTTCATTCTCACCACTTAGTAGGACTCTTTCATTTACCAAGGTCTCTCCTCTTTCTGCATCCTCTGAATGTGATGATTGTGCATCCTCATCCACATGAGCAACCCTAGCTTGGACCTCAGCTCTCCTATTTGTCCTTCCTTGTCATTGAGGGCATTCAAAGGGATGATGACCTTCTTCATTGCAATGGAAACAGGTACCACGGAAGCCTCCTCTTCCTTGTCCACGTCCTCTACCTCTTCCTCTTTGATTTCCAAAGTCTTGATCATGGGAGCGGTTGAAACCCTCATTCCTCTGGTTCCTGCTAGTACCCTCATCTTCATTTTTCTTTTGAGCTTCATTGCGGCCTCCAGATGATCTACCGCTTCACCTTCCTCCTTGACCACACCCTCTTTGTCTTCCTTCAAACCTTTTACTCATCTTGTCTTCAACTTGTAGGGCAAACTGGTATGCTTCTTCAACGCTAGTCATTCTTACCAGACTTAATTCCTCTTGGATGCTAGGTCGCAACCCACTAATATAACGAGCAACCTTCTCCTTATTTGCTTCTGCATGCCCCGCTCTAATCAAGAGTCGGTAAAACTCCTCTGTATATTCTTGGACTGATCTTCCTACTTGCTTTAATCCATGCATCTTCTTAAACAGATCAAGCTCGTAGTCCACAGGAATGAACTGCTTCTTCAATTTGTCCACCATGCGATCCCATCTTGTGATCTTCTCCTTTCCTCTTCTAAGTCTTTCCAGTTGAACCTCTTGCCACCAGATTTTGGCATGGCCTTTCAATTTGGCCTTTGCAAACTTAACCCTATCTGGGTCCCTTATATCCTCATACTCAAAGTATTCTTCCAGTTCATTGATCCAATCGATCAACTCATCTGGTTTCAAGTTTCCTGAAAATATACCCACTTCAATTGTAGGTCTTTTCTCAAATTTACTAATGGCCCTAAAAAGCCTTTCCTCTATAGGATTCAAAACTTCCCCATCAACTTCCATTACTTCCTCTTCATTGTCATCCTCACTATTGTCATCGGCGGCAATATTTGCTCCTCTACGAAGCTCCTCTTGCAATGCTTGTACCTATCTTTGGAGGGCTCTAACCTCCTTAGGATCAATAGCTCTAGCCCTTTTGCCATGCTCTCTTTGTGGAGGCATCTTCTAACTCGAACCCACAACCACACAGTCCTAGTGCAAACTGCCTCACAGTCGGCGCTCTGTCTACACACTCAGGAAAACCCTCTCTGATACCACTTGATGGGGACACAACCCAACAACAAAATGGACACAATAGAAATGGGGAATTATATTAACTGAGAAAATAAGCTGGTACAAACAGTACAGAGAAAATAAACTTCAAAACATGTCCTACGGGCTTACAATAGCATAAATCTGGAGAATATTTCTCCTTTTAGCACCTCCTCTCAAGCTCCAATCCGAACTGCCTTTTACAATGCTAGAAATCTCCTTAAATAGACCTCGGAGGGTTAAGGACTAGGAGTACATTCTAGAAAGTGCTAGTAGGCATCCACCAACAAAATAGAAGGTTCCAGAAGCTGCGTTAGAAGTTGGTGCAAATCTAGAAGAATCCAGAAACGGTAGCCGAACTTTCGGGAGGCATAACTTTTGAACCATAGCTCCGATTGACGAATCGTTTACATTTTCAGAAAGCTCTCGAAGCGCTCTATAGCCCTATGGACAATCATAGCTTGTCCCCCATTTTTGACCCTTTTCGAGGTCATTTAATGCCCCAAACCTGACTTTGAAGCATTCTTAGGAGGTCTCCAAAACCCGAAAAACTTCAATAACTTTCAAACCTTGGGGCCTTTTGACCTAATTCTTTTTCTGGAATGCTCTAAATCTCAATTACATTCATCTGGCCAAGTCACACCTTCTAGGTCACCAAAATGATGGCCAAATTGCATGCTCCTATTTTTTTTGGATTTTCAAATGCACTGATAGTTGAACTATGAGAGTTGGAACCTTTATTTGAGCCAAATGGGTATCCAAAAATGTAAAGACATGAAACAGAAACTAAGTCTAAGTACATTTTTTTTTGGTGACACAGGATTGCCCTTATACCTCTGGATGCTCCTGCATCAATATGGAAGCCCTCTTCCAATGCCATGTATTTGGCAGGAACAAAACATTAACTCCTTTAAAAATGCATTCGAAACTCATAAGGGTTTTACCACTTAAATCCCTCATTTCGAAACCACAACAACAGAAAGAAACTTTTAACCACTAAATCCTATTAAGTGGAAAAATAATAGAAGTGGTCAGGCATGACACTTGGTCACTTGCGACCTCATCACCTGGTAGGAACTCACCATGTCACTACCACATGGAATCTTGCTATTGGTCAGGAACCTATCTTTCCATGTCTCAGCTAGGTGCTTCGGTATTTTCCTTAATGGTCAAGCAACTTCAAAATGCAGGGAAGCACTAACCATTAAATCTCACTATGTGGCAAAATTTGGAGCCTCAAGTTTAATCTACCATGTCAACATCTCTTCTTAGAGTGTGTGCAAAGTTTCATTTTTTTTTTTCTAGTCAAATCCATGTCATAGCACTACATCATTAAGTTTGTTCAAAATTGGACTTAAACTACCAAAATGGTCAGGGATGGGCCCCATGTGATAGTTTTCTTGTCATAAAGCATGAATTCTTTAGGTATTTAACATGACAGAGTTTAGGTATTTCAAAAGTATATAATTCATGCTTGGAAAGAATTTTGAATAAATAGCTTCGGTCTATAACTCAAGACATAGCTTCCATACACCCATATCCTTCCTATGGTATATCTTGAAACTAGATAGTAGGCATTTATGCACTTCTCTACTTCCTAGTCACACCCTTCCTTCCTTGATTGTACCCTTTCTTCTATGTGGACTACTAAAGATCAAATAAAACATTAGCTTGAGATGCCTTCTTTCTAAGTAAATGATCAAATCATTATTTGGGACAATGATTTTTTTTTCTCCCTTAATGGCTTCAACCACAACATGGGTACCACCCTACCTCTACCACAATATATGATAGTGTCTATATGCACTAGCTTCCTCACACATATCCCATGGTATGGTCTATAAGTTTTACATAATTAAAATTTCATTTAGTCAATGTTAATCCCCTTTACTTCTTTTTAATCAATGCATTCTATGGATGAAGACATGGATGCCTAGAATACTTCTACACTTTCTCTATGTGCTCTTCTCACTACATACTTTTGGACCACAAGAAAATGGCATGTCTGTATAAAGAAATTGTTTACAGCTTGGATCAATCCACCTCTTTAACTTTTTGGCATGAACTCATCTGCATCACTTCCCCAATATTTGGGTCATTGTACATTAATATTATGTTTACATTAACACTCACACCTCATGATCCCTATTCTAGGTGGGTATAATATTAGCATTTCATTCAACATTGTCCCAATAATTTTAAGTTTTCCTAAAACATTTCATGGTAAGACTATCATGTCTACATATTACAATGGTTTTTTCATGTTTTTAGTCTCAAACATTTTTTCTCACAAGTTAGAAGAAAACAAATGCTATGCTTTTCCTTAGGTTGAACTCGATTGGCAACATAAATATTACTATGCTAATTCTTTTTACAAAAACATATATTATGTTTTACTCTATGGCCAAAGCATGTGGATATATGATCCTAACAAAGGAGCATAGGAAAGAGTAAATAATGTTAGAGAAAGTGTTGATGATTTTTCATCATTAATAGTGGTGCTTGTAGTCAATGGCTTCCAGACAATCTTCCCATATACCACAGTACACCTTATGAGGATTTTGATGCCTTGGACTCAATTCTAGAATATTAATTCTCCATAATTCTGAACTAAATAGAAAGGTATAGCTGAAAACATCAGTGTCTTTAACATCCATTCCTTACCTAATGGCCTTGACTTGTACTAACAATATTCAAAGATATGTTAATGTCATTTCAGACTGGGTCTCAATGATTGATATTTGTATCATAGCCTTGTAAAATCATTTGATCTTCTAATGATATGGAATATTATCTTTAAAACATTTGGTCTCATTGACCCCCCTTTCTAAAAAGAAAAAATCCATTTAAAATAAAACATACTATCCTAAAAAGCCATATGTTGAACATAGGAGTTGGGTCTCATGGTGGTCCAAGTAATTTTTTTTTTGTTTACAAATAATTGTACCCTTAAAATGATTCAATGAGCAGCCAAAATTGGTTATAATTGAGTTCAACCCTTACTACATCAATAAAATATCAATTAAAACTTACTTTACCACTTGTCTACAAACTGCCAATTTTGTGTCACGAGGTCCTCTGACTGGCTTTAAAACCTAACTGAGCTTTGAAATCAAACCTATTGATTCTTTGTTCTATATTTTATTATATTGTCAAATTTCATCTCATGACGACATCTAGGTCAAAAGATATTGACCATCAAATTTGCCTTCTCAAAACTGCATGGAAGAAAACATGTTAGAAAATAATAAATCACATTTGGTTTTAGCTTTGAAAATAGGACAAACTAATACTTGAGGAAATGAAACCTGGGGCATTTTTTCATTGTAAAAAGGAGAGTATAAATCAATTATTTGGGCTCATGATGAATAAAAGGGTGCATTTTGCAAGTGATCAAAGTGGGGTACTTGGATTTGCAGAATTGGAAACAATGGCAGAAAATTGATTCTTGCAAAAGGAATGGACCTAGGAAAATGTGCAGACAGATTCATCAAGACTTACAAACTAAAAAACTCAAAGAATATTTAGATTAGAATTAAATGGTACAATCCATTTGATCTCACCTATCATAGATTCAAAGTTATGACATCCTGAACAGGGGTGTTGATCAATTTGCACTTTATGATACCAATAAAACTTTAGAAATTGCATATGGAATCACATTTAAAAACTAATCAAATGGATTCATCATAAGCTCAAATATTAAACATAAAAATCATTTTAGCTCTAGAGTGAAATGAAAAATGAATATTCTCATTTTGGTTAATAGGTTCAAAGTTATAACTAGTCAAACAAGGCCTCCCAAAATTATGAACAATTTACATTAGCATGACAACAGTAAACAATTGACTTTGAGGGATTCAAAACCTAATGAAAACATGTCAAAATGACTTGAAATTTGAAATCTATGTTCTCTAATATGCATACTAAATATTCCAAAGGTGGTGAGTCATGAAACATTACTAGGTGTGAGATATTCAAATGTAAACTAGGCCTCATGTCATTGTTTAACACGTCCAAAAATGTAGATTTGAACTTTGCTCAAAATGAGACTTCACAAAGTGACTTGAAATGATAATTTATCTTCATGGGATACATAGATATGTTGAATTCAAGGTGTTATTGACATTAGACACATCTTAGGCCTCGAAAGGACACTCATGTGCACATGCATAAAAATGTGCTCATAGGGCTCAAAAGCTTGGAATGATACTCAAATTGGGAAGGTGATTTTGAGTCCCAACACAAAGTAAGAAAGCATAATTCTTACTCCTTCCAATATTGAAATAGGTTAAATTTTTCTTCATGTTCTATTCATTCTTCTTGTGCATACCCCTTCCTTGTGACTTCACCATTCTTATCTAACTTTGTTTCTATACAACCACTTGATTCCAATCACATTCTTGTCCTATAGTATGGGAACTTGAGTCCATGTCTTGTTCTTCTCAGTTTATTTTGATCTCTTTATTCATGGTTTTAGTGCAATTCTTATTTTCTAAGGCATCTTTCACTATCTTAGGTTCATGCATACTCAAAAAATATGTATCATTTCTCATCTTGTTTCTTGTCATTGGTCCAACTTCTTAATCTCCAATAACTTTTTCAGTAGGGTGATGTATTTTGACATACTTTCAAAATCTTGGTTCTCATCATCTTTCCTCATTAGGTATGTCAACTTTAGAATCACTATGTACAATTTTTGTGTCAAGTAATTTAGCATCTTTCTCATGTACACTTATCTTAGAATCAAAATGTGCCTTAGCTTCTATCTATAACTCGGTTCATGAATAAAATTCAACATTCATTGTATGGGACACAGTAGTTAGTGAAACTTGCTTATGATTTACAACTTGGTTTACAACATTTTCATCAATAGACACACCTTCATAAAAGTATATCAATTATTTGTAATACTCAGGTTCCTTCATAGGTTTGATTATATGTACTCTTTATTTTCATCAAGCTCTATGTTTTCACTTTCCACAACTTCATTAGTGTTAGTATTGAAACACTTATAAGATATACTTCTTGTGGAATAGCCAAGTAATATACCTTCTTCTCTCTTAGCATGTAATTTACCATTCCTAAAATCCTTAAGAATGTAGCACTTGCTTCCAAATACCTTAGAATATTTTCCATTGGGTGAGTATTCATACAATAATTCAAAAGGTGTTGAGTGAGCACCTTTCTTGGCTTGAACAGAGTTCAAGGTATAGGTAACTCTACTTACAACTAATCTTGAATATTTCAAAGAAACATTCTTCTCCATCATGATTTTCCTAGAATAGTCCATTATAGATATGTTTCTCCTTTCAGTAATTCCATTTTGTGGACGAGTCCTAGGTGCATAAGTCTATCTTTTGATTCCTCTATCATTATAGAAAATTTCAAACTCATTTGATGTAAATTCTCCACTTCTATCAAATCGTAGACATTTCAAGTGTTTTCCTATCTCCTTCTCAACTCTAGATAAGTACCACTTAAACATTTGGAAAGCATCAATTTTTTTTTGACAAACATAACTGTCGTCATACTAGATTAATCATCAACAAAAAGAATAATATACATATCACATTTGTATCTTTTCACAACAATTGATCCATAAAAATTAGTATGAACAATATCTTGAATTTATTTAGAGGTGTATGTCTTACTTTTAAAACTATATTTCATCAACTTTCTTAATTGACATTGTTTACATATCATATTGTCAAGTTTCTTCAGCTTAGGAAAACTCTTACTCTTTTTGTGTTACTGATACTGACTAAGTTATCAAAGTTAACATGACATAGCCTCTTCTACCATAACCACACATCACTGAATTCTATAACAAGACAATTAGCATCATTCATATCAAGATAAAATAGATTACCTCTAGTCTGATTACCTTTCCCAATTAGTTTCCCATTAATGTCATAGATCTTTGCTATCTTATTCTCAAACTCAACTTTACAACTTGAACTATTCAGTTGTGACACACTCAACAAGTTCTAAATAAGTCCTTCTACATAGTAATAATTGTCACACATGATCTTCTCTTTGAGTTTGATTGATCCATTTTCTTTTATCTGATAGGGTGCATAATTACCAAACATTACACTATTTCTATCATAATAATTAAGGGTAATGAACTTACTTTTATATCCAACCATGTGATGTTAACATCCACTATCAATGATCCATCTGTCACTCTTGTTCACATAAGATGCTAGTGCAATTTCCTCATCCTCATCAAAATCATCCTTCATTGCAACATTCATTACTTCATTATCATGGTCATCAAATCCATCTTTGGTTTCCTCTTTTGAAATGTAGCAAGACTTCTTGCCTTTGTCTTTATAATATTTATTGTCCTCATCACTTTTTCTTATGTATTTGTCTCCGCTTCTATTGTTCTTCTTCTTTGGATTTCCAGTAGCAATATGACCAACCTCATTGCAATTAAAACACATGACAGTTAACCTACCTTTGAATTTATCTTTGCCTCTATGAAATTTTCTTGCTAACAATACTTCAAGTTGTTCTACATCCTCCTCATCTTTATCACTACCACTAGAAATACATTTGACCTTTCTTCTTCTCTTTAGGTTCTATTAATGAGTTTAGATTTGAAATTAGATTCAACATTCTTGGATTTGAAGTTATCATAATTAGAGAGTTTAAAGGAATTGAGCCAACCTATCAAACCTTCAAGGGATAGATTAGTACTAGGTATACATCTTAATTCTTGTATGAAAGAAACTCTAATAGCATAGATGGGCAAAAATGTCCTCAATACTTTTCTCAACATAGTATCATTATCAATGATATTATTAGCTCCTCTAACAAAATTAACAATATCTATTATTCTAGAGAAATATTGAACAATGTTCTCACCTACTTGTGTCCTCATGTGATCGAACTTACCTCTTAGACTTTCAGATTTGGCTGTCAAAATATTTTTATCTCCTCCATAAATGGTGTGAAGAGAATCCCACATCTTTTTGTTCACTTTTACAATCCTTGATGTCATCAAACTCAAAATAACTTAAGATAGATGCAATCTCCAACATTGTCTAATTGTGTTTTTTCTTCTTTTTCAGATCCTCAGTAGTTAGGCCTCTAATAGTGTCAACTTTCTTAGTGGTGATGGTAGATCATGTGTGGTCTTTGAGACCTCTTAGGTGTAGCTTCACTAGACTTTTCCATGCATGGAAGTTATCCTTGTTAAGATTGGGTACCTCTCTTTTAGATATTTTGAACTTTTTCTTCTAATATCATCAAGCTAGTCTTCTTAAGCACTATGGCTCTGATACCAATTGTTAGAATTTTTTAGAATAACTGAGTGGGGAAGGGGGGAGGGATAAATCAGTTATTCAAGGTCCAAATGTACAAATAAAATTTTTTAATGCTTAGTAGACCCATATCCATAAAATCTCATCATGCATGTATCTATTAGATTCTACAATACTTAAACTTTGTAGGTTGTACTATCCTAGGTCAAAACAACTTTATAGAAATGAAAACATGAAACAACATAGGAACATTCACAAAATTTGACACAATGATTTTATGCGGAAACCTAATTTGGGAAAACCACCAATAACATGCTACTAATTCTCACTCTTCTAAAGTAATGCTCTGTGAAAGGCTAACCCTGTTAAATGTTACAATACACATTGTTAAGTGTGACCCGGTTAAATGATTTCAATCACCCTATTTGGAGTAAGCCTTGTTATAGGACTTTAGATCATTCCATTAGAATGTCACCCAGTTAAATGAATTACAAATGACTATTAGGTCAACTTGAATCCAAAGGATTTACCCTAGATTGATATAATGATTAGAAAGTAATAGTAAGGCTTGATTTGATAACAAATCATAACTTACTTGCAAATTACATATATTTGTTTCACTCCTCCATCTTGCTTGGCATTCACACACTTCAGCTTTGATAACTTATTCACCCTTCAAGAATTCATACTCTTAAGCATTCTTTCTTTGCATGGCAAGTATAGTCACCTCTGTGTGGCCACTGAATGAATAAATACCCTAGACTCCTTATCTTGCTTAGGTTCTTGCACATGACAACATTTTCTTTTCAAAAACTATATCTATAAATAGATAATTAAGATCTTTTCCACTTATCCACAATTGTCCATTTTAGGGCTAGGTAGGATTAGGTAGGATACAATGAATCTACCCACTTTTCTATTTGCTTCCTCTAGAAAATTCTTCTATAATCTTCCAAGAATTTGTCTCAAAATGATTTTCCTTGAAATCCATACCACTAGCTCATCTTAGTTATCTTCCACACACTTCACACAATTCATGAAAAAAAAATAGTAGGCTCAATTTTTTCAAATCTTTGATTTAACATATTCACTGGTACTCAACATCAATGTGTTGTGATTCAATCAACACTAGTCCATTTAGAAAACACTAGAGTTTACTGATGCTTAACATCAACTAAAATTTAGTCAACATACACCAACAATCACTCGGCTCACACAATTTTTTATCTTTTCTTGGTTCCTCCTATTTTTCACTCAGCTTCCACTAATTTCTTCTTGACTTGCATTGACTACGCATTAGGTCCCAAGAGACACTTTTCTTACTTGATCTTCTTCCAATCTTAACTTGAGTAATGTTTCTTTACATACTTTAAGGAGATAAACAAAAAACTATACTCTCAATGTCTTTCATGGACTTAGTGCTTCTTTTACATACCAAATTATTGACCAAATGTATATAATCTTTGATGTTACACATAATGTCATATCTTTACCAGTTTGTGTATGTCAAGCTTAATTGGGTGATGAAGATAGTTTCTTGTGTCTATCGAGTGTTCTAATGTTTTTTGAGTTCAGAAGATAATGTCTATGGAGTTCACTTAGGTGTCAAAGAGAAGTTAGCAGAAGTTGAGTTTTAACTGAGCTCACTCAATTAATGAAAGAAAGTTGGATGGAACTAGTGCTAACTGAGTTCACTCAGCTGCCAAAGGAAGTTTGTGAAGATACATTGTTAAACGAGTTCACTTGGTTATCAGAGGAAAATTAGTTTTGAGTTAGTGTCTACCAATCAAGTTCATCTAACGAAGGATTTTAGATTATTTTGGCATATTGAGTTTAATTGATATTTTTGTTGGTTCTAGCCAAATGAGGTGATTGAATATTAATTATTCTAAGTTATATTCAAGCCAACTTGACAATGTCTATGGTATAAGTATAAGGTCAAGTTGAGGATTAGAAGTGTGTAAGTGGACAGAAGAATAAGAGATTCTTAGAGGAAGAAAATTAGAAAGATAAGAAGAATATCCTTGAGGAGCTACAAAGATACATTTGATTAGGAAGGATCAAGTATTCAAGCTAGAATTGAGATAAGTATAAGGTTAGGTTGATGATTGAAAGTGTGTAAGTGGATGAAGAATAAGAGGTTCTTAGAGGAAGTGAATTAGAAGGATAAACAAAATATCATTGGGGAGCTACAAAGATACATTAAATTAGGAAGGAAAAAGTATTCAAGCCAGAATTGAGATCTGAAATCAAAAATACTATTGCATCAAAAATTAGGTCATATCATTGTTACTCTCTAACCATTGTAGTAGTGTGCTAAATCTCTTAACAGAGTTGGCTTAACAACTATTTTTAAATCCTATAACAAGGTGGAATTTCTAGATTGAAGCGTTTAAAGACCTCTAAAAAGCCACTCCTTTTAGAGTGATTAAATCCTCTAACATGGTCACACCTAATAGTGTGTTTTTTAACCTTTAATAGGGTTGGCTCCTAATAGGGCTCACTTCATAAGAGTAAAAATCGGTAACTAGTTGCAATTGTGTTTTTTCTCAAATTGGGTTTCCACACCAAATCTTAATCATAGATAATATCATAACTTACAACATATTGTTAGTGTTAACAGAGTAACAATAGTTTCAATATAGTTTATCTTTTCTACTAACATCTAAGGGATTTGGGATTTATTTTTGTGGTAATTGATTCACTCCTCCCCTCTTAGTTACTCCTTTTATATTTCCAACACCAAATAATTGAATATTTCTCTAGGTTCTATTGTTATTTCCCCTTTTCAAATCCTCTTCATCAATCAACTAAATGATAGCTTTCAGACCAAAAAGAAATTGTCTCAATAGTAGGTAGCATGTTTGACATCATTGACAAAATGATGATTTTTCCATTATAGCTTCTTCTATTCAAAAAAATCTTATATCAACATAAGGTTCTCAAAATATTGTTAAAGAGGAATTTCATAGATGTAATTAAAATTTTCAGGAAAAGTTATACAAAATTTATTCTACCTTATTTATGTTATTTTTGGTTGGTATATAATTGCATTGTGTCTTGTTCTCTATATATACCTAAGATTACATTACAAGGAGATATGAAACTTGATGTTGATTTTTAAATGGAGTCCATAGTTCATGATATCATTATTTTTATATTCTATATCAATTCTCTTATTTTTGAATTTTTTTTTATGATTACTATGTCTACACGCTTTCTTGAGTTTTATTTTCATAGATTTATCGAGGTCTTTAAATAGTCATTCTCATCGAAGGAGGAGCTAGATTTTTTTTGGTACAATTGGTTATATTATGTGTGTTGTGTATCAGAAGACATCATTATATGAAAGACAACTATTGCTCATGATGTCATTTAAAAAATAATTTTAGTAATTGATTTTTTAGAAGTTCAGGTGATGATGTTCAAAACTTAATGATCTATAAGTTACAGAGATGGGAAAACTTGGCCTTCTAATTACTACACTTATAAATTATAGTTTATTATAATTTTCTATTTAATGGTGATTTAAAGGTTTTATTTTTTCTTTATGGTCCATTTCCATATAATAAACATGAACATTTGTAGAAGAGTAGTAAGTTATTATATTATTAAATGAAATAATGATAGTATTTTGCTACTTTTATTTGCTAATTTCTTTAGATATGTGGGTCAAGGAATGAAGATCTTATAACATCATCATTTTTTGGATTGGCCAACTTAAGTTCAAGGATCAAGTGATGAAAAAATTGTTGATGTTTTGAGATATCCAGAGGTACAAGGTATAAAATCTCTTTATTATTTACAAGCATTATAAGCATGGATGTCTTATTTGAAGTAGTGTACCTTAAAATAATATTAATAATTATAATTATAATTATAATAATAATAATTATAATAATAATAATTATTATAATTATTATTAGTATTATTATTGTGGGAGATGTCACCACAAGTAAAGAGTTAGAAAGTCTTGAAGCTAGATTTGATGATGAATTCTTCAAGGACAAATCATGCATTCTAGCAACAAATAATTTGTATGAAATTAGAAAGATTATAATAAAGTGATAAAATAGAAGAAGTTATTGTTAAAAACAATTATTCAATTGTATATTGTCATTGATGTTACTCAAAGGTTACACTCTTACTAAATACTAGTAGTAGTAACCGACCTCATAAGACTCTAGTATCACCCCAGAAAAAGTCTAGAAGAAGCCAAGCTTAGTGATCAAATGCAAATTGAGATAGGTCAATTACTAAATCAATTTAGTTACCCAAGTGGCTCAATGTAAGATGAGTTAGGTCAATTACGGATGAATTTAGTTCTAACTGAGCAACTCAGTTTCAATATCAGTTGACCTACAACAATACAATTTTGTTTATTACTTTCTTTATGTAAGCCGACCTAGTGGATGTTAATTATTTATTTGTAGAAGTATTCAAGGTGACTTGACATTGGCTTTCATATATATATGACGTACAAGTTATGGATTGAAATATGGAAGTTGTGGAAGAAGATAAGATGCAAATAAAGAAGGATGTCTAATTAAGAGAAGAACATCCAACGAGATGCAAAGATTATTCTAATCAGGGAGGATATAGATGATATGCCAAAAAAAAAATCTAAATCTAGAAATTAGTTGCTTCATTAACAAAGTCAATCAGTTTTACTCTCTAACAATTGTAGTAGTGAAGAAATTTCTTAACAGAGTTGACTTAACAGTCATTTTGTATATCCTCTAACAAGGTGGCATTTCTATATTAAAGTGTCTTAAGAACTCTAAAAAGGTCACTCCTAATAGGGTGATTCAAATCCTTTAATAAGGTCACACCTAATACTTTGTTCTATAACCTTTAATAGGGTTGGCTCTTCATTGGGCTCACTTTAGAAGAGTGAAAAAAATTAACTAGTTGTATTGTTGGTTTTCCCAAATTGCATTTCCACATTAAAACTTAGTGTCTCACAAATTCATGTTATTTTCTTACTTATTTATCTTTCTACAACTAAGTTACCAAAGGTTAATACACATTAATATATTAATATTTCTCTGTTAAATAAGTTATAGTGAATATCTAGTTCTAACTGAGCTATGTAAGGATTTGAGTGAATCAGTAATTTGTATTGACATCTAAGGGGTTTGAGATTGTTTTAGTGGTAGTTGATTCACCCCTCCCCTCTTAGTTAATATTTCCAAATATAGTGAGAGAATCAAAGAAAATATGAGTGCAATCAGAGCTATAGGAGGAAAAATCAATGACATGAAAATAGGAAAAAAGGTATTAAGAGCTCTTCTTTCTATTTATAGAATTATAGTTTCATCGATTCATTAGATGAGTTGTGATCCCAAAAATAATATTACTTTGGATGCACTAGTGGTAAGGTTAACAACTTTTGAGTTGGATAACTTTGATAACTATATTCCTAGATCTTGGAACATAGAATCAACATTGAAATCCAAACTAAATCTTGGTAGAAAGGGAAAAAAATCAAAAGGAAAAAAATTTGATAGTGAAGAAGAAAAATCAGATGATGACCTAGAAGCTATTTAAGCCCTGTATGCAAGAAGGTTACTAAGGAAAAGGTAAATATAAAGGAAAAATTCTACTAATTTGTTTCGCTTCTAAAGAAGTTGGTCACCTTTTTGCAAAGTGTCCAAATAATAAAAGAGAATCTGATAGGAAATTTAACAAGTTCAGAAGAAAGAAAGGTTTCAAAAGCTACAAAGACTACAAAGACAAAGGTAAGAAATCATGCTATATTGCTAAAGATTGTGATCGTGATGATGAAGATGAAATGGTATATATTTCTATTAAAGATGAGTTAGATGATGATGATAATGAAAACATAGAACTTATTTATCATGTTAGGAAGAATGACATATGGATAATAGATAATGGTTGTTATCATCACATTACTGGTAATAAAACCAAGTTTGAAGACTTGGAGCACTATGATAGTAGAAGTGTTAAATTTGGAAACAATGAACCATGCTATGTGAAGGGAAATAGATGCATTCCATTGACTAATGAACTCAAATGTGACAATTCTTATTGGGTTGAAGGACTAAGCCATAATCTTCTAAGTGTGGCACAACTAAACAACATTGGATACAAGGTAGAATTCATGAATGGGAAGTCTAGGCTTTTAGGTGATAAAGGAAACCTAGTTGGAACTGACAATCAAGCAAAATGTAATCTATCCTTTCTAGATCTTGATCACTAAAATTTCATGCTTTTAGGAAAAAGTAGAGTAAACTTGGCTATGAAATAAAATAATGTGTCATGTAAAATTTGACAATCTCATTACTATAAGTAAGAATAGAAGAGTAAGAGTTATTCCAAATCTAAAAAACCTGAAATGACCATATGCAAACAATGTCATATTGGAAAGATGGGTAAAACTAGCTTTAAAAAGTAAAAATTGCAATACTAAAGAAGTCTTGGAACTAGTTCATATAGATCTTTGTTGACAAATAGACATAGAAATCTACAGTGGAGATATATATTTCATTTTGTTTGTTGATGATTATTCTAGGATGATGATAGTATTGGAAATATAATATAGAGGGGATGGGGTGAATTAGGAACCAATAAAATTTTAAACTTAATTCACAAATTAAACTATAATGACATAATTTGATCTAGTTTCATGTATGAAAGAATGAAAGCAATATAAAAAATTGACACAATATTTGTAACCGAGAAACCTTCCAAATAGAAAGTAAAACTGGGGCGGGGATGATATCCACAAGCTTTATGACTGTAGTATAAATTTAGCTTGTTAAGGCTTATAATTGGTCACTTCTGATGACTATCCCTGTTAGGAGAAATAAGTATTATTAGTTCCACCTTGTTAAAGGACTTTTAAACATACAATGACATATGCACTCTATTAGGAGATTCAGAATAAGATTGTTATGTCCACCTTGTTACATGATTTGATCGATGCACCTACTAGGATGAACCTGTGATTGATCTTTGATCTGGAAGTTTGATTTGTTCAATGAAATTCCTTGAATTATAATGACCACCTAGATATGATAGATAAATCTCTACTTTACCTTATATTGCTTGTAGCCTTCTTCAATTTGCACTCATCTACTTCTTACTTTTTCACAATCTTATTACATTTGGATATGATACAATGTATTTAATATATATCAATCCACTTAATTACCTTTTAGAGTTAGCTAAAATACCAAACTCATCATAATTCACAAAGAAGACCTACTACTTTAACTCAAGTTTTGAAGAAAACTTAGTGATGTTCTGTGTAATGTCCCCACTTCTTAGGACAAAATTTACCTATAGAAATTATGAGAAATATAGACTATTAAAATCAATTCTAGTGATTGACAACTAGGGATTACAATATTTCTACACATCTTTGAGGATCCCTTAATTTGGCTTTCAAACCATCTGGGAGGATCCCCTGTGTTCATGAGGAAAAGCCTTTGATTATTTGGCCTTCTTTCCTGAAACTACCTTTCAAGTTAGGCTTGATAATCATCTAGGAAGACCCTCTAGGTTCCTTAGAATGTTCCTATATTAGTCAACCACCATCCTTCAAAGATTCTATCATTAAGGTCTACTAGGTTTGTCTATCAAACTTGCTACAATTCTCATATCTATGTCAACTATTTTTCTTACAATTCTTGGTTTGATAATCTAATCTACATATTTTTATTCCTATGATCTAATTTCTTACTACACTATAACAATTACTAATTATTAGAATATTCTACCTATACTCTTAAGAGATTTTACATTTCATTTTTATAATCTAAATTGATAATAATAATACTATTATCATAAATTGAAAATAATAATAATAATATTACTATGCATTAGTAATCGTACTATTATAAAATATACAGACATATAACTAATAAAGATTTCTTTCTATCCTAACCTTGTACATACTTACCTTAACTGATGGCCATAGAATTGTCTACACTCTAATCTGGCAATTGAATTGACTCCCCATTTGCTATACTTGGTACATCTCTCCAGTGAAGGTTTGATGTCCTTCTTGATCATTTAAATGGGAATCGTTGTACACCATCCTTGCTATTTGACAATTGTATATGATGTGGCTCATACCTCCATGTCATCATTTCCAATTATGTCTTTCCAATAATGTTGATGGGTTTATGTATGCTCTATGCATCTCTAGCTATGTGCCCCCAAATATCTTTTATATAACCTCATTTATATGCAACAAGGGACATGGGTCATGATCGATACGTTGTGGACCCTCCCTATCAATATCCTTAATCATTTACTATTGACTTATAGTCATTACTTATATATTTATTAGTTAATTAATAAATTCAATTAGAATTTTCATTTTATCATTTAATTATAACTAATGTAAACATTATTTTACACTCAATGGATTTATTAATGGTGGATTGATAATCATTATATAGGCTAGTTATAACTATGCAATATTCCTATATTTTTATCAATGATATTTTATAACTAATAATTATTTATTTAGTTACTACTAAATAATTGTAAGATTTAATCATATAGTAAATTTTTATATTTATTTTAAAGATCTAGGATTAGGATATTGCATTTTGACACTCGACAAACACTATCAATAGCTGACAGACTTTGGTACTTGGTTGACATTGAAGCTCAGTCCATACTAATCACTTAGAGTAGTATGAACTCAGTCAACACTATATGACTCAGTGAACACTAATAAACTATATAGATACTAAATTACTTGGTTTACACTGCATGGGTGGGTCAACAGTGAATTCACTTTGTTAACATTATGATCTCAGTAGACACTAACATAATTGGTTAACACTAAAGTACTCAGTTAACACTAAGATCTTTATCACTTGTACTAGAAAGCTTACTAGACTTTTCTATGCATGGGTAATACTATAAATGATCTTAGATGCTTGGTAGATTCTATGAAGCTCATCATGAATAGTAGTCTAATTGATTAGTTTGGTAGCAACTAAAACACTTGGTTAACATTGCTAGAAGTATGGTAAGTGATGTAGTAACTATAGATCTCAGTAGTAATGAAACCAACTAAGTGTTAAGTCACTAATAGAAAAATTGACCTTAATGTTAACAATCTACCCCTTTGGCATTATAGAAAAACACTTATCATACCAAAAGTATGAATTCTAAAAATTATAAGTCAAAATCCCCTTATTAATAATTTGAATCTTAAACTCAATCTTGACTGATGTCTATTATCATAGCTTGGTAATTATTGACATATTAGTCAAATTTTCTATTAGTGACACACACTTATTTAGTTGTCACTAAGTTTTAAAGTTGCTACTAAGTCCTTTGGACAAATCCCAATGGTTACCGAGTAGATTCAGTTAGTGTAAAGTCCAACAGTTTAAATTGTGCATTTTAGTATATGCTGAGCTTATTAGTGGTTACTAAGCATTGTAATACTTACTGAGTCTATAGTTCATGTGATGCAAAGCCAATGTTAATCGTGCTACTCTATGCTAACCAAGTGATTCAGTGTTTGCTGAGTTGTACAATATCTACTGAGTCACTAGTGTTATCAAGTTCAAGACTACTTGAAAGTAATAAATATGGACCGAGATTCTATGTCTATCGAGTGTATGACAATGCCAACCATTAAGAGTAGATGTCAAGTATCAGAACCTCACCGAGTTAGTCTTTAGAACCCGAGTGTCTTCATGTGGGCTAACTTTCTAATATTTGTGTTAACTTGTATCATGGCCAACTTTGTTATTATGAAATTTGGATTGGTATATATATGTAATGTATTGTACCATATCAATGTATCAAAAAATGTGAATGTGGATGCAAAAGTTCAAGTTATGAATGTAGTAGAAGAAGGGTGAATTGTAAAGGCCATAACAACATAAGGAGCAATAGAGACATATCTATCACAGAAAGTGATTAGTACACAAAGGAATCTCTTTTAGCAAACCTAGTTGCGAATCAAAGATCTACTACTACTTCATCCTAATAGGTGAACTAGTCAAAATCCTTTAACAAGTTAGACCTAATAGTCTTTCATAAATCTCTTTACCGAGTGCATTCTTCACTGTATGTTTGTAAATCCTCTCACAAGGTGGACCTAGTAGTCCAAATTGCTCCTAATAAGCCAGATCATCAGAAGTGATCAACATAAGCCTTAACAACCCAACTTTAAGTTGCACTACTAAAGTTTTTGGGTATCATCCACACCCCAATTTTACTTTCTATTTGGATGCTTTGATGTTTTTAGTTTTTCATGCATGCAATTAAGATCATATTACTAATTGGTTTATTAGATTAAGAGTTGAAATTGTTAAAGTTTTAGAAGTTCTTGATTCACCCCTCCCCTCTTAGTAACTTAGCATAGTCTTGAATATTTCCAACAATTGGCATCAGATCTATGTGGTTCTTAGGAGAAAGTTTAACAAATTGAACAAAGATCAAGGATATGGAGATATTCAGACTTGACAAAGCTATTGACATTGAAAAGTTGGATCTAGAAATGACCATTGCCCAACTCAAGAATGCTAAGGAGCAACTTTCCCCATCCCTGAAAAGAAGAAAGGAACTTGCAAATCAAATGAATGATCATCTCTACATTGAAGAAATAATTGAAGATTGTCACCCTTCAAGTAGCTCAAATTAAGAAAATGATGCAATAAAGGAACTACTAGAGAAGAATGGTTCTCTACAAGAAGAAGTGAGGAAACTAAGAAGAGAGAAAAAGATTCAATTAGTAAGGTTATGTGAAGTCTTGGAACAAAGAAAAAAAATAAAAGAAGAGATAGATGGAAGGAACAATGAAATCCAAAACTAATCCCTTTAGCAAGTTGACCTTATTGATCAGCTCTCAAATGTAAATGAGAAAATCATGAGCCTAAGATTTGAAAATAAAAGAATGAGGAATGATCTAAATTTTGATAGGAAAATCAATGAAAGAATGAAAAATGATCTGAAATCTGAAAGACAAATCAACGAAAGATTGAGGAATGATATAAACTATGAAAAGAAAATCAATGAGAAAATGATGAAATCTCAAGCAGACATGAATCAATTGAATGAGCAAAACCTCTATAGGAAAAAAGGAAAAGTAGGAATTCGATACAAAGAAGAAGGTGAATCCTCCAAACAATGTGCTCAAAAGAATCAAAGACCTACTTGCAATCATTGTGGTAAGTTAAGTCATACATCAAGCAAATGTTGGAGCAATAGATAAGCATAATTTAATGAAAAGTGCTACAATTGCAATCAACATGGTCATAGGGCTAATGAATGCAAAGAGAAACAAAGATTTGAAGAAAATTGTCATAAATGTAAGAAACATGGACACAAGGTATAATCATGCAAAACCAATACATTAAATTCTACAGAGAAAATTGTGAAAGTAATATTTGGTTAGGACTACAATATTTGGTGTAGATGTCATTATTGTGGATAATTTGGACACATTGGTATGAATCGTATTAAACATCATATGAGGAAAAGAGATACCACCAAAAGATGTTTCATTTGTATAGAACTTTGTCATCTTGCTAAGAATTGCATGAATACTAGCAGAATTGAAGATGAAAAGAAGGAAAAGGTTGATAGTATCTAAAAGAAAATGAGACAACAATGGGTTCCTAATCTACTGAGGATGCTGGTCTGAGCAATGATGGTCAAGTCTCTCAAGAATTGAGTGAATCTACCATTTCTAATGAATTTCTCAAGGGAGAACTAGAACCAAGCTATCAAATAAGACATCCAAATTAGTTCTAGTTGAAAGGTGAAAAAAATACAAATCTATATACAATATACAAAGGGATCACTGAGCAAGACTAGTATCAGTTATTATTGAGTTACCTTCTCTACCAAGTAAGGTCAGGTCATAGAGTCTACCGAGAAAGGTTGGGAGTAATAAAGACACCTATGGGTACTGAGTTGTAAAGATGTCATTGAGTATTAAATGCCATGTAGTGGATGATAGTCTATCAAAATATCTACTTTCATACCAGACATTAATGGAAATTTTTTATCAAAAGGCATGGAATCAAATTCATTTCTTACCCTGAATTTTCAAACGCCATTGTAAAGAGTGATTGTTAGTGTGATCAAAGCAACTTGAAAAATTTTCTAGAAAAAGTTTTTTGAAGTTCTCTCAATCTACCAAGTGAAAATGGCATCCAATAGTAGCAAGGTCAAGTGAAGATGTGACATGTTGGTTCATGGAGTTGAATGGAAGGCACCAAATTTCAAACTCACTCACACAATTTTTGAAACCCTAGATCCAAGCAGAGCTCAATCCCAAATTCCTTCTAAGGTACTTCTTGTCAATGACATTCATACTCATTTAAAATGTACTATTCAAGATATTGGTACACTAGAAATGGATGATACACTAGGTTAGCTATGTGTGAATGGAGCCTTAAAACCTAAGCACCAACATCCAAAAACCAAAGGTGTCAAACATATCTCTCATATGCCTAAGAATTTCAAATCAAATGGATTAGGTTTATCATTAGCCAGGTGTAGAATAGGTAGTTGTGATTAGAACAACCGATTCTGATAACAAAGAAGATGATTCATCAAATCACTATCCTCCCTATGCTACCTAAAGCCAAAATGACAAAAACCCTAGGTTGGGCAATGTTGGAGAAGAAAACCCTAGCTAAATGGGATGGTAGAGGAATGAAAATTAGTAGTGTCACTGGTGTAAAATTAAAATTTGGAATTCATGTTATTACACACAAGATATATAGTTCAAGCCAACTAAATAATGTGTCATGTGAAGCTGTGGATTTTGCATACAAGCTGGTTAAGAACAACTTGTCATATGACCTTGCTGACCTATTGTTGAGATAGTTCAACAAAAACATGGAAAGCATAAGACCGTCAAAGAACAACCCTTGCACATTTGGTTCATTGTTAACTTGCCTATTCATTTATGTATACAAGTTCTTCCCTTCTAAAGGCACTATAGTTTGGAGAAAAGATGTGCATGTGCTTTACCAAATAAATATTTATATTTCCCAGATGGGTAAAACTACAACCGTATCATGGAAAACTACTTTGATGTATTCAGGGAGAAAATGAACAATAGGTTCAAGATTCCAAAGAAGTTAGTTGATGATTATAAGGATGATGTATGCTTCATGGTGGACAATTACAAGGTGTATATTCAAGTAGTTAAGCCTAGAATTGTGTGGGTGAAACCTCTTGGCTATGAAGTGAATATTGATGAAATGAAAGACATCATTGAAGCCCTTGTCAATGAACTAGTTGATCCTAAGGCCTTTTTCTTTGGAATGTATGATGAAGTGAAGCCCAGGATTGAACTTGAAATAAAGCTCCCTTAGGTGGTCAACAAAGGAAAGAGAAGGACAATGAAGGTGATATCAAGTGCACCTCACTTGTTAATCAAGGGAAAAGGTGAGGATGTGGAGGAAGTATAGGATGAGGAATAATCTAAGAAAGAAGAACCTTTGAAGTAAAAGGGCAAGGTGATCATCACCAAGATAGAAAAGTCATCCACTGTAGTCTTCATAAGGAGGTCACAAAAAAAAGTTGACAAGGAAGGAGCTGAAATTATATTCAGTAGACATCCACCCACCTTCCAAGATAGGTTAAAGTAATTGGAAGAAGGATTAGGGATAAAAAAAATTAAATCATTGAAATATGAGATTAGGCCAATAGAAGAACAAAAGAAAGTTGAAGACCTGATGCTGAATAAAATGGGTAAGTGGAAATATTCACTAGATCAAATTGATTCTCATGTCCTTGGTGAATTATTAGAAAAGATAAAGCCAAGATGGAATTTTCCTATGCAAATAGTCAATGACATATATGCACAAACCTTGAGGTAGTTATTACTGAGCATATTAGATGTTGAGGTGAAAGAGTAATTAAAGAAAAATGAAGAAAAAATGACTCTAAAGTTTAATACTTGTATGGTTTTGATTAAGAACACTGAGGATGTTGTTAGAAATGCAAAAAACACTTGGAAAAATGTCTATCATCTTCACAAACCAAGTGAATTTCTAGTTGAAGTAAAGGATAATGATGATGATGATGATGAAGACAAGGATGAAGAGGATGATGAAGGATTAACTCATTTTGTTATAGTTGATTATGAAGAATACAAGGAGAATGAGGCTATTGAGGAAGAAAAGAAAAGTGAAGAGGAGATTGACCAAGTCAAAATAGGTGCAATAGTCATTGCTTATCTTCCTCACTCCCCAAGAAAATCATTGACTACATCAAGTATGAAGACAACTTTAGCAAGTTTGATTATGACTACTAGTGATACATCAAATGTCCAATCACTCTTTGCCCCAACTCAACTCAACACATCATTAACAGAAGTAACTTCTTCTTCTACCAAGTTGTAGACTCCTTCATCAACTGAGTTGGCATCATTAACTATGGATACATTGGCTACTTTAGTTTTGAGTACATCAGTGGTAAGCCCACCAGCTTTGACTAATTCATTTTTGGGTACTACAATTTTGACTTCATCAATTTTGGATTCTTCAAGTATTTCTATAAGTATTCATTCAATTACTATAGTATCAATTTTCACTGCAAGCCTAAGTTGTCTACTATTGTTTCCATTCTAGATAAAAAAGTAGTAAGTGCAAGGATAGTTGAGCCTAAGGTTCAACTGAGCACAAAATTTTTGGGGAAAGTAAAGGAAATACAGGAAGAAATCAATTTAGATGAGGAAATAGTAATCCCCAATTGGGATATTTACAAGCTTTCTCTAGACCAAATGCAAATATTTGGTGAATTCCTCTAGAAAAAGGCTAAACAAAAAAGACTAAGAGAGGAGAGAGATAAAGAGTATAAGATAATTGAAGATGCCAAGAACATTTTGACCGAGGCAATAGGAATTGAGGTTGATTCTTCTCAACCTATTTTGTATTAGCTAGTAGAAGTAGTCTAGAAATTTAATGAGGACACCAATGGAAAAGATAAGCTAGTGGAAAAGGCTGAATTTTTTTTTAATAATAAAGTGTTGGAGCACATTGCTCAGCAAATAGCCATTCATCAAGTAGAACTTTCTACAATTTTGGTCAATCTTTAATCGTCTTGTTCAAATGTGTCATCACTTTTTGGGAAACTATGTGATGTCTCTGTGTTTGAAAAGGAAATAAAGGACAAATTGTCCAAACTAGATATTGAGGATAAATAGAGGACAAATTGACCGAGGCAATAGGAATTGAGGTTGATTCTTCTCAACCTATTTTGTATTAGCTAGTAGAAGTAGTCTAGAAATTTAATGAGGACACCAATGGAAAAGATAAGCTAGTGGAAAAGGCTGAAATTTTTTTTAATAATAAAGTGTTGGAGCACATTGCTCAGTAAATAGCCATTCATCAAGTAGAACTTTCTACAATTTTGGTCAATCTTTAATCGTCTTGTTCAAATGTGTCATCACTTTTTGGGAAACTATGTGATGTCTCTATGTTTGAAAAGGAAATAAAGGACAAACTGTCCAAACTAGATATAGATCTAAAGGCTAGTGCTCAATGGTTGCAACTTGACCCTAGTTCAAGCTTTGCACATTTCAAGAAAATTAGTTTTTTTGTTAGACATGAAAGCTGAATTATTAAGAGAAGAACCAAGGACTAGATCAACATTGATTGACATAAAAAATATGATCCTTCTAAACATGGATGCATTCCAAAAGCATATTGTATATTCAAAAACTCTAATCCATGATTCTAACTTCTCTATCATGGACCATATGATTGAACTATCAACAGAGGTACAAATTGCATATCATATATGCAAGGCCCTACAAGAAAATTGGGATAAAACCTTAACAATCATTCTCAAGGTACATTCTAAATTCTTATCCCATTTTAGTGTTTCTATTTAAAAAAGTTAGAATAAATCTTTGTCATTACTATCAAAAAGGGTGAGAGACAAATAGTATGAGAAGAAAGATAGGAGAAAATATGGGGGAGAAACATGCTTTGGGGGAGAACTCGCAACAAGTGTGAGATGATCGATAAGATATGCTATATATAGGAAAAGATGTATAGTATATTGTATATACCTTACAAAATAAATTTTGAAAAATCTCAAAAAATATAGTATAGTCTACCAAACTAGTATCTCGTGGTGATGAATACAAGGTATTCAGTTTTGTGTTATAAATATTTTTGCCACTAATGCCAAATGGGGAGATTGTTGACATATCAGTCAAATTTCTTATTAGTGACACACACTTATACAGATTATGTATATGTTAGGCCTCTCCATGACCCATCATAGCATAGTTGATATATTACTATTTTGATTCTCATGACTCGATATGTTGGGACACTATTTGATGCACTAAACATTATTATGCTATTTTATTATGTGTGATGCTTTACTTTCAGATATTTTCTTTTGTCATTTAATGCTTCATGGACATGTATAATGATGAAGTAAATGAAAGTATAACTAACACTTTGATTATGCAATTTTAATGGTCGAAAATATGAGTAGAATGAGATAAACAACTAATTATTAGACAGATGGATGTTTTAAATTTACATGATTTTCATAATACATAATTTACATATATGCATGTGATTTCTTGAACTACTGATGTGTGCAATGAGTGTACAGGATATTTATTCAAGAAACGTAATGGAAAGATGAAACTGAACCCCTTGTTATTTGTGCTAATTTGCATTGTCTTACTTTGAAGGTTGTTATATAGTCTTAAAAATTCTCCTAGATTTTTTTTGGTTCCTATTAAGTCTTTAAGGCATAAAAATATTAAATTTAAGTTTCCTAAGGGTAAGGGTATGGGTTGGAAGTACCTTCCACCCCCTTAAGCCTCTTTGGTTGACTTTTAGGGTCACTCAAAAACCCTACTTTTGGTTGATTACAAAAATTGATTTGTCTCCTTCATGAGTTGGTGACTCAACTCCAACTTGGGGTTACCTAAACTCTAGTAGAGTTAGAATCATATTTAGAGGCATTTTGGGGAAGTTTTGGTTTTGTTAGCCAATCTCTAGTTTTTAGAGAGAAGTTTGAAGATTGAAGAAAAGGAAGGAAAAGCTCTTCTCAACTTTCATTTTACCATAACTTTTTTGTAAAGATAAGGTTATTCACTCTTTTGATCATGTTTATTCTTATTGTTCATGCTTGATTCATGCTTAAGGCACTGTGATGATATTTGTATTGCTTGTATGTGTGTTGAGGGTGTTTTGGGAGGAATCTTAACTTGTTCTTGGATGTCATTTTTTTATGCTTTGCTATAAAGTTTTGAGGGGGTTTCATGCGGATTGTTTTGGCATTACTCACCCTTGGATAGGAAAGAAGTGGCTAGGTATGGGGGAAGGGCCTTAGTTGAACCTCAATAATATAGAGTCTCCTCTCATGGTGAAAGAAGGGAAAGAGGGTAGGGTGTATGGGCCCCTACTTGTCATCACATACCTTATATGAAAATTTGAATTTTTGTAGAAGGGAAGGAATGAAAATCCTTGTTGCAATGGCATCGAAAGGGCATTTGTAGAAGAAAAAAATTCTTGAATTTTAGCCCTAAAAGGGCTATGTTATGGTATGGTGATTGACATCTCCTATTGAGAAAATCCACCTCCCTCCTATTTTGGTTCAATGTTGAACCTATTGTGCAAAACCAGGTTGCGAATGCATGCTTGAATTTTTCATCATATTATGTTGTTTTATCTCTGTGTTGGTTGTTGTCTCTCCCATGGTTCCCTTGGTGCATTGAAGATATTGGAAAAGACCTCTTGTGAAAGTCCTAGAAGAGATTTCAATTGAATTGTCACGTTATGTAAAATGTATTTGGCAAAGATGTCAGATTTTCTTGCTAGTTCTTTCGTGATGGAGCCTTGAGCTAGGTTGATTAATAGAGAGAGAAGATTGAGAAAACCTCCTTGAATTGCTCTTATGTGTTTTAAATTTATGCATAGGTATGTGGGAAAATTAGATTAAAGGATAATGTTTTCAAATTATGAATTCTCAAGTTTTCAAATATGTTAAGGAAAAGTAATTGGATATGTTGAAGTTTTCAATTCAATGTTATATGCATTAGGAGAAAGTAAATAATCCTAAATTTAGTTAAAGTTTTGTTTTAATTAATATTTATTGTAAGTTAGTTTGTGTATTAAGATTTAATTTGGTTAAGTTTGTATTTAGTTAATACTTATCTAAGATTAAGTTTGCATTAATTGAGTTTTAAATTAAGGAATGTTTAAATTTAAAGTTAGTTTAAGTTTAATTAAGATGTTATGAAACAAATTCTATTAATGTTATAGACTAATTTAGGTTTTTTTTATGGTAGTGAATATATGTTAAATTAACAGGTAATATAGTTTTTTGTTTTATGGTATCATCGTAGTTTAGTTTAGTAAATTTGGTGTTATAATTAGGAATATTTTTTAATTCTATTATATTATAGATTTATATAATATTGAAATATTAATTAAAGTCTATCAGAGGGTGTAACGTTATTTTAATTAGAAGTTCTTGTTGAGTTCAAATTCTTCAAAATAGTTAGTTTGGTGATTATTTAGATTGTTATTAAATGATTTTAAATATAACAATGTAAAAGTAATGTAGTACTGAAACAAATGTCATTAACAAGTTAATAATGAGAGATTAAATTTAACAATGTATTCCTTCACATAACTATAAACATTAGATGATGTTGTAAGACTATTCCTTCTCTTGTGAACCAAACTCTTAAACCTTAGTGAACCTTATTATCATTTCTTTAAAAAAAAAATTTATTTTTTTGCCCTCGTATTTTTGGGAATGACATTTTTGTATCAGAGCCCATGTTTCAACACTAAGAACCTAAAACCATTATGCTTTTGAAATTAACTAAAACTTTGATTGTGTAGGATGCCTCTTGTTACATGAAGCAACCAGGGAGGTAGAGGTCATAGGGTGAGAGATGGTAGAGCGAGATAGGAGGATGGGTGACCACTTTCACCACTACCTCCACCACCGAACCGAAATCAGGATATTTTGGATGCCCTTCCGGCACCGATTGGCATAGTCTAGTAGAGGATAGCACCTATAGTACAACCATGGTAGCAGATTCTCAAAGGGGAAGCATAGGCTCTCGGAGGAGGTAAGGCCAGAGACAAAGATAGAAGTAGGAGTCCCCCACCTAGGCAGGTGGAGGGATAGGATTAGCATGAGGGTGAGTCGATACATTAAAGAGGACCACCACTTGATAGACCTCCTAGACATATAGGAGATGATATCAGAGAGTTGATACGACTCAGACCACCACTCTTTACCAGTTCCACAGAGGGGATAGTAGCAGAGGCTTGGTTACAGAGTCTTTAGCAGTGCTTTGGATTACATCCTTATGGGAGTAATCTGAAGGCACCTCTTGCAATTCATTAGCTGAGAGAAGATGCCTTCAATTGGTGGCATCAGGAGGAGACTATAGGAGGATTGAGCATGGATACCCTCACATGAGAGTCATTCTTAAAGAGATTCATAGAGAGGTACCTATCTGAGCACTTTAGGTAGAAGCAGATTGAGGAGTTTCATTCTCTATATCAGAGGGGTCTCACCATAGCTAAGTATGAGAGCAGGTTTCTTGAGCTCCTTCCATATGTTGAATACATGAAGGATGAGAAATAGTGAGTGCATCGATTCATCATGGGTCTAAATTTCTCACTTCAGGGTCTAGTTTGTATGGCCTTTCCTACTACCTTCAGGAAAGTAGTTGAGGTAGCACTAGTCACAGAGGATACTCAAAGTAGGTAGGAGTCACGAGATCGGTTTCAGAACTGAAACTCCACCCAGTAGAAACCCCCTTGTAAGGGGAATCAGAACTATATAGTAGGGTCCTCTATGGGCCAACAATCTTAGTAGTAGAAACCCTCACAAGGTTATTAGGGCTCCAAGCCCGAGCAGTGGTAGTCATAGGGTCTGAGGCAAGATCAAAAAGTACATGCCCCACAATCTTAGTTAGTGAAGACTCATCAGTCTTCTAGGGGTGGTTTCAATGGATCTAACAGGTTAGGAGGTCCACAGTAGTCTAGATCTTAGGGTGCATGATCTTATTCATGAGGACCATATTACACTTGTGGTGGCATGGGTCATATTGCTAGAGAGTGTCCTCAGGGATAGTCTTCTAGTGGTCAGAGAGGGGCATTTTTAGAGCCGATAGTTGGTGATGTAGGTAGATCCCACAAAGTTTTTACAGCAATTGATAACCACCAGGCTGAGCATCAGGCTATAGTTATTGAGGCTATAGGTAGTATAAAAGGTAGCATGGTTACTATTCTATTTTTTTACCAAGCTATTGAATCATTTATATCTCCTTTTATTGTGGAGCGTTGTGGGCTAGTGGTAGTTAGTCAGGATGTTAGTTGGGAGGTAGAGTTAGCCTCAGGAGCCAAAGTGTCAGTTAGTTCCTTGGTGCATAATTGCTCAATTTAGTTTGGAGACATGTCCACGATGTCTAATCTATGCATTACCCCTCTAGGTTATTATGATGTTGTTCTTGGCATGGATTGGCTTTATGCCCACATTGCCAAGATGGATTGTCAAAAAAAGAGGGTGGAATGTGTGGATGGGGATGGTATCTCTAGAGTAATCCTTGGGGTTAAGAGACCCATATCCCTTTGTATGATTTTTTCTATGCAGCTTAGATGGTGCATGTGAAAGGGATGTGAGTTGCTCGCTATCACCATTAGTGACAGGGAGGAAGATTTAGAGGGGGAGCCATCCCTCAATGATTTTCCAATATTGTAGGAGTTTGCATATGTTTTTCCTTCAAAGCTCCCTGGTAGACCTCCACCTAGAGTAATGGATTTTCATATTGATCTTGTGCTAAGAGCAGAGCCAGTATTGAGAGCACTGTACAAGATGACTACTCATGAGCTTAGTGAGCTAAAGATTTAGTTGGAGGAACTCTTAGAGAAGGGGCATATTCTACCTATTGTGTCACCTTGGGGTGCACCAGTGATCTTCATTAAGAAGAAGGATGGATCACTTAGGTTGTGTATTGATTATTAGAAATTGAACAAAGTAACCATCAAGAACCGATACCCTCTTCCCAGGATTGATGACCTCTTTGATTAGTTGCAGGGTGCTTGAGTATTTTCAAAGATTGATCTTAAGTTGGGTTATCATCAATTGAGGATTATGAATAGTGATATCCCTATGGCTACTTTTTGTACAAGGTATGGTCACTACGAGTTCACCATGGTACCATTTGGCCTCACAAATGCTCCAGCTATATTCATGAGCCTCATGAATGGAGTATTTTGTAGATTTTTGAATAAGTTTGTAGTCATTTTCTTGGATGACATCCTAATATATTCTCGTGATGAGAATGAGCATGAACAACACCTGAGACAAGTATTGCAGAAGTTGAGGGAGAATCAGTTGTTTGGCAGCTTGTCAAAGTGTGCATTCTTTAGAACTGAGATACATTATTTGGGTCATGTCATAGCAGGCGATGGGATCTCAATAGACCCATCAAAGATTAGGGTCATCATGGATTGGCCAGCACCCACCAGTGTCATTGAGGTGAGGAGCTTTGTGGAACTAGGAGGCTATTATTGATGCTTCATTGCAGGATTCTCTAGATTGGCACACCCCATCACATCTCGTTAGAAGAAGGGAAAGAAGTATGATTGGTTAGGGAAGTGTGATAGAGCTTTCCAAGAGCTCAAGAGAGCCCTCACAAGTACATCGATTCTTGCAGTACCAAATCTATTTGTAGATTTTGTGGTGTGCATTGATGCATCTTTGGATGGTATAGGGGCAGTTCTCATGCAGGATGGTCGACCTATTTCCTTCGAGTCTAAAAATTTGAAGACTCATGAACTCAATTACCCTACTCATGACCTAGAGCTTGCAACAGTGGTTCATACTTTAGTGAGATGGTGACACTTCCTAGTAGGTCATATATTTGAGCTTCATTCTGACCACTTGAGCTTGCAGTACATATTCATGCAACCAAACCTTAATGCTAGGTGGAGAAGGTGGATGGAGTTCCTTTGTGAGTACGATTTCAATGTTCATTACATCAAGGGAAAGGGGAATGTAGTTTCAGATGCCTTAAGTAGGAGGCACCATGAGCTTTCATCTATGACTACTAGCACCGATTTGAGGGAGCAGATTCTTCTGCACTTGCCAACAGATGAGCTTTATGCAGAGGTTAGTCAGGTGGTGCATGCTTAGAGACCCTTGAAAGGGAAGTATTTAGAGTATTCCTTGGATTCCAATGGACTCTTGCGCCATAGAGGATGTATGTATGTACCTTCCATTGGGGGGTTGCGTCAGCTCATTATACTTGAGCCTCACAGAGCACCTTATGTCGTACAACTTGGTGTTAAGAAGTTACATGTAGATTTGAGGTAGTTGTAGCATTGGCTAGGCATGAGAGTGTAGATTTCTACCATAGTTGCAAGATGCCTCGAGTGTCAGAGGGTGAAGGTAGAGCATCATCATCTCGGTGGGATCCTTTAGCCTCATGAGATTTCAGAGTGGAAGTGGGATGTTATATCTATGGATTTTATTGTTGGTCTTCCCATGTCATCTCATTGCCACGATGCCATTTTGGTGATAGTTGACACATTGACCAAGGTTTCCCATTTCTCACCTATGCGTATTACATTCACAGCACAAAAAATAGCTCAAGTGTTTTTACGAGACATTGTTAGGCTTCATGGCATTCCTCGTAAGTTGATCTCTGATAGGGACTCATTGTTCACTTCATCCTTCTAGAGAGAGTTGCAGGTAGCATTGGGCACTAGGCTCAATTTCAGTACAACATACCATCCT
Source organism: Cupressus sempervirens (assembly GCA_028749045.1). Taxonomy (NCBI): domain Eukaryota; kingdom Viridiplantae; phylum Streptophyta; class Pinopsida; order Cupressales; family Cupressaceae; genus Cupressus; species Cupressus sempervirens. The sequence continues at coordinate 847,183,263 of CM053792.1, forward strand.
CAGATCGATAGTCAAACAAAGCAAAGGAATCAAATTTTGGAGGATATATTATGTATGTACGTGATGGACCATTAGGTCAAGTAGGAGGAATGCCTACACCTTGTCGAGTTTTCCTATAACAATGGGTACCATTCCTCCATAGATATGTTGCCTTATGAGGCCTTGTATGGAAGACTTTGTAGGATGCCCTTGAGTTGGGACAAGATCGAGGATTGAGTGTCTGTTGGTCCTTAGTTAGTTAAGGAGATGGAGCAGTAGGTGACCTTGATTAGGCAGTGCCTGAGAGAGGCACATGATTAAGGAAAAAGAGGTATGCTGATGCAAAGAGGATAGATCGAGAATATCAGGTTGGTGATAGAGTTTTCTTAAGGGTGTGGCTGCACAAGAGCCCGATTCATTTCGAAAAGGACTTTAAGTTGGCACCCCAGTTCTTTGGACCATTTGAGATCCTAGAGAGGATAGGACCAGTTGCCTACTATTTAGCCTTGCCACCTAGCCTATCATGCATCAGGATGTGTTTCAAATTTTAGTAGTGAAAGGATACATTTATGATGAGTTTCATATTATAGATTGGGATGCTTTACAAGTGAAGTTAGATGGCCAATTAGCATTGGAGCCTATTCATATTATTTCTCGCTGGACCATAGCACTTCGAGGTTGAGAGCTAGACTAGGTTAGGGTCCAGTGGGATTGTTACGATGAGGTTACGGCTTCATGGGAAGATGCAGCACAAATGTGATGTCAGTACCCATATCTTTTTGATGAACTCCAAGAGGAAGTTCATGTATAGTGGGGGAGGATGTGAGGCCTAACCCTGACCCATCATAGCATAGTTGATACATTACTATTTTGATTCTCATGACTCGATATGTCGGGACACTATTTGATGCACTGAACATTATTATGCTATTTTATGATGTGTGATGCTTTAATTTCAAATATTTGATTTTGTCATTTAATGCTTTATGGACACGTATAATGATGAAGTAAATGAAAGCTGAACTAACACTTTGAGTATGGAATTTTAATGGTAAAAAATATGAGTAGAATGAGAAAAACAACTAATTATTAGAAAGATGGATGTTTCAAATTTACATGATTTTCCTGATATGTAATTTACATATATGCATGTGATTTCTTGAACTATTGATGTCTGCAATGAGTGTGCAAGATATTTAGCCGGGAAACCTAATGGAAAGATGAAACTAAACCCCTTGTTATTTGTGCTAATTTGCATTGTCTTTCTTTGAAGGTTGTTATATAGTCTTAAAAATTTTCCTAGATTTTGTTTGGTTCCTATTAAGTATATAAGGCCTAAAAACATTAAATTTAAGTGCCCTAGGGGTAAGGGTATGAGTTGAGAGTACTTTCCACTCCCTTAGCCTCTTTGGTTGACTTTTAGGGTCACTCAAAAACCCTACTTTTGGTTGATTACGAAAATTGATTTGTCTCCTTCATGAGTTGGTGACGCAACTCCACCTTGGGGTTACCTAAACTCTAGTAGAGTTAGAATCATATTTAGAGGTATTTTGGGGAAGTTTTGGTTTTGTTAACCAATCTCTAGTTTTTAGAGAGAAGTTTGAAGATTGAAGAAAAGGAAGGAAAAACTCTTCTCAACTTGTCATTTTACCATAACTTTTTGTGAAGATAAGGTGATTCACTCTTTTGATCATGTTTCTTCTTATTGTTCATGCTTGATTCATGCTTAAGACACTGTGATGATCTTTGTATTGCTTGTATGTGTGTTGAGGGTGTTTTGGGAGGAATCTTAACTTGTTCTTGGATGTCATTTTTTTTAATTCTTTGCTTTAAATTTTTGAGGGGGTTTCATGCGGATTGTTTTGGCATTACTCACCCTTGGATAGGGAAAAAGTGGCTAGGTATGGGGGCAGGACCTTAGTTGGACCTCAATAATGTAGAGTCTCCTCTCATGGTGAGAGGAGGGAAAGAGGATAGGATGTATGGGGCCCTACTTGTCATCAAATACCTTATATGAAAATTTGAATTCTTGTAGAAGGGAAGGAATAAAAATTCTTGTTGCAATGGCCTTGAAAGGGCATTTGTAGAAGAATGGAAGTTCTTGAATTTTAGCCCCGAAAGGTCTAAGTTAGGGTATGGTGATTGACATCTGCTATTGAAAAAATCCACCTCCTGCCTATTTTAGTTCAATGTTGAACCTATTGTGCAAAATCGGGTTGGGAATGCATGCTTGAATTGTTCATCATATTATGATGTTTTACCTCTGTGTTGGTTCTTGTCTCCCCATGGTTCATTTCGTGCATTGAAGATATTGGAAAAGACCTCTTGTGAAAGCCCTAGAAGAGAATTCAATTGAATTTTCATGTTATGTAAAATGTATTTAAATTTTGATGTATTTGGAAAAGATGTTGAGTTTTCTTACTGGTTCTTTCCTGATGGAGCCTTGAACCAGTTTGATTAATATAGAGCAAAGATTGAGAAAACCTCCTTGCATTGCTCTTATATGTTTTCAATTTATGCATATATGTGTGGGAAAATTAGATTAAAGGATAATGTTTTTAAATTATGAATTCCCAAGTTTTCAAATATGTTAAGGAAAAGTAATTGGATATGTTGAAGTTTTCAATTCAATGTTATATGCATTAGGAGAAAGTAAATAATCCTAAATTGAGGAAAACAAATTTGGCACCTTCCTTGATAAACTATGTAAGTGGAAAAATCAATTAGACACAAATATATATATATATATATATATATATATATATATATATACCTCATTGTATTAAAAAAAAAAGGAGGAAGACACAAAATATATAGATATATATATTTACATACATCCTTGTTAAACTAAACACTTTTGGGAATTCAAATTTGGAAAAAAAATATTCACTCTTGTTCGTATGTGTTAAAAAAAAAAGGGAACAAAAAGAAAATGCACCTACAGGAGCATTTTGTTCTTTGGATTTTGTATGAGCATATGATTTCAATTCTATTTGATGACAGAGAATATTCCTTATTGATTCTTTAATTTAAAACTTAAATACAAAAAAAAGAGATAAAAGGAAATACTTCTAATAAATTTTAAATATCCTAGGATGGCTACCTACTTAACTTTTTAAAATAACTCCTAACCTCTATCTTCTCCTTCTACCAAGAAAACATTATGCATATTAATCCTCTCCCAGGCAATATAAATCTGCCAGCTATACTAAGTATGCTTGTTGACCATGTGATGGGACCCTTAGAACTTATGAGGTGTGTGTGTTGGGGGGGGGTGGGGGTGGGCAAATACTTTTAAAAGTCTGACAAAGGAAGGAAACTTCAGCAATATATCTTCCATATACTTCCTCTGACCTATGAATTCTCCTTTGGTGTGTGTGGTAGTCCTTGGGAGGTGTGGGTAGTATAGGGGAGTGAGGAGAGTTTAGCAAAAGTACATGTAGGTGCCTTGACTGCTTCGGAAAGGGAGTTGATAGTTATGATGGGGTAGGTAGATAAAGTATTTTTTGAAAGAAAGTTTGTTTGCTGTTAGAAATTGATGGGTTCTTATTAGGAACTAATTTAGTTAAATTTTTGTTTTAATTAATATTTATTGTAAGTTAGTTTGTGTATGAAGATTTAATTTAGTTAAGTTTGTATTTAGTTAATATTTATTTAAGATTAGGTTTGCATTAATTGAGTTTTAAATTAAGGAATTTTTAAATTTTAAGTTAGTTTAAGTTTAATTAAGATGTTATGAAACAAATGCTATTAATGTTACAGATTAATTTAGTTTTTTTTTATGCTAGTGAATATATGTTAAATTAATAGGTAATATAGTTTGTTGTTTTATGGTATCATCATATTTTAGTTTAGTAAATTTGGTGTTATAATTAGGAATATTTTTTAATTCTATTATATTATAGATTTATATAATATTGAAATATTAATTAAAGTCTATTAGAGGGTGTAACATTATTTTAATTAGAAGTTCTTGTTGAGTTCAAATTCTTCGAAATAGTTAGTTTGGTGATTATTTAGATTTTTATTCAATGATTTTAAATATAACAATGTAAAAGTAATGTATTATTGAAACAAATGTCATTAACGAGTTAATAATGAGAGATTAAATTTAACAATGTATTCCTTCGCATAACTATAAATATTAGATGATTTTGTAAGCCTATTCCTTCTGTTGTGAATCAAACTCTTAAACCTTAGTGAACCTTATTATCATTTCTTTACAAAAAATTTTTTTTATGTTTTTGTCCTCGTATTTTTGGGCATGACAGTATAGCTACCAAGCTTATTGAATAGTTCTTAGTGTTTTCCATGTAATTTAGTTGTCATCGAGTTCTACAATTTCTACCAAGTTCTTTGGACAAATCCTAGTGTGTACCGAATAGATTCAATTAGTGCAAATTCTTGTAGTTTAAACTATACATTTTAGTATATTCCAATTTTATCAGTGGTTACTGAGCATTGCAATTCTTACTAAGTTCACAGTTCATGTGATGCGAAGCTAGTGTTAACGGAGCTACTCTATGCTAACCAAGTGATTTAGTGTTTGTCGAGTTGCACAATATCTATTGAGTCACTAGTGCATACTGAGTTCAAGACCACTGAAAGTGATTAGTATGGACTGAGCTTTGATGTCTATCGAGTGCATGATGATGCAGAACATTGACAATGGATGTTGAGTATCAGAACCTCATTGAGTCAGTCTTCAAAACCTGTGTGTCTTCATGTGCGCTGACATTGTAATATTTGTGTTAACTTGTATCATGACTGACTTTGTTATTATGAAATTTGAATTGGTATATATATATGTAATGTATTGTACCATATCAGTGTATTGAAAAATGTGGATGTGGATGTGAAAGTTCAAGTTATGAATGTAGCAGAAAAAGAGTGAATTATAAAGGCCATAATAGCATAAGGAGCAATAGAGACATATCTATCATAGAAAGGTGATCAGTACACAAAAGAATCTCTTTCAAAAAATCTAGTTGCAAATCAAAGATCTACTACTACTTCATCCTAACAAGTGAACTAGTCAAAATCCTTTAACAAGGTAGACCTAATAGTCTTTCATAAATCTCTTTATCAAGTGTATACTTCATTGTATGTTTGTAAATTCTCTCACAAGGTGCACCTAGTAGTCATAATTTCTCCTATAAGGTAGACCATCAGAAGTGATCAATGTAAGTCTTAACAGGCCAACTTTATGCTACAATACTAAAGTTTTTGGGTATCATCCACAACCCAGTTTTACTTTCTATTTGGAAGGTTTTTGGGTCACTGAATCTTTATGTCAATGTGTTATGGATGCTTTGATGTTTTCATTTTCTCATGCATGCAATTAAGATTATATTACTAATTGGTTTATTGGATTAAGAATTGAAATTTTTGAAGTTTTAATAGTTACTAATTCACCCCTCCCCTCTCAGTAACTTAGCAGAGTCTTGAACATTTCAAACAGTAAGCTCTTACTCTATTTTTACTCTATTTTTTTATTTTTAAAAATTTCTTTTGTAAACATATTTTCCACTATGCGTACATGTGTTTCCTTTCATATTACTACTCCCACATACATACATCTCTCCCCCATACATATATCTAGAGTAAGATAATATTCGCATTGTATACCAATATAGTCTTGTCCCCCATTTTGACATAAATGCCAAAGGTAAATAATATTTACAAATTAATAAAAAGGTGTGACAAAAAATCACTATGTACATTAAAAATTATTGCCATGGTATTGTCCCAAATCTCTTGCAATACCTTAGATGCATGCAAGGGTATCTATACTACTGTTGAAAGCTCCATCATGTGGTCAGCTATGCAAAAATTATTGTCATGGATCAATGTCTTTGCATGTGCAATGTGCTTTTGTAGTGCATCCATTTTGGGAAGGATCATACCTTGAATATCTGCTAGTGTCACCTTTATCCTGGCTTCTTCCCTTAATAATTATGCTTGGAGATTTGTCAAGTGCTTCATATTCATGAAATTTGTAGAGGTGCAATTGGTATTGAGAGACAATTGTTGTACACTTGCCTTCATGTCCTCATCTATCTTGGATAGTTTATCCTTTTTTTCCTTAGTGAACCAAGAATAGTAGGTAATTCTACTTTGTCAATACCTATCTTCTATGCTACCTATTTCAAAAAAATTTTCTCAAATTTATTTTTCTTCCCTCTATAGAAGTTTTCCTTGTTCATTGAGCTCCTCATTATTCTTATAAACAATTGTTGAAAAAAATTGATCAATTGTATATTGTCATTGATGTTACAAAAATGTCATATCTTTACCAGTTAATGTATGTCAAGCTCACTCAAGTGATGAAGAAACTTTCTTGTGTCTATCAAGCATTCTATTGTTTACCAAGTTTAGAATATAGTGTCTATTGAGTTCACTCGAGAACCAAAGAGAAGTTCAGAGAAGTCCAACATTAAATAAACTCACTTGGTTAACAAAGGAAATTTTTCATAGATCTAGTATTAACCAAGCTTGCTCATTTAGAAAATTATTTTTATGAAGTTATAGTGTTAACTGAGTTCACTTGGTTAACATAGGAAAATCATTTTAGTGTTAGTGCCTATCAAGTTGGCTCAGCTAACAAAGGATTTTTTTATTTTGGCATATTGATTTTAATAGATTTGTTTGTTGGTTCTAGTTGGCTGAAGAGATGAATAATTATTGTTATAAGTTGTATTCAAGCCAACTTGACCATGTGTATCATATAAGTATAAGGTCAAGTTGGGGATTTAATGTGTGAGAATGTGTGGAAGATAAGTATGTGCTTAGAGGAACTGAATTGGAAGGATAAGCATAATATCATTGTTGGGCTACAAAGATTAATTTGATCAGGAAGGATCAAGGATTTGAGTCAGAATTGAGATATGAAATTAGAAATACAAATGCATCAACAATCAGGTGATTTCATTTCTACTCTCTAGCCATTTTAGAAATGAATCAAATCTCTTAACAAAGTTATCCTAAAAGCTATTTTCTAAATCCTCTAACAAGGTGGCATTTCTAGATTGAATCCTCTAACATGGTCACACCTAATAGTGTATTTTGTAACCTCTAACAGGGTTGGATCCTAAAAGGGCTTGCTCCAAAATAGTGAAAAATAGTAACTAGTTGCAATTGGTGCTTTTTCCCAAATTGGGTTTCCACATTAAATCTTGGCATCACTTCTGTTCATGCTATTTCTTTTATTTGTATGCAACTAAGTTAATTAAGGTTAATCATAATTAATATCTCAATATTTTAATGTTCATTAGTTTCTATGTAACAATTGTTATTATAGTGTTTGTCAAGTTACAACATATTGATAGTGTTAACTAAGTGCCTATGTGTTAACCAAGTGTTAGCAATTTCAATAGAGTTTATATTTTTTTATTGAAATTTAAGATATTTGAGATTTATTTGTGTAGTGACTGATTCACTCCTCCCCTCTTAGTTACTCCTCTTATAATTTCAAAAATTGGTATAAGATCTTTTGGTGCTTGCAGAGAAGGTTTTAATGACCTAAGCTAAAGATCAAGATGTCTTATAGAAGAGAGATTCCCAAGTTCAATAAAGATAACTTTGAGGCATGGCAGGAACTTATGAAATTGCATCTAGAAACCATGAGTGATTAAGGTCTAAAATATTTGAATACCCAATATAAGGCTCCTGCTGAAACTTTGACTGTGGAGGAGATTGTTGAAAAGAAAAATAATAATATTATGATGATTGACATTGTATCTACTCTTAACTATGTTGAATTCAATTAAGTCAAAGGGTGTGTTGTTTCTCATGAGATGTGGACCAAGCTAAAATATATCTATTGAGGTTATGATAATGTTAAAAGAGCCAAGGAAAAAAGCTTAAGAGGCCAATTTGATTAGATGAAGATGAAGGTAGATGAAAACATTGCAAAATATGTTGAGAGAATCAAAGATAGTGTAAGTGCAACCAAAGCCTCTGGAGAGAAAATTGATGATGTGATAGTTGTAAGAAAGGTACTAGAGCCATTCTTCATATCTATGCAATTAGAGGGTAGAAGCAAGGGGTTGGGTCTCAATTCCATGTAAGTTTGTAGATTGAGATTGTACTCCTTTAGCAACAGGTACCTATTTTAAAAAAATGGGTACCCTTTTTTGAAAACATAAATTTTTTTTTTTTTTTAGAAACGGGCACCCATTTATCAAAAGTAAAAAATAGGTGCCTCTTTCTAAAAATTTAATTTTTTTTTTTTAGGGGGATTTTGTATGTTGATTTCACATTTTCAAAATGGGTACCTATTTTTTGAATTTCAAATAAGAGGTGCCCGTTTCTTACAACATTGGGTGAGACTTTTTTCTCTCACCTTAGATTTTGGTTCGGGATAGGCTTGGTGAGACCAAGCCTATCCCTTTACCTCTCAAGATTTGGCTAAGGCATTGAATTGAAAAATTCACACCTTGCCATAATTTTTAAAGGGTCTTCTCGATCAAATTTTTTTATGAAACTAAAACCCATTAGAGCTCTCACTATCCTAATTCTAGAAATATAAATTTTGATCAAATTATGGTGTTCATACATGAGAAGTTTTAAAATTTACGTTTATAACCAATTAATAATTAATAATAATAATAAATATTCAATAAAATGTTAAGGAAAAATATTGTCATCAATCTTAGGTGTATTAGGTAACTCCCTTTAAAAGGATTTATGAAAATTCATTTATTTGTGTCAAACTATGGTGTCTGTACACAAGTGTGGTATGGTCTTGAAATAGATATTTTGAAAAAGTGGTTTTTAAAGATCCATACCAAAAACAAAATCTCTCATATGGGTATAGAAACAAATTACATATTCATAAACTAGATTCTAAACATGAAAATTTTTATTTTTGAAGTTTTTTAATATTCAGTCTCTAAATGCCTCAAATTTTAACATCAATTGACAAAAAATTTCAAAAATAGGAAAAGAACTTCCACTTTTTGCTCAAAAGTGAGACCCAACTTCTTGCATTTACTCTAGAGTGTCAGATATTCAAGACATGAGATGTAATCCCAATAATAAGATAAATTTTGATGCTCTAGTGGGAATGTTGAAAACATTTGAGCTAGATAACTATGATAATTATGTTCCTAGTTCTAGCAATCTTGAATTTGCATTTCAACCCAAGTTGTCACTCAAGAAGAAAGTTGCAAAGTCTAAAAGAAATCCATCTTTAAAAGTAAAGAAGAAGATAGTTTTGATAGTGATCTTTAAGCCATTGAAGCCCTTCTTGCAAGAAGTTATCCCAAAGAAAAAGGAAAGCACAAAGGTAAAATTCCTCCAATATATTTTTCTTGTGAAAAAGTTGGTCACCTTGCTGCAAGGTGTCCAAAAAAAGAAGAAAAATAACAAAATAAAAGAAACAAGTAAAAATGAAAGAAGCATTTCAAAAACTAAAAGGACTACAAGGATAAAGGTAATAAGTCATGTTTCATGGCTAAAGATTCTGATAGTAGTGATGATGATGAAATGGTCTATAATGATGTAAAAGATGAAATTGATGATGAAGAAGATTAAATGGCATGTATCTCTCATGTTAGCAAAGATGATACATGGAATATTGATAGTCATTATTAATTCTTATCATATGACTAGTGATTAAAAAAAAGTTTGAGCATATGCAACACTATGATGGTAGAAGTGTAAGATTTGGAAACAATGAACTATGTTGCACAAAAGAAAAAGGTTGTATTTCTCTAACCAATGTACTTAGATGCGATAATACTTATTGGGTTGAAGGATTGAAACATAATCGACTGAGTATGGAAAAGTTGAATAACATTGGATTCAAGGTAGAATTTATAAATAGGAAGGCCAAGTTGCTAGATTGAAAAGGAAATCTAGTTGGATCTAGTAATCAAACAAAAGATAACTTATTCTATCTAGATCTTAATGAAAGTTTGCATTTCATTGCTCAAGTAGAAGAAAGATGGTTATGGCATAAAAGGTTATGTCATGTGAACTTTTATAACCTAATCAAGATAAATAAAAACAAAAGAGTGAGAGGTATCCCTAGTCTACAAAAACCTGATATGGGCCTATGCAAGCCTTATCAAATTGGTAAGATGGGAAAGACAAGTTTCAAGAGCAAGAATTATCATCCTAAAGAAGTCTTTGAGTTAGTTCATATAGACCTTTTCAGACCTATTGGTGATGAGAGCTACTATGGAGATAATTAATTTCTTTTATTTATTAAAGATTATTCTAGGATGATGGCAGTAATCTATCTGAAAGATGAGTCTAAAGCTTTTCAAAAGTTTAAGTGGTATCTAGCTAGAGTTGAAAAGGAAACAAGAAAGAAGCTGAAATGTTTGAGATCAGATAGAGGAGGTGAATTCATTTCAAACCAATTCAATGAATTTTGCATTAAGAAAGGAATAAAAATATAAGTGGCAACCCCTCATACACCTCAGTAGAATGGTATATCAGAAAGAAAGAACAGATAAATCATGGATTGTGCAAGAACCTTGATAATATAAAACAATAGTTCAATCAAATACTGGAAGGAAGCAATTAGTACAATAATTCATACCTTAAATAGAGTATAGATAAACAAAGACTCAAATCATAATCATTATATACTATGGTACAACTACAAACCTAATTTAAGTTACTTGAAAGTATTTGGTAGAAAGATTTATATTTTGAAGTAGACTAGGAAAGGTAAATTTGATGTCAAAAGTGATGAAGGAATATTCCTAGGATACTACAATAGAAATAAAGAATACAAATGTTTGAATCTAACCACTCATAAGATAATTGAAAGTGCACACATCAAGATTAATGAGTTTGTAGAAAAGAGTGAAGAAGAGAGTAGCAAAGAACTTGAAGATTACAAAAAATGTATTACTTTGAACCTAATATATTTCCTAATCCAATTGGAATTTAGTATACTTCCCATCCCAAGTCCCCAAAATTTAAAGAAGAATATGAGTTATAGTTAGTGCAACCTAAGTCATAGACTTAATGATCAGAGTCCTAATCAAAGCCTACCAAGTTACAATCAATGTAACTTTAGTCTGAGTTTGAAGGACCCAAGTCACAGACATTGGGACCCAAGCATGATGCAAAAGATCATGGTGAGGCAAGTGGAACAAGTTCAAAATCTAAAGTACATGTATAAAAAAGATATGTTAGAAGGAACCATGGACCTAAATAGAACATTGGAGACAAATCAAATGGCATACTAACAAGAAATTTTTTTGAAGGTACATGTTTTCTTATTGAAATTGAACTTAGAATAGTTAAAGATGTTAGATAGTGAAAGTTGGACTGAAGCAATGAATGAAGAGATAAAATAGATAGATAGGAATATGACTTGGATTGTTGTCCAAGGACCTAAGGATAAGAATGTAAATGCCCAAAGTGGGTTTTCAGAAATAAGCTAAATGAATATGGAGAAGTTTCAAGAATAAAAGGATAGTACGCAAAAGTTATTCTCAAGAGGAAGGTACTGATTATGGTGAAACTTTTTTCTCCTGTTGCATGACTAGAAGATGTTAGGACAATATTTTCTTATGCTACATATAAAATATTTAAAGTGTATCAGATGGATGTGAAATTTGCATTCTTGAATGGAATACTTGAATAAGAAGTTTACATAAAATAGCCTAAAGGTTTTGTAGATCCTAGCAAAAGGGATATAGTTTGTAAACTCCACAAAGAATTGTATGGTTTCAAGAAAGATCCCTAAGTATGGTATGAAAGACTTCATTACTATTTCATGAAGATTGATTTTTAAAGAATAATTGATAACAACAATTTATACATCAAAGAAGGACAAGACAATAAGATTGTGTTGGCAAAAATCATTGTGGACGGTAATTTTTTTATTGAAAATGATGATTTGTGCAAAGATTTTTTAGAGGAAATGAGTATGGAATTTTCGATGTCAATTTTTGAAGAAATCAAATTGTTTGTTGGCTTGCAGATTCAATAGAAGAAAGATGGTATCTACATTATTCAATCTATGTATATCAAGGAGATACTGAAGAAACTTTGAATGGAGGATTCAAGACTAGTTGGAACACCCATGTCTACTAGACATAAGCTTTCAAAAAATGGTGATTCCAAGGAGGTATATCAGACCTCATATAGATCAATGATTGGATAACTTTAGTATATTGTTTAAGGAAACTCAAGTGCGGAAACAACTTCCTACACTAATCTCTTAAGAGAAGTATGGTGCAAATCCTATTAAAATCCTTTACACTTACAGATTTAATATCATCTAAACAACAATATTTCAGCCAACCAAGCATAAAGGAAATAGATAGAGAAAGAAACACATAATAGAAAGATTTTCCAGTGGGGAAAAACCTTTCGATAAAACAACCCCACCCCTCCAGAACCTACACAATGTATTATCTTAAACACAAGGTTACAATACACTTGCAATGCACATTCAACAGTGATAACAAAAGACTCTAGTAGCAACTCACAGCACCAACAATACACTTTCTTGCATCGCATCTCTTCACAACCCTAAACATGCTTATAAGATGCACTTCACTTTAGGGCTACTCCCAAAGGTAACTGTATTAGGGTTTTTACCATTCTTCGAGAAAATGGGAACCCCAAAAAATTCATGATTGGGGTAGTGTACTATACTCAAATTTATCAGTTGCCACATGTCTTCACCTATCATTGAATCTTCCTAACATAGCTCTTACGTGTCATAGGAATCCATCATAGCAAATTTAGCCATGATCTCCTTATACACAATTCAAGATGCCGATACATCAACATTATTTGCAAGAAATACATTTTAACAAACAAATAATAAGAATAGGAATTATCCAAGGTTGAGACACCTTATTCCTAACATATTGTACATACTAGGCTTGGTATTGCTCTTGTAGTTGGCATGGAGGTAAGATTTTTAGCTAATCCTAAAGAAAATCATATGATGACAATAAAGAGAGTCATGATGTATCTAAATGGTATTGAAGACTATGTATTATGGTACAAGAAAGGAGATAATTTGGATTTGAAAACCTTTACTGATGTAGTGTGGGTAGGAAGTGTTGATGATAGGAAGAACACCAATGGTGATGCATTCCTTCTTGGTAAGAGACTAGTGTCTTGGAAAAGTAAGAGGAAAAATTACATTTCTCAGTTTACAACTAAGGTAGAGTATGTTGCAATAACAGTTAATTTTCCTAATGTTGTTTAATTCAAGAAATTATTGGCTAGTATGAAGATAGAAATCAAGGATCTAGTGATTGTATTCTATAATAACACAACATCAATTAATATATAAAATAATCCTATGATACATAGCAAGACCAAGCTGCACATTGCAATAAAATATCATTTTCTAAGAGAATTGGTGGAAGACAAAGTGGTGATATTGGAATATGTGAATACTAAAGAAAAAATTGTAGAAATATTCATGAAGAAATTACCTAAGGATGCATTCTTGTATCTAAGAGGTAAGTTAGGGTTTATTCCCCTATTTGAAGCTCTCTAATAGGATTTAGTGGTACATCAACTAAAGCATGTTGAACATCAGTCAAGTTCATGCAATAACAAAAGGAAAGATTGATATGAAACTGTAAATTAGGTACATTGATATTTATTGAATATTATCTTTGGCATGAGATGTAAAAGAGGGAGAGTTTGTGTTGGAAATGATTGAAGTGATCATAAGAACAATTGTTGGAATAATATATGGAACTAGTAAAGAATGTCCTCAATCATTATTTTGTCATTGATGTCAAACTTGCTACTTGCAGGGATGACAATTGCTTTAGTGATCCAAATACTATCAATTAGTTGATTGTCAAGGTGGGGGCAATTAATTAGATGTAAATAGAACACCTAGAGAAAGGTTGAAGTTATGATGTTGTAATGAAGTACAAGGATCAGTCAAGCCATTAATGAAACAGTGTATTGGATGACATACTAAAAGATACAAAGAATGAGCACACTGAAACATATCAAAGATCTAAGGTTTTAGCTAAGTCTTTTGTAAAGCTCAAACTAAGTTTACTAGAGAGAAGGTGCCGAGCAAGCTAGTAAGAGCCGAGCAAATGCAAGTTCAAGTGCTGAGCAAGTTCAAGTGCCGAGCAAGTTCAAGTGTTGAGCATAATAAAGTGTTGAGCAGAACCAAGTGCTAAGCTGATATAGGTGCTGAGTAACATAAAGGTGCCGAGCACCAGTAACTCAATAATGCCAAGTTGCTGCATTATTTAGGAAATCAAAGATTCACCAGATCTAAGCTGACAAAGTTGTTATCAAGAAATCTGTGAAAGGAAGATAAGAATGATGAACTAGTGGCACAAAACACCATGTAGAACATTTTTAAGATACAACTGATGAAGTTTCAAGAAGAAAACAAGATATGGGATAGATACATTGTATTTTACCTAATCCATTTTGAAACCCTAAAATTGGAGAGGGAGAATTGAGCGGCAAAGGAAAATCAGACTTGTATATAAAGAAATAAGTTAAAGAAGAAAAAGAGCAGAATAGAGGGGATAGTGAGAGAGAGAGCCATGGTCAAGCATAAAAGCATGAAATGTTGAAGAATGAGCTAAGGAGAAGATAACACAGGAACTCTGTTTAGATAGACGACCACAAGGATGAATGCATTGGCAAAATGAGTAGGAAGACTCAAAGAGATGAAGCTTGAGAGGGAGACAAGCTGTCAGAGCGAAAGTGATTAAAGCCAAGCATAAGGATTGAACAGAAAGAGTGATCTAAAATCTGCAAAGTATGTTGTAAGTTATGTCAGATCAAAAGACCATTATAGTTACTTTCTAGCAATTGTAATAGTAAGATAAATCCTATGGACTTAGGTTGGTTTAATAGCCATTAGATAAATCCTTTAACAGGGTGACATTCCAAGTGGATGTTCTAAAGAACTTTAACCAGGCCCATTCCTAACAGTTTGGTGAAATCCTCTAACAAGGTCACATTTAACAGTGTGTTGTAAGCCTTTAACAGGGAAGGCTTTTAAAAGGGCATCACTTTAGAAGAGTGAGAATCAAGTAGCATGTTACTGGTGGTTTTTTTCAAATGAGGTTTCCATGTAAATCATTGTGTCATGTGTTGATCTTGAATGTTTTATCTTTGCATGTTGATTTATAGTAATTTGCTTATATGACTGATTTAAGTTTGATCATTTGAAAAGGGTATTAATAGGGCATTTGGACCTTGAATAACTAATTCACCCCCCCCCCCCCCCCCCTCTTGGTTATTTTAAAGAATTCTAACAATTGGTATCAGAGCCTGACTGTTGATTCAGTTTAAAGGGACTACTAGCAGAAAAGATCAAAATACCAAAGAGAGAAGTTCCCAAGCTCAACAAAGAAAACTTTGTTGCATGGCAAAGTTTGATGAAGCTACATCTTGGATCCATAGGAGATTATGCTAAAAATTCAATTGTCACTAAACATGTATATCCAACAGGTGCTCCTACTACTGAAGACATGAAAAAAAAACAAGAACACAACCAGACAATGCTGGAAATTGCCTCTGCACTCAGCTATGCTGAATTTGATGATATCAAAGGATGTGACACTACATTCAAAATGTGGAAAGCCCTATCAGATATCTATGGAGGAGATCAGAATGTACAAAGAGCAAAAAGAGAAAGTCTTAAAGGAAAATTTGAAGACATGAAAATGGAAGAAAATGAGAATGCTACTCAGTATGGCGCAAGAATAAAGGAAGTGGTAAGTGCAATAAGATGCTTGAATGGTCAATTGGATGAAGATATTGTTAATAGTAAGTTCTTAAGAACCTTGCTTCCTATCTATGCTATTAGAGTATCAGCAATACAATAGCTAAGATGTATACCAGGAAATAATCTAAGCTTTGAAGGTATAATAGGTAGACTCATTGCATTTGAGTTATCTAACTTTGACAACTACAAACCTAAAAATGTTGAATCTTCTTTTAAGGTCAAGTTATCACTAAAAGATGTCAAATAGGTGAAATCAAGGAAAGGAAGAAAAATGAAGTATGTATCTAGTGACAATAGCACTGATGAGAAAGATGTGGAACAATTGGAAGCATTTCTCAATAGAAGATTTCACAGGGGCAAAGGAAAATTCAAAGGTAAGATGCCTATAATTTGTTTCAATTGCAATGAAGTAGGTCATATTGCTGCAAGATGTCCACAGAAAAAGGATTCCAAGGAAGGCAACAAATACAAGAACAGAAGAGATGATGACAAGAGAGACTACAAAGAAAAAGGCAAGAAGTGTTATATTGTTGAAGAAAATTCTGATGACAATGATGATGAAGTTGTATATGTAGCCATGAAGGACCAATCTGATGAAGAAGAAGCCACAACACTGGTGACATGTATAAAAAAGAATGACATATGGATCATAGATAGTGGATGCTCACATCACATGACAGGAGACAAAAGTAAGTTTGTTAACTTTACACAATATGATGGAAATAGTGTTAGATTTGGTAATGATGCTCCATGTCAAATTAGAGGAAAAGGTTTCATTAAGCTCATAGACCAAATTTCATGTGACAATGCATACTATGTTGAAGGATTAAACTACAATTTACTGAGTGTCTCACAATTAGGCAATATAGGTTGCAAAGTGGAATTTGAAAACAAAACTGCAGAAATCTATGAAAATGATGGTAAGCTAATAGGAAAAAGAGATCAAACAAAGAGTAATTTGTTTTACCTTAATATGGATGATGCTTCTTGTCTATTTGCAAAATTTGATGATGAATGGTTATGGCATAGAAGATTATGTCATGTCAACTTTGACAATCTGGTCAAAATCAGTAAAATGAAGAAAGTTAGAGGGCTACCAAAATTGAAGAAGCCTGATAATGTCATGTGTAAACAATGTCATCTAGGAAAGATGACAAAGTCAAGTTTCAAAAGCAAAAACTATACATCTAAAGAGATACTTGAGTTAGTTCACACTGACTTATGTGGTCCAATGGAAATACAAATCTATAGAGGAGATAAATACATAATGTTATTTGTTGATGACTATTCTAGGATGATGACTGTTATGTTCTTAAAACAAAAATCTGATGCTTTTCAAATGTTTAAGTGGTATGTGGCCAGAGTTGAAAAGGAAACTAGAAAAATCTTGAAATGTCTAAGATCATATAGAGGTGGTGAATTTACATCAAATGAATTCAAGATATTCTGTAATGACAATGGAATCAAAAGATAGACATCAGCTCCTAGAACTCCCCCACAGAATGGAATTGCTAAAAGAAAAAATAGATCTGTAATTGACTGTGCCAGAACATTAATGATGGAAAAGAATGTTGCTCTAAAATACTAGAGAGAAGCTATAAGTGTAGTTGTTCATACATTGAACTGAGTACAAGTCAAGAAAGGTACAAATACAACACCTTTTGAATTATGGTATGGTTACTCACCAAATGTAAAACATTTCAAAGTATTTGGTTGCAAATGTTTTACCCTTAAAGATGTTAGAAATGGAAAATTTGATGCAAAAAGTGATGAAGGTATATTTTTTGGTTACTCCACAAGAAGTAAGGCATATAAGTGTTTGAATGTTAACACTAACAAAATTGTGGAAAGTGCAAATGTAAATTTTGATGAGCACACAGAAGTCCAAGCTGAAGAACCAAAGAAAATGGAAGAATACAGAACCTTTTTATACTCTTATGAAGGAATAACTACTAATGAGGATGATGTCAATCAAATTGAAAGTCAACAACAAGTGTCAATTTTAGTCGATTCAAAACAAGTGAATGCCGAGTTGCATTCAGAAGCCAAGTTACAAAATGAAGAAAATGCACAATTCAATTCAGAAGACAACATACATGATGAAGAACAACCTGAAAATGAAGAGCATAGTGATCCTGAATCTGGAAGATCAAACATGGAAACAAGGACAGAGCCAAGATTATCCAAATATGTAAAAAGACATCACCATGCTAAACAAATAATTGGTGACAAAGATTCAAGACCAATGACAAGGAGCAGACTAAGACATGAATCCTGTCTGATCAGCAAATCTAAACCCAAGACAATATACGGTGCATTACAAGATGGTGACTGGTATAAAGCTATGGAAGAAAAAATTGATCAAATAAGAAAAAATAAAACCTAGAGTTTGGTTCCCAGACCAACTGGCAAGAATGTGATTGGCACCAAATGGGTATTCAGAAACAAACTAGATGAGAATGGTGAGATTACCAGAAATAAAGCCAGATTAGTATGCAAGGGTTATGCTCAAGAAGAAGGAATAGATTATGGAGAAACATTTTCTCCTATTGCTAGAATGGAAGGAGTAAAAAATTTACTTGCATATGCTGCCTACAAAGATTTCAAAGTCTATCAGATGGATGTAAAATCTGCCTTCTTAAATGGTATACTAGAAGAAGAAGTCTACATTGAACAACCAGAAGGATTTTTTGATGAAAACAATAGGGATATGGTGTGTACGTTACATAAAGCACTCTATGGTTTGAAACAAGTACCTAGAGCATGGTATGAGAGACTTCACAAGTATCTAGTGCAAATTGGATTTGAAAGAACTAATGATAACAACAACATGTACATCAAAGCTGAAGAAGGTAAAGACATTATTGTATCTAAAATTTTTGTGGATGACATAGTATTTGGTGGTAAGGAAGTACTTTGCAAAGGCTTTGCTGACAAAATGAAACATGAATTTGAAATGTCTATGTTTGGAGAAATCAAATTTTTTGTTGGGTTGCAATTTCATCAACTCAAACATGGAATATTTATCATACAATCAAAATACATCAAAGAAATTCTTAAAACATTTGGATTGGAGGAATCCAAACCAGTCAGCACACCAATGGCCACAAGAAATAAGCTATCCAAAAATGATGAGTCAACTGAAGTCAATCAAACAATGTACAGATCCATGATTGGAAAACTAAAATGTGTTGTACATAGTAAACAAGACATAGCATTAGTAGCTGGAATAGTGGCTAGATTCTCTGCTAATCCTAAAGAAAATCATCTCATAGCAGTAAAAAGAATAATGAGATATCTCAAAAGGACTGATGATTTTGGTCTATACTACAAAAAGAATGGAAAATTTGAACTCAATGCATATACAGATGCAGACTGGGGAGGAAACATTGATGACAGAAAAAGCACAAGTGGAAGTACATTATTTTTAGGCAAAAGGCTGGTTACCTGGACTAGCAAGAAATAAATATGTATAGCCCAGTCCACTGCAGAATTAGAATATGTGCCAGCTATAGTCAATTCTACAAACATTGTATGGCTCACACATCTGTTGAATGGAATGAAAGAAGAAGTAACAAAACCGATGATATTGTATTGTGATAATACAAGTGCTATAAACATATCCAAAAATCCAATGATGCATGCAAAAACCAAGCACATTGCAATCAAGTATCATTATGTCAAAGAATTGGTAGAAGACAAACAAGTGAAGTTGGAATACATTCACACAAAGGAACAGACATCAGATATCTTCACCAAATTATTGCACAAGGATGCCTATGAATATCTTAGAGGCAAGCTGGGGGTTATACCCCTAACTCAAGCAGTTTAAGGAAACAAGGAAGCTGCCTTGCATCAATAGGAATAAATCATTGAAATATTAATAGGTTGATGCAAAGGATGACAACAGGAATAGAAACTCCAAATTAGTCACAAGCATGGTGACAGAGGGAGAAAGACAACAAGAAGCCAAAGCTTATATTTTGCATGATAAAGATGCTACATCTTTGGCATTTATGTCAAAGAGGGAGAAATATGCAAAAAACTGATCAATGCAAAGAAAGAGGGAGATATATATGAAAGAGGGAGATATATATCATCAGTAGTGAAAATATAGCAAATGAAT